>JADMNL010000026.1:317535000-317970000 GCA_016271365.2 Neoceratodus forsteri
TAGCAGGCTAATCTTGCCTCCCCTCTTAATACGGAGTCTTGCCTTGTAGGTCATGATGGTGCTTCCTGCCCCGTCAGGAACTTGTCCTTGCCTTGATGTGCAGACTCATAAGTGTTTTCATCGTTGTGACCAATTTTAACCAACATTTCTTATTACCTTGTTGGGTTATTTCTCCTTTACTGTACAAAGTATTTACCCTGTCTTTTTGTGAATTTTGATGTCATGTGATATTGTTTGGCTGAATGTATCATTTTTACCGACTATTTGACCTGTCCTATATGTAATATTTTGTACTCATGCTATGTATTTGTTAATGATTGTTGTACTCTCCCAGGTCATGCCTAAAAATAGTCATGTCATGGCTAGTGCACTTACCCAGTTAACAAAAACTAAATAAATAAATATCCTTATTTGCCTGTGGGAGAACAGGGCCCTTTGGGCCCTGCACTCCCATCCCTCCATAAATGTATGTTTGTAAAACAACATCAAGTAATGTGTCAGCATAGCCTTCCTACTACCCCATCTCATGAACCCAGTACTGAAAATTTTCAAATCCCCGTCAAAACGTCATTCCGTGCCACCGCAACGTCATTCTGTGCCAGAGGAGCAAAAAGACATTTTGGCTAAGATTTAAAAAATGACAGCTGTGACGCTCATGAGGTGGTGTAAAGAAATGGCTATGTTGAAAATTTGGGGTGAAAATATTTAAAATTATGAACATTTTGAGTGAGCATAGGTAAATTTAAATGTATGCACATAATTTTGCCATTTAACATATTATGAACCCAAATTTTCAGCATACCCTTCTAACAACCCCACCTCAAATAAAAAGGGTGGTGAAAAGTTTCAAATCCTGCCTGAAAGGTGATTTCACCAAGCAACCACGAAATCACCTTCTGGGCTGGATTTGTGTAATTTTACTGACATTGTTCATGAGGTGGGGTCTCAGAAAGGTCATGTTGACAATTTGGTGAAAAAAGATACTTTTTTATAAGGACTAAATTCTATTTTCGTTCCAGGAAGCTATCCAAAAGACTGTACTGAGCATGCTCAGAAACCAAAATTTTTAAATTTAATAACTTTGGAAAAGATAAATATTTTTTCACCAAACTAATGAAAGGCATAATCTGTGGGACAAGCCCTCTCTACTCCAAAAATTTCAGACCAAAATTCCAAACCATCTGGGTGTAAAGGTGATGACAAAATCCAGCACAAAACAGCGAATGTTTATGATTTTTGCACTATCTGCATCTCGAAATCCACACATTTGACCAGAATGATACTTGTCATGTCAAGAGATCTACCCCATGAGATCATGCATGCAACATTTAAAAAAAATACATTGAACAGTTGCGAAAATGTTAGTTAAAAATTTGAGGTTTAAACTAGAAACCCCTGCTCAACCCTAAATATAGGGGTGCAGTATGTCTGTCTGTTTATTTATCTATCTATCTACAGACAGTATCTATCTATCTACCTACAGACAGTATCTGTCTATCTATCTATCTATCTATCTATAGACAGTATCGATCTATCTAGCTATCTACAGACAGTATCTATCTATCTACCTACAGACAGTATCTATCTATCTACCTACAAACAGCATCTGTCTATTTATCTATCTATCTATCTACAGACAGTATCGATCTATCTACTGACAGTATCTATCTATCTATCTATCTATCTATCTATCTATCATCTATCTATCTATTATACTGACATGGTAGTGCCAATATAGTTAGGGTTCAACAGTCACTTCTATGTTAAACTCAAAAGTTTACACTATAATAACTTTGCAACCATACAACTGATGCACACAGATTTTTTCATGCACTGTCTGGTACCATAGAGCTCTGGTTCTGGCAAGTTTTGTTCCAGTCAGGTGTGCAGTTGCGGAGATGCATAGTGTCAAAAATGTGAAAATTACCATTTAGGTGTAAATCCTTTGCTGTTCCACATGTCCAAAATGGCTTGGGCGCCTGGTCAGAAATTATTAGGGTATATGGGGTCTGGGTCACAGATGTGCCTTTTGAAGGAGTGGTGAAAAAATATTAATCCATTCAAAAGTTATTAAAGGTTTAATTTTCCCATTGTAGCCATGGAAAAAAATTAGATGTTCCAGGCAAAAGCACTTTTTGCTGCCTCAAATGTTATCAGTAGTGTTATGCTGATGCCATCTTGTTTTCAGTTAGCTGGGGAACACTGTAATTCAAAAAATACTGCCCCTCAGTAAACACCAACAGTTGTGTTTACCTAATTGAGCCCAAGGAACATGATTCTGGCCTTAGTTTTTGAAAATAGTGCCCAGAAAAGTTGTTTTTTACTCAACCATTGGTAGTGTCACAAATTTGCAGCACTTATTTTGTGAAATTACCACAAATTGCAGCAGTTTTTGTGCAACTAACAGCACTGATGAATGAAAACTGCCATAAACTATGTCACTGTTTCACAAAAACTGCCACAGTTTGCTGCACTACTGTAATTAAAAAGAAAATCAGCCCCTGTAAAAAAATCTTTTCTGGCCATTTTTTGGTCAAAATAACAGTATAATTGTACTCCTTGGCCCCTGTTGTTTATCTAAAAATTATTTATTTATTTATTTATTGAAGAGTTTCACCAGGAAAAGCACACTGAACAATCAAGTTGCTCATCTCCCTGGCGGAGAAGGTAAGGGAGTTACATAGACAAGATACAATAGACAATGACAATGATAAATCAACACAAATATAGTACATAGGCACAAGTGCAAGTCACACAAGTGCATTACAACAAGGTGAAGTGCATACCATGAGTAGCATATATTAGTGATTTGTAGACAGGCAGTGACTACTTGGCAATTATTGGTTACAGAGATAACGATTTACAAAGTATAGTAAGTGCTATCTTCAACATCAGAGTAGTAGAGATGTGAGAAACAGAAAACTAGGAGGTAAGCCCCCTAGGTACATGAGTAACTAATCACCCCTTGGGGAGAGGCATGTGGGTGCACATAGGTGTCCCTGAGCCATGTAACGGGGATAGGCAGTAGGGGAATATTAATTTTGAAGGGGACAAACAAAAATTATTAAAGAGCAGGTACAATTAGGAGTGAAAAAGTTGTGCAGGGCTGAGGAGATAGAGTGAGAGGATGAGGAGTGTCTTATTTGCTGCGGTAGTGAGTTCCAAAGTTATAGGGAAGTGGTACGAGAAAGCTGCCTGTCCTGCTGAGGTGGATCTGCGTGGGACTACCAAAGTGTGAGTGTCCTTTGATCTGAGGGAGTGAGAGGGAAGGGAAAGGAAGGGGTAGATAGTGATTTGGAAAGAAAGGAGGGGAGGGACCCAAACCAGAACTTGGATATGAATTTAGCAGTGTGGGAGATATGTCTGTCAGTAAGTGAAGGGAAAGCAAGAGAGTCGTAAAGTTTGCAGTGACGAGTGACTTGGGGGAAGTCCAGTGAAAAACGGCAGAAGGAGTTAAAGAGGGGGTCCAACCTGGTTAGGGACGTCTTGGGAGCAGCACAGTAGACTACATCACAGTAGTCAAAAATAGGGAGGATCATCTTCTGGATTAGTTCACACCTTGCTGTTAGTGGTAGGCAACTACGGTTCCTGTATAAGGTGCCTAGCTTGGGGTGCAGTTTTTTAGAACACCATCAACATGCCCAGAGAAGCTGAGGTGTTGGTCAAGCCAAACCCCAAGGTATCTGAAGGATGATGTATCTTCAAGCATGGTCCTGTAAAGAGTGTGGAAAGAGGGCATGGGGGAAGCCTAGAGAGTCTCTGCCTAGTGCCGAAGGTCATGGAGACAGTCTTCTTGGCATTTAGAAAGAGTTGATGAGAGTTAAGTCATTACTGAACCTCGCAGAAGTCATGCTGGACTCTGGCTGCTACATCAGAGGTGGACTTTCCCTGAGGTGAACAGAACAATATTGTCCGCATACATGTGGAGGGAGGATGTAGTGCAGAATGAGGGGAGGTCATTTAAGAAAATGGAGAACAGCAGAGGGCCTAACACTGAGTTCTGTGGAACACCAGCGTTAATAGGGAGAGGAGGGTATATGGAATCTGCTATTCTAACAGAGTGCATCGGCCTTATAAGGTAGGCCCTGAACCAGTTAGTGGTGGAGTTGGACAACCCCACTAAAGTGAGGTTATCCAGAAGGAGGGAGTGGGAGACTGTGTCGAAAGCCTTAGCGAGGTCGACAAAAATTGCAGAGGTAATTCGACCACTGTCCATCCCTAAGGAGATAAAATCAGTAAGCCTAAGTAGGGAAGTTGTGGTAGAGTGATACTTCCAGAAACCAGATTGGAAAGGTGTGAAGTCGGTGTCTGAGAGAAAGGAGGAGAGTTGAGAGAGAACCAAGTGTTCATGGAGCTTGGCAAGGGTGGGGAGAAGGGATGTAGGGCAGTAATTTTCCGATGAGGAAGGATCACCACCCTTGGGTAGGGGTAGGATGCTAGCATATTTCCAGACTACTGGGACTGTCACAGAAGAGAGAGATTCAGAATCATAGACAGCAGAAATGAGACGGCAGAAGCAAATAGGTATAGTAATTTAGGGTCCAGACCATCAGGTGAGCTGCCTTTAGAGGGGTTGAGTGCCAGAAGGGCATCCATTGTGTCAGCCGGAGAGACTTTGGAAAAAGGAAAGCACTCAGTTATTGGGCATTCACTGGAAGTAGGGGGTGAAATGTAAGGGGCAGGAGGGTGGGTGGATAGAACAGTAGAGGTGCAGGAAGTGAAATAGGAGTTGAATTCAGCAGCAACAGTAGGGCGGTTAGATACAAGTGAGACATTTTTTTTTGAGGAGTGGGGTAGCTGGTTTGGAAGGGGGAGGGGGAGAACAGTGCATGTATTAACTTCCAAAATTTTGAAGGAGAGTTTATATTAGCATGGAAGGTTGAGCGGAAGTACTCTGCTTTGGTGACCTGATGGCTTTGCTGAAGGGGTTCCATGGTGAACAGTATGCAGTCAAGTCCCTTTCCAGCTTAGAAGCTTTGTGGGTTTTCCAAACTTGGTCTTGAGCTCGTTGGCAGCCTAGCAATTCAGGGGAGACTCAGGGGAGGTGATTACCCCAAACTCTAGACCACCTGATAGGGGCACAGTGGTTCAAGGCATTGAGAAATTTAAGTTTGAAATAATCCAGAGCTGCATCCATTGAGTCAGTTGTGGAGATTGGAGTCCAGTCAGTTTGGGCTAGGTCAAGGAAGAGAGGGCCAAGATCCAAGGATTTGTAAGATTGTGTGTCCAGGAATTTATGGGGTGCATTAGGCCTGTGGATTTTTCGTACCATATAAATCATATGGTGATCACTAGGAGTGTCAGGTAATATCCCAGATTGTATGACCCTATGTGGATGGGAACTGAGGGCCCAGTAGATCAGGGTATGATTATGCGTTTTATGCTTTAACTGGGTTGGTTCCTTGATTAGTTGCATTAGGTTATGTGCAGCTAAGTTGGTATGTATTTTGCTTTGACAGGGTGCCAGCCAACTGAGGTTGAAGTCCCCCAAGACATATACTGTAGTTCGCCTGAGGACATGAGGGATGCTATGGTGGAAATGAGGTCAGCAGCGGTAGTGGGAGGGAGTCCAGGGCAACAGTATACCCCGGCAACAAAAATAGGGGCAGAGAATGGAAGGGATAGCCTGATAACGAGTGCTTCATAGGCCACTGCTGGGGTGCATGAGGACAGGATGATATTATGTTGTACAGAAGAGATGTACATTGCCATTCCACCTCCCCTACTTGCATGATCTTGTCTTATGATGGAGTAACCAGGGACAGTGATGGAGTTACCAGATGTTTTATGAGTGATCCATGATTCTGTGCATATGAAATGTCAGGGGTGACTGACATAGCAAGGGTTGCAGCCGATTAATTTTAGATACGAGGCTGCATATGTTTACATGGAGACATTTTAGACCCCAGTGAAGGTCCAGTAATTTTGAGGAGGGTCCAGAAGTAATCGTAGCTGTACAGCCAGGGGTAGTGTGATTGTCACCTGATGCAAAGAGTAGGCACAGTAAGATGAAGAAGTATAGTTTAGAGCTCTTATACCTAGTCTGGGATCTGGGAGGGGTATTTGAGAGCTGGTAGATTTAGGTAATTTTACTAAAAGCAGCTCCAAGAGCAAATGCGTCAAAATTCAAATATATATATATATATATATATATATATATATATATACATATACACAGTATAACAGAGGAGACAACCTCGTGCGCAAGCACTGAGGCAATGGTTACCCCAAAGGGCATTTGGCTGGGAAGCCAAGTTTCAAAGAAATACAAAATCACACATACCCCACACAATGCAATTGACCAAATGCAAATATATGTGTGTGTGTGTATATATATATATATATATATATATATATATATAGTTATACAATGGGGTGAGTGGTAAATGAGTGAGATGAAACAGTGTATCATCCACTGCAGTGTGATATTTACAAACACAGTGCACACAAAGGTCACAATATCATCGCACTAGGCAGCTCTCTCCTCAGCATACAAGAACAACCTGTGCTATTACCATAGAAACAAGTGCAGAAGTACAATGCTTTCACCTGAAACACAGCTGTTATTCCTAAGAAAGCATGTTTCTCCATCAAGGACTCCTTCAGAAAATAGGCACAAAGTAACAAGTTACAAAGGAAAAGATAACTCTGTACTGTTTCTCTTTCTCCAGGTCCCCACTGCAAGCAGACGCACAGAAAGTGGGTCAGAGTACTTGATTCAGACTTCAACACAGAGTAGAATGAAACACATCAAACAAGCAACATATCATTATGAAGAGCAACATTTATAACAATTCAACCTGTAAAACCACTAGAAAATAACTAGTTGCCTTATATTATACGTTGCAAAACACAATAAGCAGCAGGAGTGAAACCACTTCTATTACTTGAAAGTGAAACATCCAGAGTTTGGCTGAATGTAACGGACACGAGCAGGACCAAAATAAGTTAAAACAGTCATACAAGCAGTGCACTAAAGCTGTAAGAAACAAATTCAATAAAAATGCTCAACAAATAAAAGTAAGTTTTGATGAAACCCCATTCCCCTGACGCTAACTTAAGTCTCACCCACCAAGACACAACATCCTATGAAACATAACACATAAACATGTAGCCTAACACACATCAGCAACACGCACATCAACCAATCAGAACAGTACAAAGCATACACCCAGCCCCAATAACAAAAGAAAACTCCATAGCCCAAAAACCCATCCACAAACCAAATACATAAAACCCCTCACTCATTTGCCACTCACCCCTTTTGTATAAATCGCACACATGATGTGTAGATCATAGGGAAAATATTCTCACCCTGCATCAGATTTTGACATCCCACCACGCCGCACTGTGAGATATCTAGAGTAATGTTTTACTCTGCAGGAGTGAGAATATTTTCCATATCACACCCTGTCCATCATGTATCCCATATATATATATATATATATATATATATATATATATATATATATGTATGTATGTGTATACTCACACACACACACACACACATATATATATATATATATACATACACACACACACACACACACACACACACACACACACACACACACACACATATATTGCTGCATGCAGGGTGCAGTGGGGTGTTAGGGTTGGAAATCCTAACACCACATTTTCAAACTTTTGTCACAGGAACCCTAACTGATGCATTAACAAAGCTTTTACCAAGAATTTCCTTACTTTTTGAGATAGTATAATTGTAACCTTATTTGTTTCTGTGAGGGCCCTGCGCTACTATCCATCCATAATTTTTGAGAGAATGTAATTGTATCCTTATTTCCCAATGGGAGCACAGGGCCCTCCAGGCCCTGTGCTCCCATCAGTCCATAATTGTATCCATATTAGCATGTGGGAGCTCCCATCCATCCATCCATAATTCTTGAGATAGAGTAGTGGTATTCTTATTGGGCTTTGGGATAGTAGGGCCCTTGTGGGCCCTACGCTCCCATCCCATAGAGTGCAGCACCAAAAAAAACACCTCACATTGCAATATTATCCTGTAGAAAACATAGCAAAATGTGAAACCTGTGTAAATAGACAACAAATTAATATATTTTCATGAAACAAGCAAAAGGCACATTGGTGGCACAAGGCCTTTGTACCCTGAAAATTTGAAAGTAAATTGAAAACTGTTTCTTCACAGTGTAGTGACAAAGAAATGACTGTCTAAACCTCACATTACAATGTTATCCTATGGGAAATTAACCAAAATTTAAAGTCGCAGACCCCCACAGCAAAGTAATATATTTTCACCACACCAGCAAAAGGCACATCTGTGGAGCAAGCCCTTTGCACCCTGAAAATTTCACACCAAAATCAACAACTGTTTGTGAACTGTGGCGTGACAAACAAACAGCTGTGTTAAAATTCCTTTTTTGCAAATTGCAAAAAAGAATACTTTTCTACGGTTCTTTTTTCACAATTTGTTGGGGGGATCCTTTTTTACAAATTGCAAAAAAGGGTCCAGTTTCATTATTCTTTTTTCACAACTTTTTGGTAAAAGAAAATCCTTTTTTTGCAAATTGCAATAAAGGATCCTGTTTCATGACTTTTTTTCAAGCGGTTTGCAAAAAAGGTTTTCTGGATGTTAAAAAAAATACATTTCAAAGTGATTTATCAAAAAACTAACTCCAGAATTATATTGTACAGGCCCTAATTAGGTAAAGACAACTGTTGGTGTCTACTAAACCTGTGTATTTTTTAAGTTAGTTAATTTTGTTGTCACCGCTAACTGAAAGCAAGATGGCAGCTGCATTTGTGGCTAAGGATTCTGCATTTGTGAAAAAGGATTCTGCATTTACAACAGACTCATTTTTCAAGCAGCACATCAAACTGGCCCCATGGGAAATAATGGAACATTTAGAAATTTAATAACTTTGGAATGGATTAATATTTTTTCACCACACCTTCAAAAGGCACATCTGTGACCCAAGACAGTAAAAATGTCACACCAAAATTCTACACTAGTTTTGCACAGCAGCATGACAAAGAATTTTGCCAAAAATGGTACTTGTCACATTTTTTTGAGAATCCATATCTCTAAACCTACAGATCCACCCAGAAAAAAACTTGTCACATCAAGAGATCTTTGGTTCCTGATGGCAAATACAAAATTTGATGCAAATTGTTTGAACAATTGCAAAGTTATTAAAGTGAAAAAGTTTGAATTTAACATTGAAGTGAAGACTGAACTGTAACTATTGGGGCACAACTGCTCCCATATATATATATATATATATATATAAGTGTGTGTTATAGGGGCACAGTAGCACTCTTATAGTTAGGGTTGAGTAGGGTGTTCAATGTTAAACTCCTAACTTTGCACCTTCATAGCGTTGACACTATTTGACAAAATCAGCCAAAATTTTGCATGTGTTGTCTAGGAGGCAAAATGTAAATCTGTAGAAAGTTTTGTGATGGTAGCTGGTGTGGTTTCTGAGATCTGCATATGTCATTTATCAGTAGATGTCTATTTTTTTTTTCCTAAACTTAAAATGGGATTTTGTTTGCTCTCCCCTGTAGCCTACATAGGTTCATAGGTGATTAAAAGTTTGGTAGGCAGTTTTGCCTTTGTTAAACTCGCCACCAATTTTACTGGTGGAAATGGAATTTTTTATTATTCATGTATCTAATCTACTTTTAAAAATGTCAGTTGTTTTACTTTCAACAATGTTTTTTGGAAGATTATTCCATGTAGATATAACTCTTTGTGTAAACCATTGATTTCTCTTATTTGGTTTGTTTAAAGTGCCTTTCAATTTCCTATCATGTGATCTAGTATTCGTGTTTGATGTATTTCTTAATGAACCAATGGTTTCAAATATTGAAGGCTCGTTAATTGCTTTGTATGTTGCGCATAAATCGCCTCTCATTCTTCTATACTGTATTGAATAGAGGCCTCATTTTTTAACCTAGTGTTATAGTCGAAACTCTGTACAGTTTTAATTGTTTCAGTGGCTTTGCATTGAATATTTTGTATCAGTTTTTTTGCCTCTAACAAATTGTGGTGAACATACTGCTGAACAATATTCCAAGTGAGGTCTAACAAGGCTTGAATAAAGGGGGACTATGACTTGTTCGCTCCTACTTTTGATACTTTTTAAAATGCATCGTAATATTTGATTTCTTTTTTTATATTTGTAGTATGTGTATCAAAGGAAAAGTTATTTGAGAAGGCTACTCCTAAGTCCTTTCCATTTTCCTGTTAATTGTAAACTTGTGTTGTTTAATTTATAAGTATAACATAGATTATTTTTCCCAAATGCATCACCTTAAATATATGTTCATTAAATAATAATTCATTTTTGATGGACCATTTCTCAAGATGTGTAAGATTATTTTGGATTTGGAGGGTAGAATTTGCATTTGTTACAATACCTCCCAGTTTGTAATCGTCAGCATATTTGGCCATCCAGCAATGATTATTTAAGAGGAGCATAGTGGTAATCAGTATATTAAAAAGAACAAGTCCCAGAATGGAGCCCTGAAGAACGCCACTAGTAACAGGGCCCCATGATGATAAATGGCCTTTGAGTGATACTCGTTGAGTGCGATCTGAGAGCCATAATTCGATTCAGCTTATAATTTGAGGGTGTATTTCTATTATTTTCAAAAGTCTAATGAGGATTTTGTGAGACACCAAATCAAAGGCCTTTAAAAAAATCCAAAAAAATTACATTGACAGATAAGCCCTTATCTAGAGCTTCACTTACTGGCTCAAAGAAGTTCAAAAGATTTGTTTGGCAAGATCTGCCCCTAACAAATCCATGCTGAGTGATGTCTATGTAACCTATATTTATTAGATGTTCAGTTATTCTGACCTTTAATAATCTTTCCACTAGTTTGCAGAAAATGGCCGTAAGACTTACAGGCCGATAATTTTGTAAACATGGACTGGAATTTTTTCCCAAAACTTTCAGGGCACAGGCGTGATGTCCTAAGGTGGTGCTATTGAAAGGTTTAGTGAAAACATATTCAATGGTTCCAGAGTTATAAGGCTTTAAAGTTTTGTGTTTTTCTGTTATGAGCATGCTCAGTAGGGTTTTTGGAATAACGTTCTGATACGGCACCAAAAACTCGATGTCATAGAACTCTCTTTTAGTATCTCACCACTTGTTTCTCATAGCACTAACTTTTTATTGTGCCATGATACCCACCATCTTGTTTTCCCCCCGGAACTAAAATACATGGAAAGTACAAATTATCATTTAAAAAAACAAACACCAGAACCTAGCTAAACTGTATCTGTTTAGATAGATGCTGCTGTTTTTTTTCTAAAATAAATGGCCAGAAGTACCCTTTCTGGGCACCACAAAATCTAGGGTGCCCAGATAAGTGAGATTATGAGAACAGTGGGACTTTCTTGAAGGCTGAAGCCACAGCTGGAAGTCATGCTGTGGGCTTCAGCTGAAGCAGTGAGCCGGTGATCCTGTTCCCTGTCTCTCTCTGTCTCGCTATCTCGCTAGTTTTGGTGTAAGTAAACATCAGTTTGATGTCCCACTGATGTGGGGAATGATACGCATGGGCTTTGTAGCCTTCTTCTGCTTGATAACCAATTAGAAATACATACTACTGCAAGTATACACTTTAGCTTGATATTTCACATCTCACTGGTGCTTTTTCAAGATTGAAAAATCATCAATGAGACGTGAAACCCTGATCATTTGTGAGTGGGGGGGTGCTACTTTTGTCACTGGTGTACAGTAACTCTATAGATTTTTAAGTGGATTTAATAAATAAAACACTGATTTTTATCGTGACCTAGCACTGGCTGAAATTCTATTCTGGATGTTCAGCCAGATTCCTTTGACTTCTTGTACTGTTGGTATTAACCTTTTTGGCTCTGACCCAGCATGTCCTGAGTCACCTCACTCCCCTTCAATTCACTTTAGCTACATTCGTATTAAAAAGTTGCAGTTACATGGTCAAATTGCTAACTTTTCTTTTTTTAAATGTTGGTCTTAATAGCCATCTCTGGTGGTGGTACTCTGAGGCCACTGAGGTATATATCCACATCTTCCAAACAGAGGAAAGGGGGTAATTTTTAAAGTGCAGATACAGATATTTGCCTTTGTATTTTTGTTAGGGTATTATTTTTGTTTTTACAATATGGCTCCTCATTCTGTGTGGGTAACAGGTGGCTGGTGGAGAGGGAAAATGCCACCACCAGGGCTAAACCCCATCCAAACGGACCTGTTCTGAAAAAAGTCTGAAAAGGCAGCTGCCAAATTGAAGCTGAATTAATGAGAGCCCCCAGCTCTGTGCTGATACATACCGATCCCCTCACTTGCTTTATTTACTTTTGCAGCTGCTTCATATAAATTGCACCACACTACTGGAATCTGAAGCACTGGACAGTGAGGGCATTGTTAACACTTGCAGACCTGCTCTGACAGATGAGCACGAGACGTTGACAAAGTTTTTGTGTGGCTCACTAAAGCAGTCTGGTTTGCAAGTTCCAAAGACTTCCAAATCTGATTGAATAATGAGATCACTTTCTATATATTATTGAGCAAGGAATCTTGAGCAGTGTTGGAACCCTCTCTACTCTGACTGTTCCATTGTGTTAACTGAAATTATGCAATGACAAGAAAATTTCCTAGGCTCTGATTGGTCATTGTGTTCTTGAGACAGTGATGATATTACACAATAACATCACTGTGTTGATTTTTTGGATGATATGGATTTATTTTTTCAGAAACAAAGATATACTTCCTCACTAAAAATCTACTAAAAATATTTTTATTTTTGTTTTGTATAACATCAAGCCATTGTATAATTGCAATAAGGCACTCCAAGGTGTGTGTTATCGTGTAATAACGTCACTCCTGGGGTGGTGGAAGCACTCGGCTTCACCTTGTGCTTCAACCCACCCCAGGAGTGACGTTATTACACGATAACACACACCTTGTCGTGCCTTATTGCATAAATGTTGAATTGCATGATGTTTCTCCAGACAGAAGCACTAGCAATTGTTGCAGTAAGAATGCCATTCACTAGTTCAGTGGGGTTACTGCATCATGCCCCTGTAGCAGCAGTGAATAGTCAATTTAGTAACTACATGTCACTGTATCTACAAACTGCATTTTTAATGATCTCATCCTCACTCCAAAACAAACAATGTCATGATGGTTGCACCTTTCTTTTCTTTCAACAGGACAGTCAAATATTTGTCTTTAATACACACCTGGAGTGTTAATCTTGTTTATGCATAAAAAAAGCTAAAGACTGAGCCCTTTTATAAGCACAATACCATACTCCAAGATGTCAGTAAAGCATTTTAGTACACGTCTCAAGGGAGAAAGGCACTTGGCTATGCCTCCTGTCTCACACCTTGTGCATTATCCCTTATTTAATGCTGATGCCAATGCCACTCCTTCAATGCCCAGGGGATCCTGTCAAAAAGGCAACTGAGACTGAGCAACTCAAATATGAGTGACTCAGTCTCAGTGCCTGTGCTGTGGGCTACCCTGAGGGGAAGGCGATGGGCCAAAAGAAAGCTGATGAAGGAGAATGGAACCACAGTGCTGGGATGGAAGAGGAGGGTAGGTATGTGGGAGACAGGGCAGTGGAAGGCTGCTGAGCTGGCTGTGCAGCATGGTGGTGAGGGTGCTTAGCGGGGCGCAGGGTTCGGGTCTGGGGAGATGGGAGATCCCTTACTTAACCCCATACTTATTATCTATGCTAGATTGTTAAGGTAAAACAGTGCAAAACCTAAGTATTAATTTTCATTTTCACATTTTTGCTGTTGGTTCTATATGTTGGGACTTTTTATAGCTTTTCACCTATTTGGGATATTATTACTTTTACCATGGCAGGTTGCTTTGAGAGGCCATTTTGGATGTCTGTCTGACTCCCAACTGGGGGTGAAGACTTCAGGGACCTGCTGAGAAGCTGCTGGAGTTTTTCTGCAGGAGGTTTCTGTTTGAATTTGCAGCTGGATTGATAGCGCACAAGCTGAGAAAGGGAAGATGGCAGATCTGCCTCATGTAAACCAGGAGGGTGTGAATTACCTGCTGAGCCCTCTGAAGGACTGGTTGCTGGCATGGTGAGAACACTATCTGGATAAGCGGTCATTTGGATGAACTTTCCCACCCCCTACAGCTTGGGATTCATTGCTGTCTGGCCCGGTCTTGGAGACGACGACCGTTAAGTGCTAGGCCAGTGGGTCTGCTTTTGGGATGGCGGTGGGGGTGCTTTGTGCTGCAATGATTCCGCTGGTTGGCATATTGGGCAGTAGGGACGATGGCTACCGAGGACAGCTGGGTCTCTGGTCCCCCTAATTAGGTGACCTATGTGAGTTTGAGCATATTGTTGGTTAATTGTATTGGACAGGAGCCATTAGTATTCCTTAATTTCTAGGCCAAGGTGCTGGATTGGGGGCTGTTGCCTTGGTTGTCCATAGCCAGGTGGGACATAGGGGATACATAGGCTGGTGGGCAGCATTGTCCCCGAGAGTCCTTGGGGTCTTCTTTAGGTGGGCATCGTTTGGCCTCCATCTGGGGACCCGGATCGGCTTGGTTTTTGGGCTCTGTGGCTGTAGTTCCTAGTAGGTGATGATTCGGCCTGGTGGCTATAATTTGTGGTGTAGGAGAAAGGAGTAAGATCTTCAGTGGAGTGAAATTCTGTCACATATTCCCTGGACACTAATCTGGTGGCACCTCGTTAGATGCAGGTCCTGATGCTAGACTAAGGGAAGGTAGTGAGAGGACCTCCATGGTCAATGATATGACTGTTTAATATTTGTTGTTGTTGGAGCTGGAGGAGACTGTTTGGACACTGATTATAAAGATTGGTTGAGGATGAGAGCCTCACCTTTCTGGAACATTAGTCGGAGGTTTTGGTGTGCTTCCTTTTTGACTGGGATTCGTCATTGACTATAATCTGGACTCATATATGGACCAAATCGGCCAAGATTTTAAGCCTTAATTTTGAGGAGGAAGATTGGATGATTATTTGAGTTAGTTTAATTTGTGGATATGGGTTTTATAATTTGGGAGTGGCTATACTGGGTGGCTGGAGATTATGTGCTGGCAGGTGGCTCTCCCGGTCAGGCACTACTCCCCTTCCAAGCTCCACGGCCTCTGTCCCTTTAGTTATCCTCCTCTGCATGCTGATGCACATAATTGTTGTCAGGCACTGGTGATTGTTAGGAGGCGGTATTGTGGGGGCCCGGGACCTGGGGAAGGGAGAGCTGGGTGGCTGAATTGGGGTTGTGGTGATGAGGAGATGCCCTGGGGCGAAATGTAGACTGGAAAGGGGTCCTGCCCGTCTGGTCCCCATACCCAAGGGCTCCACTTTTTGTGGTTAGTTGACTCGATCAGCCTCAGAGTTTCATCTGACCCAGGTGGTGTTATGCAATGCCAGGGCCATTAAAAACAAGATAGCAATAATTGCCGATCTTGTTGGGACATTGGACCTGGCATGCATCATCGAGACCTGGCTAGATGATAATGTTGGCCCTATTCTTGAGTCAGCAGATCCAGACGATTTCTCGGTGATATACCACCTGAGGTTGGATCGTAGGGGTGGGGGTGTGGCCATTTGTTTTAGAATGGAATTGGGCCTGATAGATGTGCCAGTGGGGGAGTCCAGATCCTTTGAATATGTCCTAGGTGCAAGTGTGGGGTACAAAATTATTCTTGTCTACTGTCCACCTGGTGATGGGAAGCAATTCTTGCAGGAAGTCATAGACTTCATTGTCGACATAGTGTTGGAGTCTCCCAGAGTGATGGTGCTGGGAGACTTCAATGCCTGGGTCAATGATGAACTCTCACATTTTAATCAGGACTTCCTCCAACTAATGATTTTGCTGGGCTTCACACAGGTAGTTTCCTCTGCAACCCATAATTCTGGTCATTCTTTGGACCTGGTCTTCCTACTGGGTATGGAGACCTGTGACTTGGTGGTAGAGCCAGTCAATTGGCAGACCATTACATTGTCAGGTTCAACTTCCAGACCTCCCTTACAGGTCTGTCCCTTTGGAGATTGGCTGGTACTGCCCATTAAGGGGTGTGACCCCAGATGGCCTGATGGCGGTGCTGGATCTGTCTGGATTTCCAACTGCTAGCAGGGGTCCAGACAATCTACTACAGGCCTATAACAAGGCTGTGGTGATGACTCTGGACTCTGTTGCTCCTGTTTGTGCTTGTCCCCTCACCCTTCTCCCACAGTCCCCTTGGTTTGATGGGATCTTGGGGGAGATGAAGAGAGAGGGGCGGAAGATGGAGTGTCACTGGCGGAAATCTGGCCTTGATACCAACAGGCTTAGATTGATGGCCTATTACAGAGACTGTCAATTGGCAATCTCCCGTAAGAAGACAGAGTTCCTGTCAAGGGAGATCACTGCTGCACAGAACCGACCAGCTCAGCTCTTCCGAACTGTGAAAAGACTGTGCAAATCCAGCCTGTCTGCAAGTTCGGAGAGCATTGTCACAGGACAAGTGTGAAGAGTTTGCTCACTTATTTGTTGATAAGGATGTCGACATTAGGTCACAGATCTGCATAACTCACTCTAATGGGAGGGATGGTGATCAGTTGAAGGTTGCAAAGCTCCAGTTTGGTTGGAGGGCCTTTGACAAGCCGGCGATTGAGGAAGTCATAAGGATCATCCAGAGTATGTGGCTGACCTGCTGTCGTTTGGACCCGGGCCCAATTCGCCTCTTTGTGGGGGTGCGTTGAGGTCATCAGCCCAGTCCTGGCAGAGATAGTCTGGAACTCACTTGAGACAGGTGAGTTTCCTGACTCCCTGAAGGAGGTGGTGGTGACGCCGCTCCTTAAGAAATCTTCTCTTGACCCAGACTGTCTCGCCAACTACAGACCCATCTCTAACCTGCCCTTTGTGGGCAAGGTCATTGAGAAGGTGGTTGCGCTGCAGCTGGATGACCACCTTACCATCCATGACATCTATGATCCTCTCCAGTAAGGATTTAAGAAGAGGCACAGCATGAGACTGCCCTGGTCTGGTGCTCAATGATCTCCAGATAGCAAGAGACAGAGGAGTCATTCCATCTTAGTCCTCCTTGATGTCTCTGCGGTATTTGACACCATGGATCATGGCATATTGCTGGAGCGCCTGCAGGTTATCTATGGGCTGTCAGGGACAGTCATCAGATGGTTCTACTTGTTCCTCACTGGCAGGTCCCAGAGAATTGCTTCAGGAATTTATTCCTCTGACGCATTCTCTCTGCCATGTGGGGTATCCCAGGGCTCTGTGCTTTTGCCTGTGTTATTCACGTTGCATATGCTGCCGTTGGGAGACACTGTAAGGAAATATGGCTTGAGTTTTCACTGCTATGCAGATGATACTCAGCTACACATGTCCTTTGTACCTGACCAGGATGATGCAGTCTCGGTGTTTAACAACTGCCTCACTGAAATCCATGACTGGATGAGTGACAACTGGTTAAGGCTGAATCCTAACAAAACCAAGGTTTTGGTGGTGGCTGGATAGAGGGTTTTTTGGCTGGGCAAGCCTTTGGGGTTCTACTCAGTGGTCGACAGCTGATGACGTCTGAATGGGTGCGGAGTCTGGGCACTATTTTTGACAAGGGGTTGACCCAGAAGTCTCAGGTGTCATCCGTCTTCAAGACTTCATTTTACCATCCGAGGAATATCACCCAGATTAAGCATCTGATTCCGCCCGGTGATCTTCCAACATTGGTCCATGCCTTTGTGACCTCCCACCTTGGTGATTGCAATGCCCTGTACCTAGGACTACCAGGGGTCGATATCAGCCACTTGGAGCTGGTGCAGAATGCTGCTGCCAGGCTGTTGACTGGGCTTTCTCGATCTAGCCATGTCACACCAATGCTGCACGGACTGCACTGGCTGCCAGTTCAGTGGCGGATCACCTTCAAGGTCAGTTTGCTGGTCTGACCTATAAAGCCCTACATGGACAGGGGCCACGTTACCTGAAGAGCTCCTACATCCCTATTACCCCCTCTGACCACTCCGCTCTGCCGAAGGATTGCTGATGATTCCCAGGGTTCACTTAAAGACCTCTGGAGCCTGAGCATTTGCATTTATGGCTTTTTCCTTGTGGAGTTCTCTACCTCATTGGATAAGGGGGTGCCTAATTGTGGAGAGCTTCAAATCAGCACTTAAAGCATATTTATTTTCGCTTGCCTATCCTGAGAATTAATTTAAGGATGTCTGTTATTATATTGGTTTTAAATATTTACAATTTTTAAGGTTTTATTCCATCAAAGTGCTTTGGCACTTGTTTGAATTGCCCTTACAGCAAACAAAGATTATCATTATTATTATTCTATCTGGGACCTGTCCAAAGGAGTCTACAATTCCAATGTCACAAAACAATGGGAAATTAATCGCAGAAAACTGTTAATACAGATGTTAGGGTTAAAGATTAAGGGCACAAAGTAAGCAAATGAAAAACATTAGGGTTTGGGTTGGGCGTCTCAGGAGTCTTGGTGAATTGATGGTGTGGTGCTGTCTGATGTTGTCAACCCTAAAGCCAGCCCTTTCCCCTGTGCAGATAATAGTATACATGATCTCTTATGACGCACAGGATCCTGTGTGAAGAAAGCTATGGCTGATTCTGTTGGCTACATGTGCAAGCCATACTTGTCTACCTCCAAACAGTATGGGACCCAATTTTCAAAGGCTGATGCAGGACTTGCGTTGAGCCCTGCATTAACCCCAATGTTTGACACAGCTGTGCCAAACTCGTTTGATGCAACTGTGCCAGATTTTAACACATGTGGCACAGCTGTGATATTTTCCACAATTTATGGCAGCTTGCTCCAAAGCTCTGTCACATGCCCCATAAAAAGGGTTCCCCAAATGGTGAAGTTAGACCAGGGGGAGCTGGTCTAACTTGAGGCATTTGGTGCACTGACCAAAAATCATGATTTGTGCCAACAGAATGCCGCAAGTCCACTGCGCCACACGTTCAGCACATCAGGGGCTTGCAGTATTTGCAAAACATTTGAAATTCAGGTCCTATGTGCCAGTATCACATAAATTGAGTGCAGTAATTTGGGCAAAGTCATTTGAGTGATTCAAAATGAGCGCGACACATTCGGGCGTCTACACAAATACAGCGAACTGACATTTGGGTAAACAAATTCTTAGCCTACCTCCTGTGTCCATGTGCGCCATGGTGTTGTAATCCTAGAGAAAGAAAGGTATGGGAGGCACAGCCCCCCATGGGGGTTGCAGGGGGCATAGCCCCACTGCATGACAAGGGTGCACCTATGGCTCAAATTGCATTTGTGCTATGACCAGTCACTCTAATCGCAATCGCTCATTATTATTCACACAAATGGAAGTCGCCAGTAAACCTCTCTCAAATGACATGGAACCCTATATTCCTACGAGGGACTGGCTTCAGCCTGTACCTTGTGCTTCAGACGGAGGTTATGGGATGGGGGGTGCACACATCTAACTACCTATCTCTCTCTCTCTCTCTCTCTCTCCACAGTATCTATCTATCCATCTATCCATCCATCCATCCATCTATATTCCTATCCCATCTCTCTCTCTCTCTCATTATCCTGGCCATTCCTTGCTCTACCTATAAAATAACTAGGCAACAGCACTTCAGAACACTCAGGCAGTGATCTTTTGCCCTACTCAGAATCATTGCCTTTCTCCTTATCTTGGGGAATGTCCATCCTAACTCAGGCCCCGTCATGCACAGCCCTAGCTTCTCATACCATGGGCTTAGAATAGCTGCAATGAATATCTGCAGCCTACCCAAAAAACAGCAGGCCTCCGCTGCTGGCTACTGCAACATCAACCTGACATTCTGGCCCTTACAGAAACTTGGCTGTCCAAAATAATACCCGACTGAGCGGTCGCTTTTCCAGGCTTCACCCTCCACCAAACCGACAGAGTAGGTAAGCGTGGAGGGGGTGTGCGGTGTAGATCCGTGACTCCATCGTGTGTCATGCGCTTCCTACACCCTTGCTTGACCACAATGCCCAAGCCCTATCCCTAAAGCTTACTCCAGACCCCTTAAGGGCCCCCTAATGCTGACGGTGGCATACGTCCCCCCGAGAAAACCAAGCTCAGGCAATACAGTCTATTGCTAACTTCATCTCCAGCTTCCCACCCAAAACAGAGCACACCATAGTCAGTGATTTGAATGTGAACTGGCTTTCCAGTACGACCTCACTGATCAAAGACACCTCCACTGCTCTTGATCTTACCCAGCTGGTCAATCAACCCACAAGGGTGAACTCCACTAATGGCTCTAGCACCCTGCTTGACCTCCTTCTCACCAACCGTTCCAACAAAATCTCTAATCTTATGGTGCTCCCTGATTCATTAAGTGTTCATTCCCCCATTATATTCTCATGGTCAAGCTTTCAGCAGAAACCCAAACCACACAAAATATCCCGATGCTGCCTCAGACCTGGTGGCCTCGCCAAACTTAGGAGATACCTAACCAGCTGGGCCTGGTCCCCGATTTCTCGGGCACCAACCATTGATGAAGCCCTTGACTACTTTACCAGCTCATTTCATAAAGCCTCGATATTTATGCCCCTTTCTCTAATGTACAGACCAAGAAATGCAATGCTGCTTGGGTCTCTACAGAACTGCTCCAGCAGCTCAAACGCAGAGACGACCTCTGGAGGAAAGCAGTTTCCTCTGGTTAACAAGCTGATAGGCAAGCCTATAAAGCAGCCCTCAACAAATGCACCTAGGCAATAAAGCAGGCAAAATCTGAATACTACAAAACAACCCTAGCCTCCTCCTGGGGGAACTCACGGCTGTTTTGTGATAACATCAAGGAACTGAATAGCAAAACCCGGTTCCCCCAACCCCAGTCCCTACTTACTATAAACAATGTCCCTACCACCGAGCCTCAGGCCATAGCTGACTGCCTTAATGCATCTCTCTCTGACCTCAGTGCTGTTCTCCCACTCAACTTCTTTGATCTATTCTGGCAACCCAGCCTCCTAACTTACAGTATCCCCACTTCCACTTCAAAGTAGTGACCATGAATGAGGCAAGGCCATTTCTCACCAACGCCCTCTGTGGCTCCTGCTACTGTAAGGACTCTTTTGATATGAGGGTCCTTAGGCTTGTACTTGTCACTCTTCTCTCCCCACTGACTGACCTCCTAAACTGCTCCCTGTGTCTTGGGCAGTTCCCTTCAACCTGGAAGATGGCCACCATCACCCCATACTAAAGAGTGGTGATAGCAAACTCCCCAATAATTATCGGCTTATCTCCATCCCCCACACCAAAAATCCTGAAAGATTATAGCCACCCAACGTACTGACTATCTTCTCACTTACAATCTGCAGTCCAGGGAGCAACATGGGTTCAGGTCAGGGCACAGTACTACCACGGCCCTTACTGAGTTCTCCAACTACATCCATTCTGCCCTGGATAAGAAACACCTTGCAGGAGATATCGACATCGACCTGTCAAAGGCCTTTGACACTGTGTCCCACCCCTTACTCCAACGCACACTCCAATACTTAGGCCTATCCAGTAGCCCTTTAGCCTGGTTCACTAGCTACCTCAAAGCCCGGTCGCAATCTGCCAAAATACACACCACCCAGTTGTTCTCCTTGCCAGTTCACTCTAGGGTTCCCCAGGGCTCAATTCTTGGCCCACTACTGTTCAGCATCTACCTGAATGCCCGGCCCAAGTCAAGCACCAGTAATCTGTTGTTGTATGCAGATGACGCAGTTCTCTTTGCCTCACACCTAGATCCAAGTTCTCTGCAAACACCCCTCCAATATGCATTTAACCAGATTGAGAACTGGTTCATAGACCAAAGACTCGTAGTTAATGTGAAAAAACTGAAGCAATGCTCTTCGCCCACCATCAGAATAACGCCAAGAATATGCAACTATCTATCCTCTCCCGCTCTCTCCTTCCCCTTGAGTAGGTACACACATATAAATAGCTAGGCATAACTTTTGACTCCCACTTCTCCTTCCACTCACACATAAACAACCTGTCGTCAGCCATCAATACCCGCATAGAGCTTTTGTTCAGACACAAAACCTGCTTATCCCCTGACGCCCTTAACCTGGCCATCACCGCCTTGGTCCTCTCTCTAGTTGACTACGGGCTAACCTTCTACTCAGCCGCTAATCATACGGCATTGAACAAGATCCATCTGGCCATAAATAAAGCATGCAGACTCTTGTCAGGGGCAGATAAGTGTACCCACACCTGCACCCTGTATTCCCTGACAAACCTCCTAGATCTGGATGGGAGAATACATTACCAAACCTGTCTCCTTACAAAAAAAATTCACCTGGGGCTCTCCCCACTGGGAGTATCTGCTGCACTCCAATGCTCCCACGCCATGGTAAACACCTGCACCACGAGCAAACAGGTGTGGTTGACCCCGAGGGTCAGGACCTCACTAGCACAAAGGTCCTTCTCCATCACCAACTTGGTACAATGAACTCTCCTCTGATATATCCTCCATCTCCAACCTAGGTCCCTCCAAAGTAGCACTCAAAGAACATATACTCACCTCTCGGTGGTGCCTATGTACCCTCTAGTTAGGCTCTACCTTACGGCTACCTCACTGCCAACCTCCGGAAAAGGCCTTGCTGGGCTGCTTGCATGTGTTAACTGTGCTAGTCTCTCACTCCACTGTACTACAGCCAGAGCTAGCCAGTGCCTAACGTATGATGATAACAGTTTGAGATCTGTTATGATGGCTACCGAACTCTCCCTAACTATTCAAACTGTCTTTTGAAACATGGCTGTATGTAACTATAATCATGTACTACTGCCGTTACTATAATTTTGTTTGTGTAATCCTTATTCTGTCATGCTGTTACTATGTATTCTGTATGTTCTGTTTTTTCCTTTTTCTTTTTTTTGTACTCGGACACGGAGTCTTTGTAAATGAGTCTCTGACTTAAAGGCTGTAATCCTGAAGTATGTTAACTAAATATCTATCTATCTATCTATCTATCTATTGACAGTATCTATCTATCCATCTATCAATAGAGAGCATCTATCTACTGTATCTTTCTCTCTCTCTCTCTATCTTGCTATCTCTCTGTCTATCTAAAATATATATGTATGAGGGATATGCAGAGGGGATCTGTGTGATAAATGATTTATTTATACGAGTGCTGTTTGACCTCAGGTAATTTCATGAGTAACACAAGCCACAAGGGAGGTGCCTGAGGACAAATAGCACTGGTGTACATAAACCATCATACAAGGTCTCCTCTGCACATTCCATTTGTGTAATAGGAGCGGATGTGGTGTAAAAGATTCCTTTTGTTTTTGTGGGACTTCTTCATGAAGTAGTGCCCCTCTGTCCTTTGTGTCTCCTGTTGCCATGGACATACGCCATCAGGAAAGCACAGAGATGCTGCCACGCGGCAGCTGATTGAATAAGACACTGGGGATACATTACAATGTCTCATTGCTTAATTGTACTGAATGTTTGTGCGACAAGGTTTGGCCACACAATCTTCACCGGTGACATGGCTGGGGGGGGGGTGCTGGTTACTGCTATATATAGGACCCATGGCAGTGTAAATCCAGCCCTGGTCTTGACTGTGGGTCTTGCAGCATGGCGTGATCAGAGCCCCACAAAAATCTCTTTTTCTATATTTTACAGTCCTCCCTGTTTATGTTGCTGACCAAATGAAGTGACTTCCCAGCCCCATCCGTATTTAAAAGTTGTTATAAACACAACGGACTTTATTCTCAAGGGCAAGCCCTGCGCCAAACCCTGCTGCTGTGCCCAACACATTGGCGCACCATGCACCACATTCTCAGAGGTCACGTGAACTGGCGACACTGGGCCTCTTTTTTACGGCAGCTTGCGCCAAATATGTTGCGCAAACTCCATAAAAAGTCCCCTGTTTGATGTACAGTTAGACCAGCAAAAGCTGGTCTAACTCATGCCAAGTGGCACACAAGATCGAGAATCCCAAGTGCCAACCAGGAAGTGCTGCAAGCCCCATGCGCCTTGTATTTGGCCCACCTGGGTCTTGCAACATTCCAAAACGTTCGAGAATCGAGTCCAATCAGTCTGGGCTGGACTTTTTAATTTTTGGCATTAATTTTTAGTGATATGAGTAAAGTTATGGTCAATTTCCTATCTTTACAATGGTTAGTTTTTGTATCTTTATTGTGACTTTGTAATTAACGGAGTGTTGTGGTATTTATATATCACATTCAGTACACCGCACTTGTATCACATTCTGAGTACAGTATTTGTTTCACTGTATATGTGCTTATCCTTTTTCACATCTTATTAGAACCATTTGCCTGTGAGCCTTAATGTGAACAATGCACACTGTGTTCCAGGCTGGTCAGATATAAATACAGGATGTTGTTTAGCCATTAAGACCCCCCCCCCGATGAAGACTGAGGTTGAAGCGCTGGGGTGTCTTATGCCTGCATTCTACTAACCCATTCACACTGCGCACCACAGCATTAATAAACTAATTTTGGATTACTTGCTAGCATCCAGTATCTTGTGTTTTAAATAATTTATTGTTTTGTTGCTCTGGGTTCTTCTCTGTTATGCCTGACTCCTTGGACCCCATGACTAAACATTGCAGTATTTTAACGTTCATTCATAAGTTTGCTGATTTTCAGTATTTTAACTCCAGACTTTCACTATACCCATTTTTTCACACCACCTCCTGGACACGACTGGTGTATTTTTTTAAAATCCTGCATGAAATGTGTTTCTGCACTTGTGGTGCAAAATGTCACTGTGGACAATATATTATAAATGCCACATGTCATGTTTATAAGGGGAATTGTAAAATGACTGACTTGAAAATTTGGGGTCAAGATAAAAAAAATATATATATATATATATAGAATTGTTAAGAAACTTTGTGTGTAGTACCAGTCCTGACTCATGCAGCATGCTTTGTGATCCCATGCCAGGAGCTAAGTTCTGGGGCAAGCTCAGTGACCCAGCTGGATGGCTTGAGGGTGGGGGGATGGCGCTGTTATGTGACCCCCCCCAGGCCAGGGAATAAAACTTAAAGGATTGTCCTCACAGTACAGGGTACCATATAGTGAAGACAGCTTTCCTCTTTGCACAGTGACCTGAACCTCTGCACTCGCAGGTGGCAGAGGGCCCCGTGCACTGGTTCACACATGAACTCTTTGGCCTGTGCATCTGTATTTGCAGCCACATGGAAGTGCAGAGATCAGAAGGCTTGTGCTTCTGCAGCCCACCACACAGCTCCATGAATTCTTGACATCCATCACTGCACAGAGTTGCAAGGTCCACAGGGGCCATGCAGTCCTGCAGGTGGATGGAATCTTTCCTTGGTGCAGTACCCAAAGGGACCCTATTCATCGCATTTGTTCACACAGGTCACAAAGGGACCTACATGAATGAGAATATGATTCAACTATCTTTAAAAAGAAAGGCAATTCATGACAAAAAACTGCATTAATGCACCAGCTAGGGTTCAAGTTAACACCACAACAGCAGGGAAATATGGCGTTCGGGTTTCCAGCCCTAACTTCCCACTCCCCCATGCAGTAAGAGGATAATCCCACACAAACAACCACGGACAGCCACCATCTGGTAAAACAAACAACATACAACTGTTTACAGATGACACATACTGTATGTAATAGCACTGATGTGCTACCTTCATGGATTTGTATCTGCAGCATGCACTCTGCAGGATGGAGACACTCACTTGTCAGTGCAGACAGAAATCCAGGATACTCAAATCACAACACTGCTTCTATGTGCAGAAGCACAGGCCCCTGCAGACACAAATCCATGATACCCAAATTACAAGAGTTCTTTTGCCTGCAGAAGTGCAGGCCCATAATGGGCTAGCACTTCTGTATCCTCAGGTGCTCATGCACACAGTAAGACATGAACACACATCATGGCCTGTGCTTCTGCAGCCACAGATGTAAGACATATACAACTAACCTCTGGCTGCAGAAGCATGGGAACCACAAAGTCCATTACACAAAAATTGCAGCAGTATTTCTGTCTGCAGAAGTACAAGCACCCCAGGGGCCTGTATGTCTTCAGCCACAGGTGTAAGACATACACACCAACTTCTGACTTCAGACAGGTAGGCCCTTGTTACAGAGACAGAAGTACTGTTGCAATGTGGGTATCATGGTTTCAACAGCAGATCTAGATATTGTTCAAGGGGTAGCAGGTTTTCAGATACAAAAATTGCAACAGTACATCTGTGTGCAGAAGCGTAGTCCCCTGAGGGGGCTCCTCAGTAAGACATACACACCAACTTCCGGCTACAGAAGCGATGCACGTGTGGGGCCTGCTGATACACAGATGGAAATACTGTTGCAATGTGTGTATCATGGTTTCAGCAGCAGATCTAGAAATTGTTTAAGGGGGTAGCAGGTTGACGTTATGCAGCTGCATATAGAAAACCATGCAGTAACAGATCATGCTGTCTACAGAGGCACCTCGGGCAGCGTGCATCAATACATATGTATGCAGAGGTGCAGGCCCCATGGAGCCTTCTGTCTGCAGAACACACTGTACGACATGCAGACACAGGTATGGCCACAGATACAAACCCACAAAGGTACCACATAAGTGCTACTGCATTTGTATCATCTGGAAACAGTTGTATGTTGTTTGTCTTACCTGATGATGGCTGTGTGCGGTAGCTTATGTGGGGTGAGGGGGTACAGAGTTAGGGTTAGAAACCCTAACACCACATTTCCCTACTTTTGTGATGTTAGCTTGAACCCTAACTGGTGCATTAACAAAGTTTTTTGCAATGAATTTAATTATGTTTTGTTTATTTTTTTATAAATGCCCTTCCTTAGTTATAGGTTCTTGCAGGATTAGAATTTATTCCTGGGTAAAGACCTTAGCTGACCAATCAAGTTAAAGGATTTGTTTATAGCCATAGCATAATTTCAGTTTTTCTTCTGTTACTGATCCTATACTTCACAAGCTGGCTACTGCCCACTCCCCTACATTGGCTATCTCTGTCATGCACCTGGACCCAGGGGTCCACTAGAGGCATTTAGTCATGGTGAGGGCATTTCCTATGTGGTGGGCTCCCTCAGAGTTGCAATCAGCCATGGTTGCTGTTATGAGCCCATTGATATGGGGACAAGTGGGCAGTCAGAGGCAGTGGGGCCTGAGAATGCTGGCACCATTTTGCTGCTCATGGGGGTTTTCTACTTTGTGTTTTCACCTGTCTCCTCATATGACCCCCCAGCTGTGCCACCACTTTGGGTTGTCCAGGTGGCACTCTGCTGGTGGACAGTGCAACCGCCCCTTCCCAGAAGAGTAGTAGAGTGTCTGCTGGGACCCTCAATCTGCTCTCCCTCCCCCGGTGAACCACCACTATCCTGGACTTGTTCTCGAGCCCAGGTCTTCAGCATCATGAGTGGTAGCACTACCATGGTGCAGACAGGCTGGTTCAAGTGATACATTTCATTCATTTTTTTTTTTTGCAGCTTGTTTCCATCTCCTCCAACAGTTGCCTGCATGGCCAAATACCTCCAACCACCCCAGCTTTCTGCTGGGACCTACAGTCATGCTTCTGCTGCATGGCCCAGGTGCTCATGAGTACGGGCCCTATGAGTACCCGGAACTGGCCAGGCAATCCAAGAACTGCCTTTTACCCTCCATTTTCTCTCTGTAGAGGACTGGGCATGTGATGCCACCCAAGATGGCCCTGCGCACGCTTCAATATGCAGAACATCAGTGTCACCATTCCGCTTGTCCCCTGCAAAATGGCTCCTAGCTGCCTCCACCCCAGCCATCACTACACACCAGGCTTGCACGGTATCATGACAATAGGATGCAGAAGCTATGGCACGGGAAATAGGGCAGAGGAACAATGTTAGGAGGAATAAGGGCTACCAGGATTTGGGAGCGTTCTGTAGTCGGAGCATGTTGGGTGGGTTGCCATAGTTACTGAATGTTTCGTCCCCTCTCCAACATTTGGCAGGTGGAGTTGTTTATAATAATACTGAGGGGTGTGTGGGCAAAGCCCCCACGATGGGTAGTGGGGAGTAAAGCCCCTTCATAATCACAGTGGCAGCCGCCTCTTCGGGACCCCGCAAGTATTCCGCCTGCCCTGGGGTGACAAAATGCCCATTGCTCTCATGCCTCCCAACATTGTTCCTCCACTCTGATTTCCCACACCCTGGAAAATTCACCCTAATGTGGGCAACCTGACTTACACTGGGCTCCATATGCCCCCCTTCCCAGGAGGAAAGAGCTGTTCCTGTGGTGCTCAAGCCTCTCCCTGCCCAGCCAACCCTCAGCAACCCTGGTCCACCCCCAAACCAAGGTTTCTGCTGTGGTAGTAGGGGTGGTGTCCGGTGCCTCAACTCTTCATGCCACTGGGCCGGCATATTTCATGTTAGTTAGTTAGTTAGTTTTTGTTGACTGGGTAAGTGCACTAGACAAATTCTGCCTATTTTCAGGCACGACCCAGGGGAGGGGGATACAGATGAATGCCAGCTGACCTTGAACCAGATTAAGCGTTGGTGGTATTTTTAGTGAATGAGGGAAATTTGGCCAGGACACCGGGGAAATTCCCCACTCTTTTTCGATAAGTGCCATGGGATCTTTAACATCCACCTGAACTACCACCAATCCAGGCAGATGGGACCTCAGTTTAATGTCTCATCCGAAAGACGGCACCTCAGAAGTGCAGCACCCCTCTCATGCTGCACTACAGTGTCAGTACTAGGATATTAACCCAAGTGCCAGATGTGGGAACTGAACCCACAGCCCTCTGATCTCCCGGCCTCAGAGGCGAGTGTGCTACCTACTGAGCCACTGACACTGACATTGAACATTTAATGGCTCCAGCTAATTGTGCGAGAACAGCAAGGGTGAGCTAGCCCAGTTGGGGTGGCTAGCTGGAAGACTAGGTCTCACATATGAGCCCTCCACCCTCTCTCCTGACTCCCACACTGGGATTCAAACATGTTGCTGGACTGAGGCATTCTGCTCCAGGGTAGGAAGGGTGGGCGCTGAAAAGCGTCTGCAACCATTCAACAAATAAAATTGTTAACGTCATCATAAAAAAAGGAATGTTTACTAAACCCTACAGAAAGACAAAACAGGATGGCAAAAGCATGTACTGTATAGTGGAAATACAAAATCACACAGACCCCCGTAGTGCAGGGCATCATGGGAAATATATGCAGATCACTATGAAAATTTAAGTTGGTTCTGTGCTGAGGTTCTTTGCCTTTTTTGTCTTACTGTATAGCAGGTTGAATTCACACCCATTGTTTTTAGTGCATTCAGCCTGCCATACACAATCACACCCAACAGAAATCGCGCAGTTGGCTTTTACTGAAATACGGTATATGGGTACATCTCTCCAACAAGCAGCTGCAACTCATTCTCTGTCTGCCGGTATCTCTGTCTATCAGTTTTCATTTAATTGTCAGGCAACTGTAAGACCAATTACACTAATCCCCTCTAATCCCTTTAGCACAGCATTATAAAGGCTTTCAGGTTTCTCACCTTCTTGGCTCAAGGAAAGGGAAAGGGAAAGGGAAAGGGAAAGGAATTGTTTAACCAGGAAAGGCACACTAAGCTGAAGCTTGTTTCCAGGTGTGACCTGGCAGCACAAAGAAGTTAATTGAGCAGCTTTAAAAGGGCATGGGACAGGGAACAGGGGAGAGTGAGTGAGGGGGAGTTGGGGCGGCAGTAGGATGACAAAGGGGGGGCAGCTGCAAACTAGGGGTGTTAGCTGCACACTCGAGCAGACTTAGATAGACTGGGTGATTTGTTTCTGCTGGCACACTCGTATGTTCATAAGTGACTTGCTCAGGGTCACATAGTATGCAGGTGGGGGCTGTGGGATTTAAACCCAGGTCTCCAGGTTGGCAATTCAGTGCCCCAAGCCACAGTGCTATATGGCCTCCTAACAGTTAAAAGTACTACTGGAAATGCTGACACGCTGCACTACAGTACCCTCAGAAATGTCCACTGTGAAATGGATACAGCCTGCCAAACCCCTAAAGCGAAAGTATCCATACGATGTAGCTGATATTGACAGTAGTGATCTGACTGCTAGTTCTGGGGTTGGTATAGTGGAAGCTGCTTCCATTGCTAAAGAATTAGCTGGTAGTACCTTACCAGCTCCTAAGTGAAGCTGCCCTCACCATATGCTAGCTATACACTCGAGAAATGATTTGAGCTGGGTAAGTATGCCACAGACAGTGGGTAATGGAACATGGGGAAAAGTGGGGGAGGGGCTGTAGTAATTACAAAAGAGATCATGATTGCTTCCCTTCTGACCTTGCAAGCACTATAGGGGCACTTTGAATGCTCATGAGGAAAACTGGGTGGGGGGGGCCTACCTCCTCCCCTTGCTCCTAGCTTCTGACACCTATGCCACAGAGAAAGGGGTTATGGTTCCTTTGCGGTGCCAGCAATTCAAGACCGGTGTAAAAATGAACAACAGCACAAGTGAGGAAATTCAAAACTGACTACTTCGCTGAGCTCTGTAAAACTTTTGACTCGACTCTCTTGTTCCCTGTTCTTCCTAAGAAACCTCGTGGCCGCCCCACAATGCTGGTTGAGGAGCTTAAGGAAACGCTCCAAAAGTGGAAAAATCACTCCATGCTGAGAGGGCAGTTGTAAACACCCGCGTGGCCTCAGGATTGCCAAAGTCACTACATCTCACTTACTAGTGGAGAATGGTGGATGCTTGAAACTCACATGCAATGGGCCGGTGGGTTACATTGAATAGGGTTTAGCAAGCACAAGGGCACTAAAGTTGCCAGAAAACCCCCTAGTGACTACTCCAAATTAAAGGAACTGTTTTTGAAGCCAGCCCAGTAGTGCAGAGGGCTGAGGTGCCTAGTGCCTTACCTCCAGTCGTGCCAGCAAACTGGGTTCAGGAATGAACCAGGGTCACTTGGGGGCCAGCAGGGTGAGGCAGGATCGAGCATCCCAGGATTACTCTCCTCCATCGGGGAAGGGTCACTCTGAGTTCTATAGCTTACCTGCTAGTGTGGAGGCTGGAAGGCAGAACTGGCAGGACCAGCAGATGTGGGAGGATGCATACTGATGCAACATGTGTGTGCATCTATGTGCACATGCATGCAGGCATCACTTGCAGCTGTCCCAGGACAGAAAATGGAGAAAAATGCTGTGGCTCACTCAGTATCCCATGCAGGTGCCACATGACCCTACATGGTTGGCCACCTGCCGATGTGATTCTCTGTAAGTTTGTGGTTAACCCATAAGTCCACAAGACAGGTTGGTGTTGGGGCTGCGGGGATGCCATCAGGACTTGGGACACAGGTGGAGAAACAAATGAAAAAGAAAACATATAGGCCGGCCCACTGGCACTGAGGGCTGAGACACTGGTCACCGCACCTCGCTCCACCGGCGACTGGTGTTTAGGAATCAGCATGGGTCACCGGGGGTCAGCAGGGGAGAAGAAGGATTGAGCATCCGAAGGACTGCTGTCCTTCTCTGAGAAGGGGGGCCCACATCAGTCGGTACATGATTGCCTCCTGGTGGAGTCTGGGGGACAGCACACTCCATAGCACACTGGGGTGGAGCTGAGGGCAGAAGTCTGGAGGGGGCATATGCAGATGCATGCAAGCCCCCCCTCCAGTAATGTCATTGCATGTCCTCGACTCTGGGGTGAAAACGCAGGTGGGCACCTAGTTGAGCAGCTTAATTGTTGTCCGCGAGCTTTGCCCAGTGCCCGAGCACCCAGAAGCTGGAACCGTGTCCCATGGGGAGCTGGGGGAGGGGGGCTCCCTGCAGCCCTGCTGTGGAGGGCACAACAGCTGGGGTATATGGGTGCCAGATACCGGGTAAAGGCGAATGGCTGATAGAATCCCCGGACAGGGTGCGAGGACACAGAGGGGAGTAGACCAGGATGGACAGAAAAAGGAGGTAGCAAAAAAAAAAAAAAGCCTGTGTACAAGAGTTGATACCCCCAGAACGTATTGTAAATATGGATGAGACAGGGGCCAGTATGCTTCCCTATTCCAAGTGGACTACAGTCTCGAAAGAGGTACCTGTCACAGGAGTTGGGGACAAATGGCAAGTTTTTTGATCATGCTAGCCTGCATGGTGGTAAGGAACATGTGACTCCCACAAGTGATTTATAAAGAGATAACCCAGGCTTGCCACTACCTCCACAAATTCCCAACTGAATGACACACAACCCACTCGATGAACCACCAGGCTAATGTGCTGCAAACATTATGGTGCTCTACTACAGTTTTACCAAACAGTGTCTGGGATTGCCGTATGAGCAAAAAGCCCGCTGCATTCTTGAACTGTTCAGAGCACACTCACATACCACGGAGACTGTCATAATAAAACTTTAAGACAAGCATTGCATTCCAATCTATGTATCGGCATCACGCATGGGATGCACTGCAGCCCCTGAACATCCCTATCAATAAAATCTACAATGATGTTCTCAAACAGAACCTTACCGCACTGATACGCCGGGCTGTTATCTGAAAGGATCACTGCTGAGGCCACTGAACTGAGCATCAATCTTTAGTTCACAAGCCTCAAAGAAAACCATGCTACATGGCCCAAGGCAAGCCCGAACAGCAAGTCCTGCTGCTGAGATGATGTGATACGGGGCTTTCAGGAAACTGGCAATCTGTAAAAATAAGACAAGGCACACACCCTGAAAATAGGCTAAAAACTTCAGTTAAGAAGGGGGATAAAACCTTTTATAGGTACATTAGGGAGCAAAGAAGGACCAAGGGAGAGATTGTGAGGCTTAATAAAGGGGAGGGGGTGGGCAGAGGGTGACAGTGAAAAGGCAGAGATACTGAATGAATACTTTTGTTCAGTAATCACAAAAGAAGTGGGGGGGAGGTATCTAAACCAAACAATAGAAGCACTCTGGATAGGGGGGTCAATACCAGTCCATTTATGGAAGAAAGGGTCCTGAAAGAACTCCTAAAACTATGGTGGAAAAGGCAATGGGGCCTGACGGGATGGATTCGCCCCAGAATTCTAAAAGAACTAAGGGGAGAACTAGTGACACCACTGACTACTCTTTTTAACAAATCATGGGAGGATGGAGTAGTACCTGAGGACTGAAGAAGGGCGGATGTGATTCCCCTTCACAGTGGTAGGAAAAATGATGGAATCACTTCTTTTTTTTTTTTTTTTCCCCTCCGGTCGTGCCTCCGGGTTTGCCACTCCTTCCGGCTGCACATTGCCCCTCGTGGCCCCCTCGTCCTGTCCCCCCTCCCCTCACCTCACATCGCAGCCGACCCAGGGGTGGCCCGGCATATCCCTTTGCCGGGTGGGTCCCCCTCCTCCGAGGGGAAAGACACCGGGGTGGGAGGCGGGCCCCAGCGTGCTAGGCGTCAGACCCTGGGTGCTGCTGAGGTGGGATTGGAGGGCACAGGACCCCTGGACCAGCGAGAGCGGGCAGCCATCATCCGGCGAACCCGGAGGCTGGTATTTCCGATTTTCTGGGGGCGTGGTGTGCCACGAACGTCCAGGCGTAGCCGACGTTCACCACGCCCCTCCCCAGCGTCCAGGCTCGCTGCGACTGGACCCCCTGGCTCCATCAGAAGTACACCATCTGGCGTTCCTGGTTACCCGCCCTCTCCCTGGAGTAGGTGAGCAGTCGGGACGCTTAACTCATTTCTCCCGGCTGCTTTCCAGCGACCCGAGTCCGTTCCCGAACCCGGGTCGCCGGCGTCGCAAGCGGAAATCCAACCGCTGCACCGACGAGCCGGCAGAATCACTTCTAAAAGAAAGAATTGTTGAGTACCTAGAGGCCAACGGGGCACAGAACCCAAGGCAGCATGGATTCACAGCAGGAAGTTCATCTCAGACGAATCCAGTAGATTTCTTTGACTGGGTGACCAAAATAGTAGACCAGGGAGGGGCTGTGGACGTGGCCTACATAGACTTTAGCAAGGCATTTAACACAGTCCCACACAAAAGACTAATAAACAAGTTAGCCAGCCTGGGAGTGGGTCCCAGGGTGGTGGCCAGGGTAAAAGATTGGCTGGACAACAGGATGCAGAGTGTAAAAGTAAATGGAGTTCACTCCAAAGAAAGGGGGGTTACTAGTGGGGTACCGCAAGGATCAGTACTGGGGTTGGTCCTCTTCAATGTCTTTATAAGTGACATTGCGGAGGGACTGGAAAGAAAAGTATGCCTCTTTGCAGATGACACAAAGATCTGCAACAGGGTTGATACAAAAGGGGGGAAGGATGAGAAGGGACTAGGCAAGGCTGGAGGAATGGTCAAATGTATGGCAGCTTAGGTTCAGTGCAAAGAAGTGCAAAGTAATGCACTTGGGGAAACAAAAACCCAGGTGAAGAGTACACAATGGGGGGATACTAACAACAACAAAAATGGAAAGGGACCTGGGGGTAGTCATATCAGATGACCTAAAGGTAGGCAAGCAATGTGAAAAGGCAGTAAGGAGGGCAGGTGGGATACTGGGATGCATAGGGAGAGGCATCACCAGTAGAAAACAGAAAGTTGTCATCCCTCTGTACAGACAGTTGGTTAAATCTTATCTGGAGTACTGCATGCAGTTCTGGAGACCCCATCTCCGCAAGGACATAGACAGGATGGTGGCAGTCCAGAGGAGGGCAACTAAAATGGTAGAGGGTCTGCACCAGAAATCATACGAAGAGAGACTAAAGGAGCTTAATATGTATACCCTCAAGAAAAGGAGGGAGAGGGGGGACATGATAGAAACTTTCAAGTACCTCAAAGGAATCAACAAAGTCAAAGAGAGTAGCATCTTTCAGAAAAAGAGATGTACAAGAACAAGGGGGCACAATTTGAAGATAGAGAGGAGATGGCACAGGGGCAACGTGAGGCAGTATTTTTTCACAGAGAGGGTGGTGGACCCATGGAACAGCCTTCCTGAGGAGGTCATGGGGTCAATAACAATGGGGGAATTCAAGAATGCATGGTACCAACAAAAGGCAATTATAGTGGGGAGTAGGAGGAAGTAGGCTATTGGTTAACTAGGATCTGCAGCTTATCCAACAGGTAGGGAAATGGGCAGACTGGGTGGGCCAAGCAGTCCTTATCTGCTGTCAAAGCCTATGTTTCTAACAATTTATTGTGGATTTATAAAAATACAACAGGGAACAAGACTACCCCATGCATATTCACCTTATCCAGGCTTTATCGGGGGGGGTGGTGGTTATAACTCCATGATAAATTGTTTGTGCACCTATTTTCAGTGTGTGCACCTAGTCTTGTTTTTACATATAGTCGGAGTGTTCTCATACTAGACTGTGCCTTTGAGATTCACATCTGTGCTGCACGTTTTTTTGTTTTGTAGGAAGCCGGCATTAGCGAGGCTCAACAGCACTGTCTAAACTTGGTAAGAGTACTTATTTGAGTGCTCTAATTATGATGCTTCTATGTTGCCATGCTTATTAAAGTGCAATCTTTGTTTACAGGGTTTTACGAGGCTGGATGAAGATACCCAGATGTGTGCAGGCGCACTTGAAGACCTTGACCGCAGGCCCAGTCACGTGCTGGAATGGTGCACCGACATCATAGAACTTAGAACGGGAATGGATTGGGGGTAAAAGGGTGCACTGCATGGAAGTCCGGACACTGATCACTGCTCCACATTCCGTTGATTTTATTTGCTTTACTTTATTTTAATTAACCCTGATGAAATAAAGGGTACAGAACCTGGAAGATACAGCATCTATTTCAGCTTTTTTTTAATGATACTGTCCTTCTGTAATTTAAGTTAGTTAGTTAGTGAGTTGGTTAGTTAGTTGGTTAGTTAGTGAGTTAGTGAGTTGGTTAGTTAGTTAGTTAGTTAGTTAGTTAGTTAGTTAGTTAGTTGGTCAGTCATTGGATAACTGGGTAAGTACACTGGTCCGAGGGACCGTTTACTGGAATGACCCAGGCCATCGAGATGGTGCATACAATACATCAGATTCAACATACAATACATTAGAATCAGCATAAGAGTGGAGGTGGTACACACAGTCCAGTCAACATACAATCCAATCCAGCAGGAAAAAAGTAACAGTTCAATACAAACAAAGACTTACAGCTGAAATATTGTTTTTCTTCCCCCTCAGCCCACCCAATGGCACCCACTGCCCCATTGCTACCCTTCTAATGGACGTACTGGTTGTCCGTTACTTACACAGGACAATGACAGTGGTGGGTGGTGCCTGCCATGTCAGTCATGCGTGGGCCTGCAGTGGTCATGGGTGCAACAGCAGCAACTAAAATGGTGCAGGGGTGCACCAAAAGCCCTACAAGGAGAGACTGAGGGATCTCAACATGTACACCCTGGAAGAAAGGGGAGCAAAAGGGGACATGATGGAGACCACCGGTACCTCACAGGGGTGAAAAGGGTGCAGGAAGGGAGTCTCTTACAAATGAGGATGAGCACCAGGAGCAGAAAGCATGCGAGAAAGCTGGAGGAGGGGCGTTTAAGAGGGATGTGAGTAAGTACTACTTCACTGAAAGTGTGGTGGGTGCCTGGAACAGACTGCCATCAGAAGTGGTGGAGGTGAAAACAGTACGGGGCTTCAAGTATACATGAGACACACACAGGGGAATATTAGTAAATAGGGAGGAGGGAGGGTCCCCAGAGACCAGTTAGGGGCTGTGGAGGCAGACTAGGTAGGGACCATCTGGGCAGACTGGGTGGCCCAAGCGGTCATTCCTGCAAAAAAATTCTATGTTTCTATGAGATCGTATCTGACAACAGTCTGTGTTGAAAGTTATGGCACAATGTTAAAAAAAATCATTGTGACTTGCTTTTCCATCTTTTCTGGATTGACATTCAATGAACTGGCAGTCATCCAATCAGTTATTTCAGATAAAATATCAGCATATCACAGCTACAGAGTCCCATTTGTCAGGTTCAAAGGAGGTACAGTTGATAGTCATCAGTTATACCATCGTACAATCTCCCCCAAGGGCAGCAACTACACCCAAACCACACTGGGGTCAAGACTGAGCCTTATCAAATGCCATGGGGTGCTGCAGACACCCTTGACAAAAATTTCCCTAGGGTCACCTACCGACACCTGTCAAGTAGGAATGACTCAAACCATCGCAGCACTGTCTCAATGGCTCCTCCATATTTCCTCAGGCAATCAGTCAAAAAACCATGGCCCATGGTGTCAAACATCAAAACTAGATCAAGAAGAGTAGCCTGAGAGAATTACCCTCAATCTCTTAATTGAGGGGCATGCAGTCGGTTTTATTTTGTTATGTCTAGAGACAAAGGATTATATATGACCCCATTACCCATCAATTTTCAATGACTGAAAAATGCTGTTACTTGCTACTATCAGTGAACAATGAAATGTGAATAACTGAATATGAACAACATCTCAAAAAGTAAGCAAATAAAGGAAACCTGAGCCAGATCTACTAGCACAGCACTGAGGAAACCTGAACCGAAGCTACTGTCAATCACACAATGGTGTCAATCTAATACTAATGTCAGTGGCTCAGTAGACAGCATTCTTACCTCTGGGGAACAATATCAGAGGTGTGTGTGGGTTCTAGCCCCCACACCAGGCACTTGGGGTAATACCCTTCACTGGCAGTGCAGTATGAGGGGGTACTGCACTTTTGAGGTGCCATCCTTTGGCTGAGAAGTTAAATTGAGGTCCCTAATGCCCATATCTAATCGCTGTCCAGAAGGAAGTTCAAGGTCCCATGGCCATTATCAAAAAAGTGTAGCAGAGTTTCCCTGGTGTCATGGCCAGCATTCCCCCATCAGTAAAACAGCTCCACGTACCCCCCCCCCCCAAAAAAAAATGCACCAGGAAACAAGCTATCACTGCTTAGTGTGCCTTTCTTGGGAATAATTTATAAAAAAATTAAAACAGATAATATGCTTGGTAAAATCTGTTCTGGATTATGTTACATTTTTTTTAATTTTCTCCAGCAGTAAGTATTCAAAACATATCTCCCCCTAACTATGTAATATAACAAATTAAACACTCTTGCCTATGAAGACCTCAATGTAATTTCATTGCCTGAAAGTGTGCGGGGGGTGTAGTGGGCAGAAGAAGCCAAGTGACCTTTGGCTACATGGCGTTTCTTGTCCCCAGCTTCATTCCATGTAATCAGCACTATGTTCGTCACAGAAATCTATGCACAATTCTGTATATTACATCTGCCGTTGTGGTGTGATATTCATCCACAAGAGAGGGAGGGCTGAACAACTCACAAGCAACTGAAAGAGAATATTGTTGGGTAGCTTCACTCACAGCTTTGAAACCACACAGCAGCCCAGGGGGGAACATGATGACTAAAAGCCCACAAATGATGAAACAAATGAAAAAAGGAAAGAGAGAGATGTAAGGTAGGCAAATAGGCAAACATTAGTAACCCTCCTATTGTCACTCAAGCCTTTACTGGACACATTGTGTGAGCTGCGGTGGGGGGAGGCACACATCACTCTCAAAATCTGTGTCATTCTCCACCACATATCAGGCCATGTTTGCAACATGTCAGGAATCAGTGTGTGTAATATTTCCAAGAACCCCCTTGTTGCTTGTGTTCATATGCCTCATCGCTAAAGACGTTCGACCCCTTTGGGGAGTGGGGGTCATTTTTCACCAGAGACTAGAAAGCAGGACCGTTTGTGGTTTGGCCTGCTTTTGCATTTTGTACCTTCTTTACCGACTGTCCACCAACAAATGTCCACTCAGTTTCTCAGTGCTAAATTCAGAGTCTTGCAACCAAGCACAGAGAAGACGCAACCCGGAAATGGGCAGAAATGTGGCCAGCCTTCGCCTACATTTCGCCCCTACAGTCAAAATGACTGCAAGATTTCCCAGAATTCCACTGAATTCATGTGTTTTGCCGGGCAAGTCTTCTCTTGGTGTTTTTTATAAATACTACCGCTAGCCTAAACTGGTGTGTTACTAGGGAAATAACAACCTGTTACTCAGCCCAAGTTGGCACTCCTCCCATCATTTCTGGTCGTACTACTCACAGTCCTTTTTGTTCTCTTGCCCCCTTGCATGCCCCATGTTGTATTTAGGGAAATACGCAGAGCAGGGATGTCACAATATGATGATATATCATGGTATTTCCTACAGACAATAATTTGGTATTGTAGAAAAAAACAATACAGTGATTATCATACAGCACAATATATCATGTTATACTATGATAAATCATCGTGACTTTCTAGCCTTCACTGCCATGGCACTTGGTTACAACTAAGCTTGCTGGTTCCTGCCTCCACTAATCAGATTTGCACTGTTGTTTCCTAAATATGATTTTTACCAATAGTAACGTTTTCTGCAGGAGACTGGAAAATCACTTTAGCCACCAACTTTAGAGACCCAGTGAGAGCTCTCTCCAGCACATCACTTTTTTTTTTTTTTTTACCAATTATTTTACCAGGTGAGACACATTAAGCTGAAAGCTTGTTTGCAGGTGCAACCTGAGAGCATGACAAAGTTAAGTGACTTGCTCAGGGTCACACAGTATGCAAGTGGAGGATGTGGGATTCAAACCCAGGTCTCCAGATTTGCAGCTCAGAGCCTTAAACCACTGTGCCATGCTGCATCACTTGTGGGAGGGGGCTCAGTTAGTTTTCCACATGAAACCAGGAGTGCCACACTTGTGATTATTTTCAAGAAGTCTGTTTTCTCTGCCTTCTTCACAGGCAGGAGTCCAACTGTTTGAATCAAGTTTACAGATCTCAGTGTCACACTTTGTTCAGATGGAAATCATACATCACCTGGTGCGAAAAAGTAACAGAACAGAAAGGACCTCTATATCATACATAGCTCACTGCTGGAAAAAGGTGTTGATTTAAGCACAGGCCTCAGAACAATTTGTACAATAAACAATCAAGGAGTGAAAATCACATCTCTAGGTCACAGGTTCAAATCCAGCACAGGTCAGTAGTGGCTGAAAGTCGTTATCACCTGGCGGCTGTTCAGTGGTCTATGTGAAATTAATTGTGGTGGTCTTAGTTCAGTCCCTAATGCGCAGTACCTACATCACAGAACTACCAAAACAGCTGGCACTAACTCACGTGCGAGGTCAAGGATTAATTGGGCATGGAGTCTGAACTACCCTCTCACCTACTTGGTGCTCCTTCCACCGCAAGGTTGAGGCGCATGGGGGGGGGCAGTGTGGGAAAGCTTGCACTTTCATCACTAGTGCTATTCCGGTCCTGTAGCTAAACAGAGGGCTTTAGTTTCAGGTTCTGTCAATCCAGAACCTGTCATAAGCATTAAATTCACACACAGGAAAAAAAATCTTTAAAAGAAAAAAGAAGAAGAAAAAATCACATCCAGCTCTGTGGTGACAGCATTTGTGTGTTGCAGTACTAGTGTGGCATACCCAGGTTCATACCCTGATAATGAGACCCCTCCTTTAATCCAGAGGAGCTTTGGGTGGGTAGAAGATTCAGGATCTGGTGGGAGGCAGACACCTGTGTTGCTGCTTGAGTTCATCCCAGGGTCAAGGGGAGCCTTGACATTAAACATAGAAATATAAAAAAAAAAAAATAGAATTTGAGAGGGAAAAAAAAGGATTGCTTAGCCCACCTAGTCTGCCCAAATGTTTCCTATCTATTCTGTCTCCCAGACCCTATCTGGTCTCCATCAACCTCCCCTCCTGCACCCTACCTAATCTACCCTACATCAATCCCATGTGTGCTTGAGGCCCCCCGTTCTAGCCTGGACTACTTCCACTGGCAATCTATTCCAGGTATCCACTACCCTTTCAGTGAAAAAATATTTCCGCACATCATTCCTGAGTTTTCCTCCCTCTTTCTTTACTGCATGCCCCCTGGTCCTGGTGTTTATTTGTATTTGAAAGAGATTCCCCACCTGTACCATATTCACCCCTTTGAGGTACCTGTAGTACTCTATCATGTCCTCTCTCTTTCTGTCTCTCTCTCTCTCTCTCTCTCTCTTTTCTTCCATGGTGTACATGTTAGGTTCTCACACTCTCTCTTCTGAGGGCTTCTTGTGCAAACCAGGCACCGCTTTAGTTGCCCTCCACCTGACTGCCTCTATTCTATGTCCTTCCTGTGGTGTGGTTTCCAAAATTGAACACAGTACTCTTCAAGTGGCTGAACCAGCCACACCTATGACTGTGCAGCACCACCCCCCCAACACACACACACACATATGCAGGTCACTGTCAGTGAGTGGAGCAGTGCGCTGTGCAGGAAAGGTGAGCAGTCATGAACCATGAGGACTATACCAAACACAACAGCAGACCCTGGCCCACATGCCAATGGGCATGGCACTGCCTCCAGCTCCAAATGTCAAACAGAGGTATTTATAACTCCCCACTGGCTGCAGCCAGTTTAGCAGTTTCCCAACAGTTGGCGTGGTCCCTCAGTTGCAGGAGCAAGCCCTGTTTACTCACGGTCCTGTTGGATGAGGATTTCTCACACTGTGCAGGCCTCAGATGTTGCCACGGGCACAAAACCTGCTGAGGCGGTCGGTGGACCATTTTTGTACTCTCCTTCCCCTCTCGTTCAGCTTCAATCCATGTGTCAGCTCTAATGATGTAAATAAGAGGTGCAGCTATGCACCAGTCACATCCTTCAGATCCACACCACTTTCCCCCACGTCCAGGCATCAAGATGCTCTGAGCAGTAATAGCCTGGTACCGGGCTGTGGTACCCACTGGTGGATCCCGCAGCAGTCACAAACAGCAGATCACCTCACTCTCTCAGCTCTGCACTTGTGGTACTCATCATCAAATAGTATGCTGGCTGCTTCCTTTTCTCTCCAACAGTGCCTCTGCTCACTTTCGCAGGTCATCAGTGGGAGATGAGAAATCTGTCCCAGCACAGGTCCCGGACAACAGTTCTGCCCTGACTCGATCTCTTGCAGATCTCCCTTGTGAACAGCTCAGCCCTGCACTTCAAGAAGCACCGGCAATCTGTTTGTCCATTCAATCTGTGAATCAGGACAATCCTGGAGGTGTTAGAAGGCAGGCAATTGCCAGCTGCAAAGACACCTGAACTAATTAGGTCCACCTTTAGTCCATGAACACTTGTGGCTCCCTACGCTGGCAAACATCCTGATTGGCTGTCTCAAGGCCCTTCCACCACATTGCCATAGCAAGGAGGGTGAAAGGGTAGTAACATGGCTGCAGTTTTGTAGCCCAAAGGCAGTTTTCATAAAAGTCCTGATTCACACCAAATGCACAGTCCCATCTCCAAATCATGCAATGAAAAGTCAGGATGGGTGCAGTCTCATAACCTGGGCAGTCAGGAGGTACATCAGATGACTCAGTGTCCAGTCCCAGTCATGATAATATTGCTCGCAGCAGCAGTGAATGCCTTTGATGTCTGAGTTAACTAGGGTGTCTTAAAGGCATAGTAACCCAGAGTGGGTGTTACACAGCAACACGAAAACAGGTTCCCTGTTCCCTAGACTCCATCTACTCTGGCTTCTTTTCTAGACCCTGCAGTGTCCGTGACTCAGTAGCTAGCACACTCCCCTCTGGGGCCAGAAAATCAGATGGTCATGGGTTCTAGCCCCACATCAGGCACTTGGTGCAATACCCATAACTAATGATCGGATGGTTGTGGGTTCTAGCCCTGCACCAGGCACTTGGTGCAATACCCATAACTAATGATCGGATGGTTGTGGGTTCTAGCCCTGCACCAGGCACTTTGGGCGATACCCATAACTGACACTGTAGTGCAGTACAAGGGAGGTTGCTACACTGGTGAAGTGATGTCCTACAGATCAGACATTAAACAGAGGTCCATGTTGCCCATCTCCGATCACTGTCTAGGTGGAAGTTAAAGCAGCAGTGCAACATAATCAGGAAATGATTATCAAAATAATTTTTCTCGGTTGTAAGCATGCAGCCATAGATGAGGTTTCCATATCTGCAAATGTTTTTTTCTAGTGATCTTTAGTTTTTTAGATATGTAAAATTTATTTGAATTGTTGTGGCGCCACAATAAATATGGTGACTGCCTAAACTTTAGCTGTGCTCCCCTTTCACATCGCATCAGGTGTATTGATTACAGCAGCAGGACCCTGTGCTGAACACTCCCGATGTCCCTGTGTAGTACTGCCAGTCATACACCTGTGCAGTTGGCAGCAGAGGGGGCTTCTGTTCAATGTGACCGGTGGCAGAAATGTAAACAAAGACAAAGCACAGCAGAGCACATTCTGGGGTGACAATACAATGCCAGCAGGAAAGAGTACCAGGGAATTGCTCAACAGAGCACAGGGAATAAACTGTCAAAAAAAGTGCATTTTTTTACATTGCACTGCTGCTTTAAAGATCCCATGGCACTTACCAAAAAAGAGCAGCGGAAATTTTTATTAGAAAAAAATAAAACAAATCATACAGATAATAAAAATAAGTATACAATTAAAGAAACAAATCCCTTCGGGGAAAAAACAACAACAACAGTAAGAAAATGAAACAAATTCATTTGATGGAAAAGCCCTTTTAAATAGCTTAATTCAGAAATAACTTGCTCAGATCCCAAAGATAAGGAAAAAAACAATTATCTGTTATACAAGGAAAAATAAATAAGTAAAGATAAAGAAAACAAAAAAGAATAAAGAAAATCAATACATAAGTGTCTGATATACAAATACAAAGAAAAATTAAGTTTTATGGCCACTGTATTACACCTTAGTAGCTATGATACACGTTCCTAAGTAAATTTCTAAACTCATACTAACATACTAACATACTATTTGCCAGCAGATTAGGCCTTATGGTCTATCAAGTCTGCTCGAACCTAGATCCTTAGTTGGGTGCCGAGACCCTCCCATCCCTTGTGCTCCAGAAACCCCTATCATCCATCCCCACCCCCCCGGGATAGGCCATCATCTGATACATCCACTTTCTGTGTCTGTCCCACCCTCTCTTAAAGCTCTCCACTGTGGATCTCTGAACCAGCTCACCAGGCAGAGCATTCCAAGGGTCCACCACCCTCTGTGAAAAACCTCCCCTCTTTTCCCTCACCTTCCACCTTCCAACTTCAAACCATGCCTCTGGTGATGCCTCCCTGCTTTAGTCTAAAGATCCCCTCCATGTTTACCCTATTTATTCCCTTGAGGTACTTGAAGACCTCAATCATGTCCCCCCTGTCTCTCCTCTCCTCCAATGAAAACAGGCAGAGCTCCTCAAGTCTGTCCTCGTAAGTCAAATCCCCTAGCCCTCGTATCATCTTTGTTGCCCTCCTCTGTACCCTCTCCAGGAGCTGTATGTCCCTCTTCAAGTGTGGTCTCCAGTACTGTACACAGTACTCAAGGTGTGGTCTAACCAGTCCATTGTACAGTGGCAGAATCACTTCCTTGCTCCTAGAGGTGATCCCCCTTGCGATGCATCCCAACATCCTGTTTGCCTTGCTAGCTGCTCTCCTGCACTGCTCAGTGTTATTCATACATGTATCCACCATGACCCCTAGGTCTTTTTCCCCTGTTGAGGCTTCCAGCACCTCCCCTCCCAGGGTGTACCTGTGTTTAGGGTTTCCCCGACCAAGATGCAACACCTTGCACTTGGTGATATTGAAATTTAATTTCCATGTGTGAGCCCAGCTTTCCAGGGTGTCCAGGTCCCCTTGCAGGGCCAACCTCCCCTCTTCTCCCTCAACTACTGCTCCCATCTTGGAGTCATCCAGCGAGACTCATTTCACACCTATACCATCCTGATGTCTGATATGTATGCATTAAACAGGATTGGACCCAGGACCGAGCCCTGTGGTACCCCACTACCAACCTCTGTGAGGTTCGAGAGCTCCCCACAGACCACTACTCTCTGAGTGCGTCCAGCTATCCAGTTTTCAATCCATCCTGACCATCAAAGGGCCTACTCCTAACCCCATCAGTTTCTCCACCAGACCATTGTGGGGACAGAGTCAAAGCCTTGCTGAAGTCAAGAATAATACATCCACAGGCTTACCCCTATCCAGTTCTGATGTTACCCATTCATAGAACTCCACAAGGTTGGTTTGACATGATCTACCTGGCACAAACCCATGCTGCCGACTATCCAGACCTCCCACCTCCTCCAAGTAAACCCCCAATCGTTCCTTTAGTATACTCTCCATTAATTTCCCACCACCGAGGTTAAACTGATGGGTCTATAGTTTCCTGGTACTTCCTTGACCCCTTATGGATTGGTACCACATGTGCCTCTCGCCAATCCTAGGTACCCTCCCTGTCTCAAGTGACCTGTTGAAAAGCTCCACCAGGGTGCAGCCAGTATGTCCGCAATTCCCATAGTACTCGGATGAATGCCATCCGCCCAGGAGATTTGTCTTTCTTTAGGGCCTTGAGGGCAAACCACCCTTTTGGTGGGATGGCATCATCCGTCCCCTCCACCTTACTGGTCTTTTATCCTAAACCAGATGTGACACCCTGGGTACCTTTCCTCCTTTGCTCCATTTCTGCTGCTCCCTGATCCCACTCCCTGCCGCTTCTACCTTTGTGCCTTGCTTTGTAGATATCCCATCCCCTCCCTAGTGAACACAGAGGCAAAGTACTCGTTAAATACCTCTGCCTGGTCCCTCGCCTCTTCCACCCACCCTCCTTCTGATCTCAATCTGCTGAGATGGCCTTAGTTTTCTCCGCTCCCAATGTACCGAAGAACCCTTTTCCCTCCATGTATCCCCTGTGCCAGCCGATGCTCTTTACTGACTTTGCTCCCTCACCATAACGGGTGACTTTTCTAGATGCAAGCTGGTACATTTCCTTATCCCTATCCTCTTGTTGTTTTATATTTTTGTAAGCCGCCTTCTTTCTCTGACTGCTACCTGGACCTCACTGGACCACCAGCATGGTTTATGTGACCTTGCTCCCTTACGTTTCAACTTAGCGCAGATCCTGACTGCCTCTTGAAGTCCCCGTTTATGACCTCCATCTCCTTTCCACACTTGTTGTTGAGGTAATCCCTTCAAGTGATCCTTGAGAATATTCCCATGCCCATAAAGTCTGCCCCTGAAGTCCACTGCCAGTGTCCTAGATCTCACCCCACTCCCCCAATGCTTATTTGAAACCAGACAGTATTGTGGTCACTCCCAGTCAGGGGGTCCTGTACAACCATGTCCCTTACCAGATCCCCATCTGCCAGAACCACATCCAGGACATGCCCCTCCCTTGTGGGCTCCATCATGCTGTGTTAAGAACACATCCTGGAAGCCATCCAGCAGCCTCTGCTCCTTGGCCACCTTAGAGGACATGGTTCCCCAGTTAGTACCTGGCATATTAAGGTCCCCATCAACACCACTCCTTCCCTTTTGGACCACACTGGGCAATGATGTTGTCCAGCAAACCATCCTCTAGAACATCACTCATCCCGGGGCCTATATGCTACACCCAGCTTGACCTTATCTCCTGCTGGGGATCGTGAGGACCCATAAGGCCTCCACGTTTCCCTCTGCCTCTTCTACCATAGCAATTTCTATGTCATCTCTAATGAACATAGCCACTCCACCCCCTCTGCCCTCCTTTCTATCCTTCCTAAGCATAGTGTACCCCCGTACATTAAGGTCCCAGTCATGGTTTTTGTTGGCCCACGTTTCCGTGACTGCCGCCACATCCACCCCCCCCTCGAACAGCATGGCCTGTCTTTGCTTCTTTTAGAAGATTCTGATATTGGTATACTGCTATCGTTGTAACACAAGCTGACATCTCGCTTGTCATAAATAACATTTAAGACATGCAAAAAGCATGGTGAGTGTGCTACTATATTAACACAGAAACACAAAATTCGCTGGCAGATAAGGACAGCTTGGTCCACCTAGTCTTCCCATTTTCCCCTTGCCTATAGCATCATCGCAGATCCTATGTGATGTCTGGCCTACTCGCCCACCCCTCCTTCTCTTAAGATTTCCTTGTTCCTGCCCCATGCATCCTTGAACCCCATTGTTTTCGCCCCCATCACCTCCACTGGAAGACCATTCCAGGAATCCACCACTCTTTCTGCTGCCACTGTTTGCCAAGTGGGCCCAACAATTAACCACAAATGCACACTCTAAAAAGAATCGTACTTGTGTTTCCACACCAGCGGTAAGCATTCAGTTCTATGGCATATACGCTCATCCAAACCCTTATGCTTCATAGCTCTCTTTACTGCCAGCACATGGCTACTTAACCATAAGACATCCCAAACTTTCTGGTGAATCCTCTTATTTGTAAGCTGAGTTAGAACCAAATTTATTTTGGCCGGGCTACACAAGAGAAATTCAGGAGCTGTTATACGACTCTGACCCATAATAAGGGGGGGAAATATTTTGGACGTGGGACTCACAAACGGGGATAGTGTTGAAGAGGTTAATGTGGGAGACTGTCTGGGTACAAGTGATCACAACACAGGAAGTTTCAAGATACAAATTGGGAAGATAACAAGTAAGACCAGTATGAAGGTTCTGGACTTCAGGAGGGTGAGCTTTAAAAGAATGAGGATGATTTTCAGGGGAGGAAATGAAATGCAGTGACTGGATACAAGATGTAGAGAGTTGTGGAAATGTATTAAGGAGGAATTATTAAAAGAAACTGAACTATGCATAAGGAGCATAGGAAACAAGCATTTGTCAATGCCGAATGTTGTCGCACAGGCATGGGCATTGGCAGTGGCCGAGCTAGAGGTGCATAATAGGAATGGCAGTGAAGTATTGAAGTGGCGCCAACCCCACCCCCACCCTGTAGAAAGTGACAGGCAGTGGGGTGTGCCTTTGGGTCGTCAGGCATAATGCTCATACCATTGTACCTCACCCTACCCTGTAGACACTGACAAGTGTCATGGTGTGCTTTGGGGTCTTTGGGCATTATACTTACCCCATTCCATAAGGAAATACGCTGACGTGGGTGCAGTATAGGAGTGTGGGGTGAAGTCTGTGGCCGAACAGTGCAAGACACACCATGTTGCCTGTCAGTGGCTGCAGGGTGGGCATGGGGGGGTGGAGTGGCGTGAACATTACATCCGATGATCCCAAGTCACAGCCCTGATGCCTGTCAGTCTGTACCGGGTGGGTGCTGCAGTTGGAAGCCCTAACACCGTAGGCATGTAGTGGTAGTTTCACTCTATATGTTCAACATGGGCTGCTTGTCAGGCCACCTCATGAAAAGCGGCACAATCACTTTGTTAGCTGAAAGGTGGTTTTGCACAGAAGCTGTGGCATTTGGTGACAGAGGGACGAAAACACAGTTTTGGGCAGGATGTGGAGAATGACAACTGTATTGTTCCCGAGGAGGTGTAAAAAATTGCAATGTTGAAAATCTGGAGTGGCAATATGAAATATTGGTGAAGCAATAAATATGCATACAAACTGCACAGCAGACGTCCGCAACCCAATTATTTGTGACAGTTTTTTAGGCACATTTTCAACAAAGGTATTTTGGGACCTCCCCTCATGAACAGTGGCACTGTGATTTTATTACTGTGTCCCAAAAGAAAAAATTACTCACCTTAGTAATGTTGTTTCTTCTAATGGAGTCTTGCTATATTCTGACATATGCAGTGAGTCCCAATCTTCGAACTGCCCCAGATGTGAAAGAGTTAACTTTCCATGCTAGGCATGGAATGCTGAGCTCAAGCTCGGTTAAGACTCTGTCTATTGTTCTTCAAACTCAAACCGTCAGATCTTTACGAGCTAAACTCACTAAGGTCCTGTGTGGAAGCTGTAAACCTACACTAGCCAACTGGCTACTAAACATAAACACACATTTTTTGGTCCCAACAGAAAGACTCAAGTCAGGAGACCAAAAAAATGAAACACAACACCCAGTCACCCCAAAAAGAAGGGGTGAAACAAAAAGGGTGGGAACCTACTAAGTGCCAACACTGCACTGCCTACCCACATCCCAAAAACAGAGGTTCTGAAAAGGGCAGGCGGGGGGGAGGTCAGAATATAGCAAGACTCCATTAGAAGAAACAACATTACTAAGGTGAGTAATTTTTTCTTCAAACAACATGAAGTCTTGCTATATTCTGACATATGCAGACTACCAAGCAGTACCTCCATGGAGGAAAGACAGAACCTACTTAGGAAATAGGCTCTGAAGCACAGCTGTGCCAAACCGAGCATCACTCCTAGCCTGGATGTCCAGGGAGTAATGCTTAGTAAAAGAGTGAACTATTTTCCAGGTAGCTGCTTGACATATCTCTAAAATAGGGATGTCCCTGGCAGCCGCCAGGGAAGCAGCTGTACCTCTGGTAGAGTGAGCCCTCAGGCCTGAGGGAGGAACCTTACCCAGTTCTTCACAGCAAAACTGGATACAGGAGACAATCCACCTGGCAATGGATCTTTTAGTGGCAGGTTTCCCTTTACCAACCTCACCATAAGTGAAGAACAGTTGGAGGGAGTCAAACCTGTGACCCTTGGTACGCTCTATGTAGTAACTAAGGGCTCTTTTGACATCTAAACTGTGCAGTCTCCTCTCGCCAGAGGAGGAATGGTCAGTGAAGTACACAGGAAGAGACGAAGATTGATTAAGGTGGAAATTTGAAACCACCTTAGGCAAGAACTTCCTGTTAGTCCTGAGGACAACCTTAACCCTATGAAAGGAGATAAAATCAGGCTCCACTGACAAAGCTTGTAATTCAGTTATGCGTCTGGCAGAAGTGATGGCTACCAGAAACACAGTCTTCCAAGTCAAGTACTTAAGCTCTGTTGAAGATAAAGGCTCAAAAGGGGGTTGCATAAGCTGAGCAATGCAAACATTGAGGTCCCAGGCAGGGGCAGGGTCACTGAATGGAGGGTTGGTGTGAAGCAATCCCTTGAAAAACTTGGAGAAAACAGGGTGAGCTGAGAGAGAACAGGGCTTACCTGCCGAAATAAAAGCAGACACAGCTGCCAGATGCACTTACAGTGTAGCTGGTCTCAGCCCCAAGCTATTTAAGTGGACCATATAATCAAGGACTGTGGGCAAATCAGCAGATTCTGGGGAAATATGCTTCCCAGAACACCATATGGAAAATCTTTTCCATTTAGAATTATAAATAGCCCTGGTGGAAGGTTTTCTAGAAGCCTTCAGGATATCCATTACACCCTGGGAAAGGTGTAAGTCAGCAAACTCTAACTCTTCAAGAACCAGGCCTTGAGATTGAGAGATTTGAGGTTCGGGTACCAAACCCTCCCCTGAGCACAGGTTAACAGGTTGTAATTCCTGGGAAGACACAGGGGAAGATGGACTGCTAAGGACAGTAGGAGTGGATACCAGGGCTGTCTGGCCCAGTCTGGAGCAATCAGGATCACCTTGCAGGGTTGAGATCTGACTTTGACTAGCACTTTGAACAGGAGAGGGAAGGGAGGAAAGCATAGAGAAACTTCCCTTCTTAATTGAGAACTGAGGCATCCAGGGGGACTGAGCCCAACACTGGGGGTCTGCAGCAAAAAAGGGGAAGTTGGTGATTGTCTGGGGCTGCAAAAAGATCTATCTGCGGGGTGCCCCATCTGGAAAAAATGACTTCCAAGACCAGGGGATCCAGTGACCATTCGTGATGGCCCTGGGAAATCCTGCTGAGAGCATCTGCCAGGACATTGTCCTTTCCTGGTAGGTGAACTGCTGTGAGGCAGGTGTTCAAGGAGTAAGCCAGAGACCACAACTTCATTGCTTCGGTGCACAAGGCCATAGACCAAGTGCCTCCTTGCTTGTTGATGTACCACATTGTGGTGGTGCTGTCTGTTCTGACCTGTACAACTTTGTTCTGAACAGATTTGGAAAAAACTTGAAGTGCTAGAAATACTGCTCTGAGTTCCAACAGATTGATATGGAGCAGAGATTCCTGAGGGGTCCACAACCCCTGGGTGGTGAGGTCGCCCATGTGAGGCCCCCCCCAAGAGGGAGGCATCTGTAGTAAGGATTAAAGAGTGAGACTGGGTGATAAAGGGAACCCCTTGTCTCAAATTGTTCTGATCCTGCCACCACTGTAGGGCCTGGATCAGGGTTTGAGTTACTGGGATCAGTTTGGTCAGAGGGTCCTTCCTTTGAAACCAAAAGGCTCTCAAATGGAACTGAATGTCCCTCATCTGAAATCTTGAGCCCTGCACTACTGCTGTAGAAGCAGCCATGTGCCCCAGGAGCTGTAGAAAATGCCTTGCTGGTTGAGACACCTGCAGGATGAATGAGGAGGCCAGAGAGACCAGGGTCCTTGCCCTGTCCAGGGGAAGGAAGGCTCTGGCCTTCTCTGTGTCTAGCTCTGCGCCTATGAAGGTGAGGAGCTGGACAGGCTCTAGAACTGACTTTGAAAGATTTAGGAGGAAACTCAAAGAAGTGAGTAGTTGCTGAGTTATCTGTAAGTGTAACTTGACTTGGCCTGGGGACTGGCCTACTATGAGCCAGTCATCCAGGTAAGGGAAAATGGCAATTTTCTGCCTTCTTAGAGAAGCAACTACTACTGCCAGGCATTTTGTGAATACCCTTGGAGTAGAGGTGAGGCCAAAGGGCATTGCTCTGAACTGGTAATGGCCTGAGGGCAGTTCAAACCTGAGGTACTTTCGATGGGAGCTTCTGATGAGAATATGGAAGTAGGCATCCTTGAGGTCCAGAGACACTAGCCAGCCCCTGGCCTTAGAGAGGGTAGAATAACTCCCAGAGTCACCATTTTGAATTTTGGTTTTAAAAGGTGCTTGTTTAGGTACCTGAGATCCAGGATGGGCCGCCATTCTCCTGTCTTTTTTGGGGTAAGGAAGTACCTGGAATACAATCCTTTGCCCTGATGTGGGGGTAGAACCCTTTCCACAGCTCTGAGAGCTAGGAGGGAAGTGACCTCAGCCTCTAAGGCAAGTGCCTCTGATGGATTTGCAGGTGGAAAGTATCTGGTTCTCATCTTTGGAAACTTTTGAAGCTGAGAACCAGTCCCTGGCTTACTACTTCCAGGACCCACTTGTCTGATGTTACAGACTTCCAGTCCTGGACAAACTAAGCCAGCCTGCCCCCTACAGGTGGTGGAGAATCGGCCCTGGCAACCCCATCAGGGTGCCTGCTTGGCAGGGGCTTTGGGCTGAGGGGTGGAAGCAGGCCTGCTTGTACTCCGTCTGCCTCTCCCTCTAAAGAACCCCCTCTGGGTATAAGCAGAAGAGGAGGCCTGGGCTTGGTAAAAAGGCATGTGAAAAGTCCTTCCCCTGTCCCTGGGAAGCTGCCTTTGAGGAGTGGCCTGCCTTTCCTTGGCCTGTGCACTCCTATAGGTGGTCCTATACTCATCCATTTTCTTCATGTAATTCTCTGTCTGCTTCCCAGAGAATTACCCACAACAGGAAAATCCATGGCCTTAGTCTGGGTATCCTGTGACAGGCTAGAACATCTGAGCCAAGCCATTCTTCGAAGTGCCACAGATGTAGCCATGACTCTTGATGACACATCATTTGAGTCCACTGCAGCATGGAATTGCACCTTGGATGCCTCAATACCATCAGCAGCCACCTGCTCCAGCTCCTTGGCAAGCTGGCCAGGGACCTGTTTTGCTAGGGCCATAACAGTGTCCCATCTGGATTTTTGATATCTAGCAACATAAGCCATATAATTTGCCTGTCTGAATCCCAAGGATGCTGCCATGTACTGTTTCTTTGCCGTGGCATCAATCCTCCTGGAGTCCTTGTCAGGGGTGTGTGAAGCCAAAGGAATATTTGCCTTGTCACAGGCTGCAGCCTGCACTACCCCAACATGGCTGCATTGTTGTGTAGGGAACTCCATACCAGAACCTAATAATGTGTACCTCTTGTCCATTCTTTTATCCACAGGAGGTATAGTGTGAGGAGTTTTTAGAATTTTTACCGTCTGTTTCCCAAAAGATTTATGCAAAGGAATAGACAGTCTCCTAGACCCTGGAATACCCATCATTTCCACATTGTCAGGCTCCTCTTGATCATCCACAGCTTCCTCCATAGGGAGCTGGAGGGTTTCAGCCACTTTTTTATAAAACATAAAATGAGAAGGGGACTCAGAAAGCCTAGGAGGAGACACTCCTGAAGGTCTGTCTGGGGAGATGTCCGGGTCAATGGGCACATTCAGACTTTCAAATCCACATTCACTCTCCTCATACTCCTCTTCCCCCTCCTCCGGTTCATAAAATTCCTCTAAATCATACTCTTGAACCGGTGGAACCGACCGAACCGAGCGCCTACCTGATGGTGCCGGTTCGGTCGGAGCTGGGGAAAGTGACTGGACAATTTGGATCAATTTGGCTATTTTTTCAGCAGTTGAAGAGGAAAGTTTTGGCTCCACACCAGCTGATTTTCTAGTCCTTTTTGCTGGAACCGACTCCTCAGAGTTGGATCTCCTTTTGCCCGAAGAAATCTCACCCTGGTCAGAAAGCACTCCTTCTGGTCGGTTTAAACCGAACCGGGCTGGCCATCCAGTTCAGCGGACTTCTTGGCCTCCCTTTGCCTGAGCCTACCAACTCTCTTCTCCAGGGTAGCTGCAGGAAAATTTTTACAAATCTGGCAGTCTGCATTGAGGTGGTCAAACCCCAGACAGTAAACACAGGTGGTGTGGGGATCAGCCTTGGCAAAGACTTCCCCACACACACTGCAGTGTTGAAACCCAGTGGGCCCGGTTTTTCTTTCAGGTTTCTCAGACATTGTGCTAGTCCTATCCAAACTTACCCATTTATGGCAATCCGCCAGGTAAGACCCTCTTATCGGTTTCCAACCGTGTCACGGGTCTTGGAAAAAAACATAATAAAATCCGTTTTTTTTAGAACCGATAAGAACCGGTAACCGCACTCTAAAAGTACAATTTTTTAAACAACTTGATCGGTTCAAACCGAACCAATGAACCATTTACAAGTTCCACATAGAAAGATAAAATAACCTATCTAGTACTCACAAATACCACAGACAGAGACTGAACTGACAGGTTATGGTTTAATTTCGGTCGAAAACCGAGAAAACGGCACTTTAACTGACAAAATGAACCAAGCAGAAGGAGAAATCTCTGGAGTGACTGTTCAGTGAGGCAGAATAAAGAATCTGACGGTTTGAGTTTGAAGAACAACAGACAGAGTCTCAACCGAGCTCGAGCTCAGAGTTCCATGACTGGTGTGGAAAGTTAACTCTTTCATCTCCGGGGCAGTTCGAAGATTGGGACTCACTGCATATGTCAGAATATAGCAAGACTTCATGTTGTTTGAAGGTGATTTCCCACAGTGAGCTAGCTATTGTGCGCCACAGTTGTGGGAACGCATTTTGGGCAGGCTGTGAAAAATGGCAGCTGTACTGTTGATAAGGAGGTGTGCACAAATATCAGTGGTGAAAATGTGGCATGAAAATATTGCAGATTGATGAAGTAAAAGGGTGCATGGAAACTGCACAAAGTACGCTTGCAGCACAGTCATTTTGTGGCCTTTCGGCACCACATTTTCAACATAGGCATTTTAGGATCTCTGCTTATGAGCAGTGTCATTGTCATTTCCTCAAACTGCCCTGAAATCTGATTTAACACAGCGACCGTGTGATTCTGTGCCAGATGTGCGAAAACATATTTCAGGCAGGATATGTAAAATGACAGCTGTACTGTTCATAAGGAGGTGTGGAAAATGCCAATGTTGAACATGTGGAGTGAAAATATTACAAATGCACGAAGTCACAAGCATGCACGCAAACTGCGCAATGCACGCTCATAAAACACTAATTGTATGGACTGTCGGCCCCAAATTTTCAGCATAGGAATTTTAGGACCTCTGATAATGAACAGTGTCACTGTCATTTCCATAATATGTCTTGAACACAGACATTCCACAGCGACCACGCTATTCTGCGCCAGAACTGCGAAAACTCATTTTGGTCAGGATGTGAAAAATGACAACTGTACTGTTCATAAGGAGGTGTAGAACAATGGCAATGTTGAAAATCTGGAGTGAAAATATTATAAATTCGCGAACTTACGAGTGTGCGTGCAAACTGCACAACGCACACTCATAACACAGTCAAGTTATGGAGTATCGGCACCAAATTTTCTGCAGAGGCATTGTAGGACCTCTGCTCATGAACAGTGTAACTGTCATTTTCATAATCTGCCCCGAACACTGATTTGCCACAGCGACTGCAGTATTGTTACACTGACATTCATTTCATAATGCTACAGTACCATGGTGGTCAGTGCCAAAACCAAACTTGGTGCAAATTCCACCCAAAATGCCTTAATTTAATTATTAATTCAGAGCTCTTTGCATGGAATTGGCACAGAGTTTGTATTTTGGCGCTGTAGCACCATGAAATGGACTTCACTGTGATGCTGCTCTTTGTGTGAGTAGCCCTGTCCAGCAGGTGGAGTTTAAATAAATATTACATTAACTATTAATTCAGTGCATTTTGCATGAAATTTGCACCCAGTTTTAATTGTGACATTGATCACTTTTAGCAATGTACCACTGCGAAATGGACTTCAGTGTAACCCTGCTGTTTGTGTAACTAGCCCCGTTGGGCAGACAGATTTTGAATAATTAATCAGCAATACATTTGAATATACCTTGAGATTCTTACATACTTGTTCTTTAAAAGTGAACTGCACAGAACCCGTAAGTCATTTTTCCCAATAGAAGCTGTTTTTTTTTTTAAGTACTGGTTGAAATTCTGTTATTTTTCCATCTGCACAGGCCCTTTTGTAACCTCAGTGGGTGTTTCTACTTTATAGTCAGGTGAAAAGTACCATTTTAGAACTGTATGATATAGTTTATGCCCCAGACAACCTCAGAGTTCCATAGTAGAACATAAATGCTTTGTACCAACAAAAGAAGCTTAGAACAGGGACATAAACTCCATCATACTGTTCTAAAATGGTTCTTACCAGCAGCATGTAATCAGAAACACCTATTAAAATTACTAAAAAGCTTGCATCGCTACAGCAGTAACAGAATTTGAACCAGTATTTAAAAACAGCTTCTACTAGGAAAACTAACTCACAGATTCAGCACAGTTCTCCTTTAAGATGTAGCGGGTACATGAATTCTGTTTACAACGCTTAATTGAATGCTTACCAGTACATTAACTACTGAGACTCAACAGTTACAATACTCGTAAGCATTCATAAATGTGTCTGCGTGATCTGCCTTTTGGCCAGATGGTCGGGGCTTCTTGTTTCACATTCAGACTTGGGCTCATACTCTAAATGCTGCTATCGCAATGCAGTATTAGGGTTCCCTCCTACAGACGACGTGGTTAACTGAGGTCCCTTCTACCCATCTGTGGTGATGCTCTGGCTGGATATCCGGATAAAAGTTAAACAGCAATGATGGGTTTTGTTCAAATAGGGGGAATTTTTGGTTTTCAGAGTAAGACTGAACACAAAAAAAATCATATCATGTCACAAATGCATAGGTTGCAAAATGACATGTCAATATTTATTAGGCCCTAAAAACTAAAAGAAAAGAATTTCCCCCTCAAAATCAAAGTATTCACCTTCACAGCAACTGATAAGAATAGTGGCAGATAAGGTGATCATTATGAGTACTGAATCTATAATTCACGTTGAATGCTTGCACAAAGGGCGGAGTGAAGCCTTCACTCCCCCCTTTCTGCAAGCATTCAACGTGAATTATCAATTCAGTATTCATAACGATCACCTTATCTGCCATTGTTCTTAACAGTTGAACAAACAACAAGGACAGAATTAAAATGAGTAACCGTTTCATGACAACTGCATAGCACTGGAGAATAAGCATCTGATGCTGCTACTCTTCTACAGCTTGGACTATAGAGTCTTCCAGTAAGGCATCTAGGGCACCTCATTAACTTTTCAGATGCTCTTTTAGGGTAAAGTCCATGCATACTAGTTATCCTGGGCACCGTCTTTGGACTGTGTGCTAGAGTTTTGGTTTACCCCACATGCTGTAACACTAGTGGTTTAGAATAGCATACTGTAATAATTCTTGCCAGACATGCATTGCTCTGCTACTGTATGTCACCAGGATAAAGGTTGATTTATGTGATTATTCTCATTTACAAAAACCAATAAACATAAATTTAAAAACATTGAATTTGTTAAAATGTTGGTTTTGTTTCACCTCTTTAACAGAATAATTAATTTATTAAAAAGGTTCCCAGCAACTCGGTCAGTTGCACAAATTCTTAGCTTGATTAGTTTAAGTGCAGCAGGACAGGACAGCACCCCCAACCCCATTTAAATAATGGGAGAGCTCGGCTAACCTACTATTTCCACCCCCAAGAAATGGCATTCAGGGTAGCTGGAAACCCTTCCAAATGCATTTCAAGGCATCAAAAACCATTCCATAGGCCCCTGAACACATGGCCTATTCATGACGTCAATGGAGGCCCTGCAATTGCAAATTGCCCATGACCCCACGACTTGTTAATTTAGCCCTGCATTTAAAGAACAAGGGAGTTTTCCCCAGTGTAATGGCCAGCATTCCCACTCTCAATAAAATATGCCCATGCAGCCCACCCCCAGGACACACCTGGAGACGAGCTATAGTAGCTTAGTGTGCCTTTCCTGGTCAAAAAGTATAAATACAAAAACAAATGAATAATATTTATATCCACAGCAACATAGTGTGTAGTCAAAAGTAGAGGGGTGAGGTGTCAGTTGCAGAGATGCAAACAGAGCAGCCTAAGTTGAGGTACAGTGATCCTGTTTTTTTGTTGTTGTTTTTTTTTTTTGTTTACAGTGATCCTGTTTTTTCTTGTTGTTGTTTTCGTTTTTGTTTACAGTGATCCTTTTTGTTGTTGTTGTTGTTGTTTTTGTTTACAGTGATCCTGTTTTTTGTTGTTGTTGTTTTGTTTTGTTATTTACAGTGATCCTGTTTTTATGTTCCTCTGCATACCTGGAAAGGAAAGTGGAAGGTAAAATATAAAATAAATATTTGAAATATGAACTAAAGTGTGTCTAAAAATAATATTTTTCAGTTCCCCTGGCAAGTCAAGTGCTCTTTAATATTTAAAGGGCAGCTAATGCCTACAGGAGAACTTCAACAAAACATAATATTTAGACACAGTTCAGCTTGTATTTCATATTAGTTCTATAGTTCCCCTTCCCTTTATTTATTACTGAAGTCATTTACATGAAAACAGGATCTTTGCTCCTGAAGAGTTCATCTATTCCTGTTGCTGTCTCCCTACCTGAGGTCATTATACACTGCTTGTGACATCACAGTTACTCCCATGGCAACAGATTGTGATGTCACAACAGAGGATTATGACATGAAATAGGGAGTAAGCTATAGAGGCAGATCAACTCTGAGGTATAAAGATCATGTAGTTACGCAAAGTTCCTCAGTAATAAATAACGTGCAGGAGAAATCTATACAATATATACAGAATGCAAGCTGAATTGTACCTAAATATTGCATTTTTTCAAAGTTTTCTTTGACGCATCAGCATCTCTTTAATGCTGTATCTAGTGCAGCATGGAAATAAAACCTCCAATAAAAACTAGTGTCAGTTAAGCTCTTTTGCTATTTTGTCAAAACGTTGAGATCTCAAGCAGCATTACTATGGAATGATTTGCCATTTACAGTACACACTTTGCGTTCTAATTGTGATTTTATCAATGACCTGGATGAATGTTTTTGATTTACATGTGAATGTACATAGATGAAATAATCATTGTTGGTGCTGTCATTCGATTTGTTACGTGAGAACATATTGTGTATTAAGATCATTTTTATGTATTTGTGTGTATTTTAGAGTAACTGATAGGATTTTCAACACAGGACTGTCTTGTAAACAGGGTATAAAAACCCTTATGGCATTTGTCTCCTGTATAAAAATAAAATGTTATCTATCTATCTAGTTAAATGTCTGAGGGGCTATCATACAAACTTACAAAAGTGCCAGCAGAATAACACCTCGCTGTCTATCAGGTCTGCTTGTGTTGTAGATTATCATCTGCAGCAGTCTCAGAACTTCAGGTCAGTGCAGCAAGGCAAACAGCAAAGCAAGCAGGATGTTGAGCTGTACAGAAAGGGGCTTCTGGCAGCAGGAGGAAAGAGGTGATGTCAGATCTATATAGGTGCCTAGTGAGGCCCCACCTGGAGCACTGTGCTAAGTTTTGGTGCCTACATCTCAGGAAGGATGGAGACAGGCCAGGGACATTACAGGGGAGGGTCACAGGCTCAGCAAGGCATAATGTATGACAAAAGGCTGCACTGTATGCAGTGGAGGCCAGGAGGGAGCAGGTGGGATAATGATTAAGACTTACAAATTCCTGCTGGGAGCTCCTTTGTTGCAGTGCTCCTTTAAGACCAGCATTGAGAAGTTCTTCACTGAGAGGGTAGCAGAATAATTAAATAGATTGTTGTGAGGTGGTGGTGGTAGGGTCTAGAAACTGGTTCAAGGCTGGGTGGAACAGATTCAGAGATCTTGTGCCAAAGATTGGGGTAAGAGGTAAAGGAGTAGGTGGAAGAGGCAGCTGGAGAAACTGAGGGACACATCCAGGAGTAACCCCTCTTCCATAGTAGGTCAATGGAAAATTCCTAGGAAAGGGGAATGAGGATGAGGTGGGCAAACTGGGCAGAATGGATGGACCTTGGGTCTTTTCTGTCATCATTTTCTCTGTTTCTGAAAGATGTCTGCATCTAACAACACTCTCGCTTGTCCACATGACCCCCTTCAATAGAAATCGCAACAAAAGGCAAAGCATGCCCTGGGTTACCCCACCCCTTCACAAACTTAAAATGAGAGACAACTTATGGCACATTGCCATGGAATCTGGCAAACCAGCTGATAGGCAAGCGTACAACGCTGAGCACAATAAGTGTACTCTGGCCATTCAACAGGCCAAAGCCCAGTACTACCAATCTGCTCTTGTCTCCTCCTGAGGGGTGGCTAGAAACTTTTGGGATAATGTAAAAGAGCTGAACGGGAAATCCCACTCCTCACCCCTCTCTCAACTCTCCTTTAATGGCACTGTCTGCTCTGACCCCCTTGGCATTGCAGACTGCCTAAACCACACTTTCTCAGACCTGAGTTCAGTCCTGCCCAGTAGCTTCTTTGACCCCATCCCAGTAGCACCCCTGTCCGCTCTCCAGAGACCTCTTTTCTACCTATGTATCATCTCCCTGTTGGAGGCTAGACCCCTTCTGCAAAAAGCCATTAGTAGTAACAACCCCGGCACCGACCTACTGGACACTAGGCTACTTTGTCTGATGTTAGATGCTATTCTGGTCCCACTTACCAAGCTGCTCAACCACTTTCTGTGCCTGGGGCAGTTCCCCAGCACATGGAAAGCCACCATCATCACTCCCATCCTAAAGAGCAGTGATTGAGTGACCCCGGGTAACTATCAACTGAGCTACATCCTCCCCACACTCTCTGAGGCCCTTGAAAAAGTAGTTGCCAACCAGCTTGCCGAATACCTGGCCAAGCACAATGTCCTGTGCCCCAAACAGCATGGCTTTCATGCAGGTCACAGCACCACAACTGTGCTTCTTGAATTCTCCAACTTCCCGCACTCTTCTCTTGATGCTGGAAGTCCTGCTGGTGCAGTGTTCATTGACCTCTCCAAGGCCTTTGACACAGTTTGCCATCCTCTCCTGCCTGACTCCTCTGATGCCTTGGTTTCTCCCCCGGCCCCCTTGCATGGTTCACCAGCTACCTCTCTGCCAGAACTCAGCGTATAAAAGTCAATAGCACCCTATCTGACGCACGATCTGTCTGCTCTGGGGTTCCCCAGGGCTCTACTTTAAACCCTCTCCTCTTCAGTCTCTACCTCAACTCTTTCCCCTTGGCCTGCCCAAGTAAGATCCTCCTCTACATGGATGACGCTGTGCTCTTGGCTGCTGACCCCAACCCCAACACACTCCAGGCCACCCTCCAACAAGCTTTTGAAGGAACTGAGCATTGGTTCACATCACAAAGGCTAGTCCTGAACCTAAAAAAGACCAAAGTTATGCTCTTCTCACATTGCCAAAGCAAAGTCAGTGGTGCTCCTCTCGTGATACTGCCTAGCACACTAAACCCCATTGAGCAGGTTTCCACCGACAAGTATCTAGGCATTACCTTTGATTCGGCACTCTCCTTCCATTCCCATATCAATGCCCTTTCTGCTGCCACCAATGTCAGGATTGGACTACTATACCACCATAGGGACTGCCTACCACAAGAGGCCCTTAGATTGGCAATCACCTCCACTGTACTGTCGTTAATTGACTATGGGCTGCCTATCTATGCTGCTGTCAACAACACTGTGCTTGCAAGAATCCAGCTCTCTATAAACAAGGCCTGCAGGCTAATGCTGGGAGCACCTAGGTGCACCCATATATGCCTGCTGTACTCCACCACCAACTTGCTCAACCTTGGAGAAAGACTCCGCTTCCAAACCTGCCTTCTTGTAAAAAAGACACTGCTAGGGCTCTCCCCCTGGGGTCGCTACATCCCTGCAGCGTGCTTCCCCCTCAGTCTCCACCCACAGCACTGCCAAACCCTACTTTATTGTCCCCAGGGTAAGGACCTCTATGGCCCAGAGATCCTTTTGCTATCGGGCTTCCTTCTGGATCAACTCCCTCCCAGCCAACATAGCTGACTCCACTAAGCTTGGTCCTTTCAAGGTCTCCCTCAGAAGCCATCTGACAAGCACTTGCTGCTGCAACTGCACATAATCCCCCACCTGCCCCTTACCTTCACCCCTAGGCTGGGTCTGCCCTGTCTGCTTTTGCTGTATATACCTGGGGTCTCAGGCACCATCTGCTGACTATTGTAATAAAATATCTCTGGTTGCTACCTGACATGGTACTCGTGTACCTATAGTATGACTACTGTGATTTATCTATTACCAAGCATGTACCATCAGTGAATGCCTGTAACACTGGTTGCTTTTTTAATCTAAGTGTTATGTACTGTACTGTTTTGTTTGCTGTGATGTATTGCTCTCTTGACGAGGTGCCTTTGTAAATGAGTCTATGACTCAAAGGTTTGTAAACTGATGATTTAATAAAAAAATAAATTGTCTGATTTCCTATATTATTCTTTATAAAATGGGGTACAAACAAGTGACCAACTTGAACAACTTAATTGGTTAAAACACAGCACATGAATCTTGATTATTTACCTGGAAACTGCACAGTTCAAAATTAACCTGCCCTAAATTAACCTTGCAACAACCTAACTAAATGAAACTAAAGTGACCATCAAACAGTGTGGTTCACGTTAAACTCAGCTACACTGTCAAGCCATACAAAAGTGAGGGTACTGGACTTTAGGAGGGCTGACTTTGGCAAGATGGGAGAGTGCCTCAGAAAAGCACTAGCAAACAGGCTAGAAGGAGGTGTGGAGCAACAATGGGGAATTATCAAAACTGCCATCACAGAGGCAACAAGCCTTTGTGTGAAGCAATAAACAAATCAAAATGAAAGAAAAAGTCACTATGGTTCTCAAAAGAGGTGGCTGTGAAAGTCAGGAAGAAAAGATAGCATTCCGGAAGTATAAGGAAACACAGAAGGAGCAGGACAGAGAGCTGTACCAGTTAAGGCAGAAGGAAGCAGGAGGAAGTCAGAATAGCAAAGGTCCAAACTGAGGAAAGATAGCCAACTCAGTTAAGAAGGGGATAAAACCTTTTATAGGTAGATCAGCGAGCAGAAAGACAAAGGAGGGATAGTGAGGCTGAATAGAATGAACGGTGGTAGGCAGAGGGGACAGTGAAAAGCCGAATACTGAACGAATATTTCTGCTCAGTATTCACAAAAGAGGAGGGGAAGTGCCTAATCCAATTAACAGAAGCATTCTTGATAGGGGGTCGATCCCAGTCATTTCACAGAAGAAAGGGTTCTGCAAGAACTCCTAAAACTGAAGGTGGACAAAGCAATGGGTCCTGATGGAATTCACCCCAGAATTCTAAAAGAATTAAGGGAGGAACTAGTGAAACCACTGGCTACTCTTTTTAATAAATCATGGGAGGATGGTGTGGTACCTGAGGACTGGAGGAAGGCGGATGTGATTCCCCTTCACAAAAGTGGGTCCAAGACAGAGGCAGGAAACTACAGACCTGTCAGCCTGACCTCTGTGGTAGGGAAAGTGACGGAGTCACTTCTGAAGGAAAGAATAGCAAGTACCTAGAGGCCAGTGGAGCACAGGACCCAAGGCAGCATGGGTTCACAGCGGGAAGGTCATGTCAGACGAATCTAATAGATTTCTTTGACTGGGTGACCAAAGTAGTAGACCAGGGAGGGGCTGTGGACATGGCCTACCTAGACTTTAGCAAGGCATTTGACACAGTCCCACACAGATTAATAGTCAATTAACCAGCCTGGGAGTGGGACCCAGGGTGGTAGCCTAGGTAAACATTGGCTGGACAACAGGACACAGAAGGTAATTGTAAATGGAGTCCACTCTGAAGAAAGGGGTTACTAGTGGGGTACCGCAGGGTTCAGTATTGGGTCCAGTCCTTTTTAATGTCTTCATCAGTGACATTGCAGAGGGACTGGAAGGAAAAGTATGCCTTTTTGCAGATGACACAAAGATCTGCAACAGGGTTGATACACAAGGAGGCGTGGAAAGGATGAAAAGGGACTTGGAAAGGTTGGAGGAATGGTCAGAAGTATGGCTGCAAGAGAAGCCGTATGAGGAGAGACTAAAGGAGCTTAATATGTATACCCTTGAGGAAAGAAGGAAGAGGGAGGACATGATAGAAACTTTTAAGTACCTCAGTGGAATCAACAAATCCCAAGAGGGTAGCATCTTTCAGAAAAAGAGACTTGCAAGAACAAGGGGACACAATTTAAAGATAGAAGGAGGGCGGTTCAGGGACAATGTGAGGAAGTATTATTTCACAGAGAGGGTAGTGAATGCATGGAACAGCCTTCCTGAGGAGGTTGTGGGGTCTAAAACTGTGGAAGAATTCAAGAATGCATGGGACAGACATAAGGCAATTCTTGTAGGGGGTAGGAAGAAATAGGCTGTTGGCTATCTAGGATCTGCGGCCTATCCTGTAGGTAGGGAAATGTGCAGACTAGATGGGCCTAGCGGTCCTTATCTGCCATCAAAGTCTATGTTTCTATTAAAACCTTTCTCCATTAAAATAAAAATGTTCTCCACTTTTCTGAACATGAAAATCAACCAGGCATAGGTTTCTTCAAAACAAATGCAGTTGCAGGGTTTGTTCAAAGGCACATAGTATTTGTTACTAAACTCACCTATTCTACCTAGCAACAACCTAACTGAAGGGAAAAAAAACCTTTTCCATAAAAAAAAAACTCCACTTTATCAGCACAATAACCCACTCCATGGCATGGGTTTCTTGAGAATGAAAGCACTTCCTGGGTGTATTGACAGTCACTTAGTCATCGGCCACGTGCCTTCCAATTCACCCTGGGCGTAATTCTCTAGAAACATACACACTGCTGTGGGTTATTGCTTACATAACTATTTACATTTCTCTGGGCTTGACGTTCTTAAAGCAGTAGTATTTGTTAGTCATCATGTCACTTTCTTTTTAGTGGTATTTCTGACACAAACATCTCTATACAGTGGCGTCCCCCAGGATGAAATCTACTTTTAAAGCACTTTGCAGTATGCTGCCAAAGACCTACTGAATAAAGCAGTGTAATTTCAATGGTAATTTGTCCCTTTTGTCATGTACCAATTTATTTCGATTTTCTTGCATTCATTAATTAAGACGTGATTATGAAGTTGCATTAGGTTATTTCTCCTTTTCTGTTACCCACCATGATAAAATTAAGCATCTTGGTGTGGTGACATGGAGTCTCTATTCACACTGACTCGATCTACAGACCTCCAGCACAGGGGTAGAAGTTAGATAAGGTACTTATCTGCCGACATTGTCTATGTATGTATCTATGTACTGACGGAAGCCACTGGCAAGATGGCAGAAAAGGGGGAGGTGCTGCTGGTAGGGGACTTCAATCTGCTGGAAGTAGACTGGCCCCTTTCAGCTGTGGCTTCAGCTAGAATCAGGGGCATTCTTAACTCCCTACGGGGGACATTCCTGAGGCAACTAGTCAGTGATCCCACTCATGATGGGGGCAATACTGGACCTGGTACTCACTAACAGGAACAGTGTTGCAGATGTCAAGGTGGGAGGCCACCTGGGGAACAGTGATCACCGTACAGTGTGGTTCAAGATAAGGATGGCTGCAGAATCAAACCACACAAGGACGAGGCCCTGGACTTCAGGAGGGCAGGTTTTAAAAAGATGAGTGAATGCCCAAGGAATGACCTAGTGGAGGGATGACCTGATTGGGGTGGAGGAACAGTGGGAGAAGATGAAAAGGGCCATAGTGAATGCAAAAGACCTCTGTGTTAAGCAAGTGAGCAAAAGCAAGGGGAAGACGAGACTGCTATGGTTCTCGAAAGAGTTGCTGAAAAGGTAAAGGCTAAAAGGGTAGCATTCAGAAGGTATCAGGAGACACAGAAGGAGGAGGATAGGGAGGATATCAGGGCAAACAGAAAGCAGGGAGAGCAGTAAGGAGTGCAAAGGAGCAAATGGAAGAGAGAATAGCTCAGGCAGTGAGGAAGGGGACAAGGCATTTTTAGGTAAGTAAGTGAAAGTAGGAAGACTAGGGGTGGGATTGTAAGGTAAAAAAAGGACAGGAGGGGACTGTGCAGAGGGGGATCAGGAAAAGAAAAGACATCCTGAACAAATACTTTTGTTTGGTGTTCACAGAGGAAGGAGAAGGGCCACAAAAAAGTAACAGAAGCATTGTAGGGAGGGAGGTGGATATTAGTCCATTTTCAGAGGAAAGAGTCCTGAAGGGACTTGCAAATCTGAAAGTGGACAAAGTAATGGCGCCAGACAGGGTCCAACCAAGGGTATTGAGGGAGCTCAGGGAGGTGCTCTCAGCACCTCTGACAGTCCTATTTAACAGCTCATTAGAAACAGGAGTGGTTCTGGAGGACTGGAGGAGGGCAGATGTAGTCCCACTTCACAAAAGGGGTAGCAGAGAGAAGACTGGCAATTATGAGCCAGTCCGACTGAGATTAGTGGTGGGGAAGTTAATGGAATCACTGCTTAAGGAAAGAACTGCGGAATATCTTGAATACAATGGGTTACAAGACCTGAGGCAGCATGGTTTCACAGGAGACAAAGTCATGTCAAATGAATCTAATAGATTTCGTTGACTGGGTGACAAAGAAATTAGGGTGGAGCAGTGGACATGGCCTACTTACATTTCAATAAGGCTTTCAACACTGTCCCTCATAGGAGACTAGAAAACAAGCTGGGTAGCTTAGGAGTGGGTCCAAAAGTGGTAAACTGGGTAACATAGAGGATTGTGTATGAGCAATCATACACAACAAGGATGTTTTCCAATCGAGAGGTTTCCATGGTAACAAGAGACCTTGAGAGCACAGCTCAAGAGGTCTCATTACCACAGAAACCTGAAGAACAGAAAACATCCTTGTATGTGTATGATTGCCCATGCACAATATTTTATAGTGTATGGGCAGTTTGCTTCTCTGTCCAAAAAACATCCCCCTCAGAACTTAAAAAATAACTTACAGCAATGCAGTTCCTTCCAGTGCTGTTCACTTCATGGGCTCTCACCACTGTGGCCCGCTTCATTGCGCATACAAGAAGACATTCTATGTTGTTGTACTGCACTAGTGATGTAGCTAGTGCAGCACAACATTGTGATGCAGCCAGTGCAGCACAAGTGGATTCCAATAACCAATTTCTATCGACAATCATGTTCCACCATACACTATAAATTGGTTCTGGGATGGGTGGCAGAGAGTGTTAATTAACAGAGTTCACTCCAAGGAAGGGAGAGTGACCCCTCCCATCTCCCTTCTCTCTGGTATAAACTACCATCTGACCTCTGCGTTTGTCCCTCCCTCCTCCCTTCACTCAAAAGGCTCCTTAGACTCCTCCCCTATCAGCCATGCTCACATTGCTCCTAACCTTCACAATCTCAATGTCTTTGCTACACTGCTCTGAACTGCCTGTTTTAGACAGAGTTTTGAATACCTGCACTGTTTTTGGGGCATGTATAATCCTAACCCTCTTTTTGAGTTGGCCTGCTAAGCAATCTCAGCTCTTGACCATGTCTTGTATTGTTTTAAGTTGCTTGAGTGATTATTTTTTCATTATTATAGCCACTGGATCATGTAACCCCAACTCTTTACTATTTTTTTTTTAAACTTATATCAGTGTATTGTTATCCTGCTTATGCTGTTGTGTCTTTACCCCTATGTTCCTCCTCCTTGGGTCACATCTGGAAATGAGCTTCTGCTCATGGTGCTTTTCCCGGTTATCAACTTTTAAATAAAATAAAATCAATACATCAAATTTAAAAAGTGATCAGCAGGGCACTGCAGGGATCAGAAGGAACCAGATAAAGCTAGTGCTCTCAGCTTAGGCCGGGTGTTTATAAAATACAGTTCCATGAAGCCAAGTGAAACAAGTACTCCTCTGGATCACACAAATCATTTTACTTTGATGTGCAACACTGTGCTAAACATGGCAATATGCAGTTGGACATGGACCAAAGTGATTCACTGCCTGATGAACCCCAGCACTTTGAGACCAAAATACCTGTTCCTCAAGGGGCATGGCTACCTGTATTTCACACACTATTTTTATATCGGTGTTTCGGGTGTGCATACTAAGTTACAGTTAAATTTAATTGATGAGTGCCCTTAATCAGCCAAGGCACATCTCTATATCACTTCAATTACTTTACGAATCTGGATCCAATTTAGGCTCCCACAACTTACTCAAAATGATAAGGAGATGTGCTGCATGGACCAAGAGTCTAAATTATTAAAACGTGAACCTGAATTCCAAATTATTTTCTTGTGATGTTCTGTATAAATGTGGAGTGTTGAAAAGCAACTCTTTATTATAATAAAAAGCTTAAAAATACTAGATTTGCTCCAATTATGTTTCAACTATATTGTTTTCTTGTTCTTTCCTTTTTTTAACTTTCCTCTGCTGTTGGTATACTAGATATTGTAGATAAATCAGTACTTTTTTCACTGAATCTTTCAAAATGTGTCTGACTCTCCCCTGCTAACCACACAATTGCTGTTTGTGACATCACAGTCTGTTGTCATGGTGAGCACTATGATGTCACAAATAAAAGTCTCCTCCGAGGTTAACAGGGGAGAGACCAGTGTCTTCTATACAGACCTTTTAGATGGACTATCAAGATGAATTGTAAATCTTGGAAAGGAACACTGACAATTAAAACATGCATTCTCCAATAAATTGTAACAGCTGAACAATCTTATTTATGAAAGCACATGCCGAAGTGCAAAGTTGCTCTTTAAGTAAAAGAGTTAAAAACCAGAACGATCCTACTCACATTGTCTCACAATTTTCATATCATTTGCCTTACAGATAAATTCTACAATTCAAACAGTGTGGGTAAAACCACAAGAGCTGATAGGAAGCAAGAATGCAGAGAATTAACAACAAATTTGACAATAATTTATGTCGTAAAAAGGTAAACGTCCTACTGAATATAAAATGCTAATACCCCCCCCCAAAAAAAGGGGGGAGGAGAGCAGGAGAGGATGGTGAGAACAATATTGATATGGAGATGTTGCACTATAAATGTAACTCAATGTATACTGAAAACTACAAATTTATTTATTTATTTATTTAGGAGATTTACCAGGAAGGCATACTGAGCAGAGTACTGCTCGATTCCAGATGCACCCTGGGGTAGGGGGTTACAGAGTGAAGTAAATAAGACATAACAGTACATACATAATTTGCAGATAACAAACAGTGGTCCAGCAGGACGGGTGCAGTAACTGAGATGCATAACGGTTTGTACAAAATGAAGAGTATAACAGACAGTGATGTAAAAACACTCTATGATAAAATCTAAGTTTTCTATGATCTTTAACATATTCCATCATGTTTCTAAATACAGCAATAAAACACCAGAATCCAAACCGGAGGATCCGAGTTCATGCAGTGTCATATGTTTTTGTCATTATATGCGCGTTTCTTTGATGGGCTATGTCTGAGCTTGTTGCTGTTTTGCTTGCCCTTCCTGTCCTTACTTTCCTTATAATTTCAGTGTGTGATGATAGCTAAAAGCTTAATGAGTTCATCATTTCCCATGATTTTTTAAAAAGTAGACAGTAGTACATAGTAGCGTACGTCAAACAAGACAGTTCTCCCATACGGCTGTTCATATTATTAGGAACAAGGTCCACGTGACCTCTCTCTTAACACCTGCTTTACTGCTTTAGAAGTCGTGCACAATTGTCCCCATGAATGCACTGTATTATTAAAACAGTCCTGGCCTTTGCACAACAATTTTGAATTAATTCTGTCCAATCTTGCTTGCTCTCAGTAACTTTCTTTCTCAATCAATTTAAAATCCAGTCGTTTGTGATAAAGGGATTGTTGGTACCTTCCCCTGTGCTATTAAAAGTCCACATCAGACTCTGGTGTCTCAGATCGATATTCCAGAGATCAGTGCTGGAACCAGTCCTCTTTAATGTCTTTGTAAGTGACATTGCAGAAAAGCTGGAAGGGAAGGTCTACCTCTTTGCTGGTGACACCAAAATCTGCAATAGGGTGGACACTCCGGGGGTGAAAAGGATGAGCAGAGACTTAAGAAGACTCAAGGAATGGTCAAAGATATGATAGCTAGGTTTCAATGGGAAAAAAACACAAAGTACTGCATTTGGGGCACAGAAACCTAGTGGTAGAGTGCAAAATAGGTGGTGTGGTACTGACAACCACCAAACAGGAAAGAGACCTGGGGTAATCATATTGGATGGCCTAAAGGTGGCCAGGCAGTGTGGCAAGGCAGTCGGGAGGGCTAGTGGGATGTTGGGTTGCATTGGGAGGGGCATCACTAGCAGAAAGAAGGAGGTGGTGTTGCCTCTGTAAAGATCACTAGTATGACCACATCTAGAGTACTGTGTCCTGTTCTAGAGGCCACACCTCCGGGAGGACATAGACAGAGTAGAGGTGGTACAGACGAGGGCAACTAAAATGATGCAGGGTCTACATCAGAAGACCTATGAGGAGAGACTCAGGGACCTAAATATGTACACCCCAGAAGAGAGGAGAGGGGATATGATAGAGACCTTTAAATACCTCATGGGGGGGTTAATAAGGTACAGGAGGGAAGTATTTTTCAGAAAAAAGGTGCTTATGGACAAGGGGGCATGTTAAGAAGCTGGAGGGGGTAGTTTCAGAAGGACATACTTCACAGAAGGAGTAGTAGATTTCTGGAACAGTCTTCCAGCAGAGATGGTGGAGGCAAAAACAGGCTTGGGGGTTCAAGAATGCATAGGATAGGCATAGCAAAATCTTAAGAAAAAAGGGTAAAGGAGGGGTAAATGGGCTGAAGATCAAGTAGGACCTTTGGTGCTACTGTAGGCAGGGAATTTGGGTAGACTGGTGGGCCAAGCAGTCCTTATTTGCCAGCAAATTCTAGGTTCCTTTGAGGTGAGGAGTTTTTAAAAATGTCTTCCATAATGTCTATTTGAATGTTAGGGCAAGTACTGTATGTTACAGTACTAATATGGCTGCCAGAGTATTTCAAAATTCATTGGCGGGCATGGATATGTGGGCTACGTTATTTCAAGCCTGCCCAAAAAAAGTGCCACCTTTACAGTTTGTGCCCTATAAGGAAATGGGTCCTGACCAATCAGGAGGCAAAAAACTCTCTACCCATTTTATACATCTGTTTATTAAACGAACAGTGTGCAAACAAAAGCTGCCACATAAAGTATGAAGTATACCTCTCAACTGTCCATGATTTTCAGGGACATCCCTGATTTTGCCTCAAAATGTTCCTCTGTTCCTCCTAAAATGTGTGTTTCCATGACTGAACAGTAGGGATTGTAAGCACAAAATAATGTCAAACATTAGAGTTGCGGACTTGTTCTTGTTCAGAAAATGCATTTTACACTACGACCCTTATTCTACTAGCTTCCTGAATGGATACTACCAGTTTTTAAAACGTGTCCCTGATTTTGGTCATTTGTCCTTGCTTTCTTTAAGCCTTGTCACTGATTTATAAGGCTAGAGGCTGAGAGGTCTGGTGCAAAGTGCTTTACAAAAATGTCATCCTGCTATTTCATTTAGAAAGGGCCTCCAGTAAATGGCTCTTAAAAAGGTACCCTTTCCAAGCTTAAACACCACACTGCTTCAAGGAATTACTTTCTCTTCATCCGGGGTCTCCCTGTGGCAGCTTTTGTTTACGTAGTATTGATTTAATAAACACATATCTTCACTACCAGCTTGCCTGATATGATTATTTGATAGAATCTGACTGCACAGGCATCAACTGCCACTGTTCCTGTGTTTGACCTGTTTTTGGGGAAGCCACTCCGTGGTTGCTCTTAGCCACAGTACCATGACCCGATCCTTTATGTATGTTCCTGTATCATGGAGCCCTCCATCCCCAGGAGTAGGGTGCTATCCCCAAAGGTTAAATTGGAATTGCCTGGGTGGGGGAACCTTTCTGTCTAGATTTCTAGGTGGTGAATCTGTCATTTCTAGGTGGTGGAACTTTCCTATAGTAGTCAGTGGAGAAAGGTGACAGAGGTGGTGGAACTGTCATACAATTTTTAAGAGGTGGTGGAACTGTGTTCCAGTGGGCTCCTGCCAGTTTAACCCCTGGCTATCCCTCCCTGCTGAACTCTGCTTCTGCCATCCTGTGCTCAGTGCAGAAACCCAGGCCACCAGTGGGCACAGCAGTCCCTAACAGCTCAGCAACATGGATTGTTTTTTTAAAAATGATTGCTAAGCCCATTTATTGACTGGACTGATAGCACTTTCTAAAGTCATATTAATCCAGTTATATTCCATAATAACCAGTCAGTTATTATGGTGTGGATGCCAGTCAGTCAAGATGAAAGTGAAAGCTGCCACTGTCTAACACTCACAGAATCCAAATGTCACTGAAAGGACAACAGCCCTTTTCTTTTTTTAACCAAACAACATTAAACCAACTAACAATTACATAAAATAAAGAATAGGGCATTACATTATTAAATTTTTCCACAGCCTCAGTGTGTAACACCATCATGAACTACTCATGCTTCGCATTTGTGATTTATGTGGTATTGCAGACGTAGAGTGTTTAATAAAAAAACTCATGCTTGGCAGAAGACACCAGGAGAAAGGACTGCTGTGTGACTGAACTTCTCTGCTGGGACTAAAGTAGAAGAACTTTTGTATTTGGACCTTTAATTTAGGGTAAAAAAACTAACATACAAAACAAAAACAAAAAAAGTGTGTGTTTGGGTTAACTGAACTGAATGGGTAACTGAAAAGTCATCTAGGTGTAAATCTCAGGTGACTGAAAGGACTTAACTGTTGTGAGGTTTAAATTACTTGTAGAAAGATCTGGTAAGTAGGGGGAGTGACTTAGCTAGAAGGAAGCTACATTTAAAGACTGCCTTAGAAAGATTCTGCTAATAGCTTGGCAGAAGACACCAGGAGAAAGGACTGCTGTGTGACTGAACTTCTCTACTGGGACTATATTGCCCTCCTTCCCTCCCCTCCACCCAAAGCTAGTTCTATTTTTATAGGCACAGGATTTGACTGACAACAGGAACTTCCTGTTTAGGGGTAGGAAGTGAGGGATCACAGAACCACCAAGGACCCACCATCCTAGAAGGGCAAGAGTAGCTCTCTGGCCCTCTAGCTGCTGGAGGTCTGCTCTGAACAAGTAAATGGTCTACTTGAGAAATATAGGATATTCTTGTCTCAGAACAGGACAATCAGGAGCTTAAAGGCACACAGGCAGAAAGTAAGGAGAGAGAGAAAACAGAGGAAAGAGTAAGGATTGCAAACAGTTAAGGGGCCAGAAATAAGACATGATTGGAGTGGTGCAGTGCAGTGGCTGTGGAGCAGCAGTCTTCCGGGAGATGTTCTGGACAATGCGGTGTTGTCCCATCTGCAGGCACCTCTCTGGGCTGAGGGAGGAGGTTGCTCATCTCCAGGCTGAGTTGGCCAGGATTTGTGGGACCTCCTCTTCCATCCAGGGACCACCAGTACCACTGCCGTTGCCTCAGAGGTTGCCAAGAAAGAGGAGCGGTTGTACCACAGTGGGCTCAGGGAGGGTGAAGGGTGGTGCAACAGAGGCACATCCCTCCAGTTGTACCTCTCCACAATTCCTATGCCATTCTGGCAAAGTGTGGTTCCTCTATGGAGGCGCCTACAGTGGAGACCAAGGATGATACTGGGAACCTCCACAAAGGAGACCCACAAGAGGGTGGCAGGGGACCCTGGGAGGGAAACAACTCCTGGTGGGGACTCCATTGTTAAGAAGGTAGAACTGGGCAAGGAAGGGAGGAGGTAAGGTGCCTGCCTGGGCCATGGCTTGAGGGACAGGAGCGAATCCTCAGGATTGCCAGAGCAGTTGCACAGGGAGGGAGCTGGATGTCATTGTCCACTTAGGGACAAATGACCTGGCTAAGAAAGGATTAGAAAGTGCAGAAAGAGTTTGTGGAATTGGAGGGGCCTTGGTCAAGTAGCATGAAGGTAACCTTCTCGAGGTGCTACCATCTATGGCATAGGAAGAGGCTAGGGTGTTCTGTACCATGGATTCAATCAGTGGTTGAAAACTGGTGTGGAGCTCAGGATTTGGCTTCATTGGGGACTGGGGTCCACCTGGGTGATGCAAGCCCATACTGGCATGATGGGCTGCATCTGTCCGGGAAGGAACCAGGATCCTAGGTGATAGGTTTAAATGCTTCATTGGCAAGCTTTTAAACTAGCCAAGGGGGGAGGCACTGGAAAGGAGCAGGAAAATCCTAGCCCCCCCCCCAAACAATCACGGTAGTAAGTGTGGCAAACACCAGCATGGAAGTGTCGATCGGGAGAAGGGCAGGGGTAAATGGAGAAAGTGACAAAGGCAAGAAGGGCAGGGATGAGGCAAAGGGGTAAGGCCATCAGGAAATGGAGGGTAATGAGTACCAATGCTCGTAGTCTGGGCAAAGCCCCAGAGCTGGTGGCCTTAATGGAAAGAGGGATGCCTGGATATCAGAAAGAGTCACAGAAACATGGTACATAGAGAACCATGACTGGGATGTTAACATACCAGGGTACATAACCTACAGGAGAGACAGGCAGGGAGAAGAGGGGAGGAGGTCTCATGTAAAGAAAGGGATAAAAGCATCTGAACAAAAGAGTAAACAGGAAGGAGAGGAGGCACTGTGGGTCACCTTGAGACTGGAAAGGGCACCACAATCCGCACAGGGTTAGGTACAGACCCCATGTCAGGGGAAGGAATGGACAAGGATATGATGGAAGGCATTCTTAGAATGGCAGAGAAAGGGGAGATACTGTTGATGGGAGACCTGAATATGCCAGATGTTAACTGGAGCACATTTGCTGCAGTCACATCCAAGACAGGGCCATTCTTGATGCCCTACAGGTAGCAGGCATTAGACAGCTGGTTTCAGAACCCACTGTGAGGGAGCAATCTTAGACCTCATACTCTCAAATGGGGCAGTGAGAGGATCTCAGATCTAGAAGTGGGTTGCCATCTGGGGACAAGTGACCATCAAACAGTGTGGTTCACGTTAAACTCAGCTACAGAGTCAAGCCATACAAAAGTGAGGGTACTGAACTTTAGGAGGGCTGACTTTGGCAAGATGGGAGAGTGCCTCAGAAAAGCACTAGCAAACAGGCTAGAAGGAGGTGTGGAGCAACAATGGATAATTATCAAAACTGCTATCACAGAGGCAGCAAGCCTTTGTGTGAAGCAAATAAACAAATCAAAACAAAAGAAAAAAACACTATGGTTCTCAAGAGAGGTGGCTGTGAAAGTCAGGAAGAAAAAGATAGCATTCCAGAAGTATAAGGAAACACAGAAGGAGCAGGACAGAGAGCTGTACCAGTTAAGGCAGAAAGAAGCAGGAGGGAAGTCAGAATAGAAAAGGCCCAAACTGAGGAAAAAATAGCCAACTCAGTTAAGAAGGATAAAACCTTTATAGGTACATCAGCTGATGTAGAAAGACAAAGGGAGGATAGTGAGGCTGAACAGAATGAGCGGTGGGTGGGCAGAAGGGACAGTGAAAAAGCAGGAATACTGAACGAATAGTTCTGCTCAGTGTTCACAAAAGAGGAGGGGGAAGTGCCTAATCCAATTAATAGAAGCACTCTTGATAGGGGGGTCGATCCCAGTCTTTTCACAGAAGAAAGGATTCTGCAAGAACTCCTAAAACTGAAGGTGGACAAAGCAATGGGTCCTGATGGAATTCACCCCAGAATTCTAAAAAAATTAAGGAAGGAACTAGTGAAACCACTGGCTACTCTTTTAATAAATCATGGGAGGATGGTGTGGTACCCGAGGACTGGAGGAAGGCAGATGTGATTCCCCTTCACAAAAGTGGGACCAAGACAGAGGCAGGAAACTACAGACCTGTCAGTCTGACCTCTGTGGTAGGGAAAGTGATGGAGTCACTTCTGAAGGAAAGCATAATTGAGTACCTAGAGGTCAGTGAACAGGGATCCAAGGCAGCATGGGTTCACAGTGGGAAGGTCATGTCAGACGAATCTAATAGATTTCTTTGACTGGGTGACCAAAGTAGTAGACCAGGAGGGCTGTGGACATGGCCTACCTAGACTTTTAGCAAGGCATTTGACACAGTCCCACACAAAAGATTATTAGTCAAATTAACCAGCCTGGGAGTGGGTCCCAGGGTGGTAGCCTGGGTAAAACATTGGCTGGACAACAGGACACAGAAGGTAATTGTAAATGGAGTCCACTCTGAAGAAAGGGCGGTTACTAGTGGGGTACTGCAGGATTCAGTATTGGGTCCAGTCCTTTTTAATGTCTTCATCAGTGGCATTGCAGAGGGACTGGAAGGAAAAGTATGCCTTTTTGCAGATGACACAAAGATCTGCAACAGGGTTGATACACAAGGAGGCATGGAAAGGATGAAAAGGGACTTGCCAAGGTTGGAGGAATGGTCAGACGTATGGCAGCTAGGATTCAATGCAAAAAAGTGCAAAATAATGCACCTGGGAAACAAGAACCCAGGGGAAGAATACACAATGGGTGGGGAGGTAGTAACAACAACAAAACAGGAAAGGGACCTGGGGGTAATCATATCAGATGACCTTAAGGTTAGCAAGCAATGTGAGAAGGCAGTAAGGAGGGCCGGGGGTATACTGGGATGTATAGGGAGAGGCATCAGCAGCAGAAAACAGGAAGTTGTTATCCCTCTGTACAGACAGTTGGTGAGACCCCATCTGGAATACTGTGTCCAGTTCTGGAGACCCCATCTCCGCAAGGACATAGACAGGATAGAGGCACTCCAGAGGAGGGCAACTAAAATGGTGCAGGGTCTGCAAGAGAAGCCATGTGAGGAGAGACTAAAGGAGCTTAATATGTATACCCTTGAGGAAAGAAGAGAGGGGGGACATGATAGAAACTTTTAAGTACCTCAGTGGAATCAACAAAGTCCAAGAAGGTAGCATCTTTCAGAAAAAGAGACTTGCAAGAACAAGGGGACACAATTTAAAGATAGAAGGAGGGCGGTTCAGGGCAATGTGAAGAAGTATTATTTCCACAGAGGGTAGTGGATGCATGGAACAGCCTTCCTGAGGAAGCTATGAGGGTCCTAAAACTGTGGGAGAATTCAAGAATGCATGGGACAGACATAAGGCAATTCTTGTGGGGGGCAGGAAGATATAGGCTGTTGGTTAACTAGGATCTGCGGCCTATCCTGTAGGTAGGGAAATGGGCAGACTAGATGGGCCTAGCGGTCCTTATCTGCCGTCAAAGTCTATGTTTCTATGTTTCTATGTTCATGCTCCCAGATATTCAAAGCAGTTGCACATGGCGCAACTGAGTTGCACCGGCGCAAGTGCGGACTTGAGCCAAGGAGCCATATTCAGTGGGAGCCAGTGTGCAGCGCAAATCTCATTGCGGCAATGCACAACTATAATGAATACAGGCACAAGTGCAGGGGGCATTCCCATGAATATCCAGCGCAGTGGAATATTCAACCGTGAAACCAAGGCACAAGTGTGGAGCAAATCAAGGATGCTCCGACCAGACATGTTCCTATAAATACAGGGCGCAAGCACACAGACAGCACTAGCGCCAGGTGAGAGGGAGTAAGACAGAGAGAGTGAGTGAGAGAGAGAGAGAGAGAGAGAGAGAGAGAGAAAGAAAGAAAGAAAGAAAGACCGACCAGGGCAGACACAGGGGGAAAGGGACAGAGGTGGCAGTGAAGAGGGAGACAGGGACAGAGAGAGTGAGAAAGACAGATGGACACACTGCCAGGCAGTGCAGCAGGGTGACACACAGCCAGCGGCAGACATCCACCCAGGGGGATATTGTACAGTAAGGGCCATGGATAGTGTGCCTTCATGATGGAGGACATAATGAGGGGTGTGAGGGGGCAGGAGGAACAGCGACATGGCCATGGAATGGCCTGTCAGTGGTTTGCCCGACACCAGTGGTAGCGCGCCCACATCACCTTCGAGCAGTACAGTGACATGGAGATTGTGGGCCAATACCACCTGAACAGGGCCATTCTGAGGCAGATCTGCGAGCTGTTCAGTGAGGAGAGGCAGTAACCCACCAGACGGAGCCGCACCATGTCTGTGGAGATGAAGGTGACAGCCATCATGTGCCTGCTCACCATGGGCACCTTCCAGAGACCAACAAGGGACACCACAGGCATAACCCAGTCAGCCACGTCCTGCCTCCTCACACAGTTCCTCAACGCTCTGCTGCCATATACTTTGGAATACATCCATTTGCCCAGCACACAGGTGGCGTGTACAGCAACCATGCACAACTTCCACAGGGTAGCACTTATGCCTGGCATGATTGGGGCCATTGACTGCACCCACGTGGGCATCCACAAGACCTCTGTCAGAACTGGCCATCAGTGAGAGGGGCATGGACCGGGAGTCTGCATTTGCAGAAGAGGAGGGGCAGCAACACATAAAAGGCTCATGCAGCTACCGCGAAAGCGTGAGTGGCACGAGCACTACTCGGTACCAAAAAACCTGTTGGTAGGTTTGTTGGTTCTGTCATGCATTTTAACAGTGGAAGTTTGGAAAAGTTCTGTTTTTAAATTACTGTTTACAGTTTTAGTTTAGTTTGTAAATTTTAAACTAAGTCACTAGTTACAAAACTGTTTACTAATCGTTACCATGATGAAGTGTCTAGCATATTGTGTTTTGTTTATTGTACTGGTTGGTCACTTGAAAACATATAACTAATCAGGTCAGGGGAATGCTTCATCTACAGCAAGGCAGCACGAAAAGACTATGCACTGGTTCCTGCTTATTTCTACTGGCCCCGCACTAGCTCGCGGGACAAGAAAAAATATATTCACTTAAAAATGGAGCTCGAGCAATCAAGTAAGAACCCAGTGTTTTTTGATTAAGAGTTTAAATTTAAAAACAACTGAATCATTGTTTTGCAGTATCGTGTTGCTGCTTGCGGGTGGTATAGAGATTAATCCAGGGCCTAAAACAAACACCAAACACAGCTTAATAATAACGCTTGAAAATGCGCGAAGTATTATCAACAAAATGCAAGAATTTCATTTATGGACTCAGTGTCTAGAACCCGATGTGATAGGTATAACTGAATCATGGTTATCCCATAACATACATGACACCGAAATATCAATGACTGGTTATAATCTTTTTAGGTCTGACAGGGGTAAGAGGGGTGGTGATGTTCTTTTATATATTAAAGAACATTTGGGTATGGGGGAAGTTGCTTTTCAAGGAGCACTAGAAGGGATAGAATGTCTTTGTGTTAAGTTTGAACGTCTCCAACTTTAATAAGTATAGGGTATTCTCCCCCAAAGACAAATACAGATAAATTGGGGGTGTTGGCATCCAAAATAGTGATCTTATCAGAGGGTAAAGACATACAGCAATACTAATTGGTGATTTTAATGCCGCCTGGGGTAAACCCAGGGGTTCTAAATTGGAAAAATGTTTCGAGATACTGAACGTAAACCAGATAACAAATCAAGTCACGAGAAGTAGTGGGGCTAACAGTCAGGGTAGTATTCTGGACCTAATGTTTCTCTCAAAGGGATTTAAAATTGAAAAGTGCCAGATTCTTCCTCCCAATTTGGGAGACCATAATCCAGTCTATTGTGTCATAACTGACACTGACCAAATTAAAGAGAGAGAAAAAACTGCAGTAAAGAGAGATTTCAAAAATGATCATCCCCATCACTTCGAACACGACTTAGGAAAAATTAAATGGGACGGGCTGCGATTAATTCCTGACGTAAATTTGGGAGCTGACAAATTCTGAAAAAACATTTTTGCAGGTCTATAATAGGCATGCCCCACTAAAAAAACTTACGTTAAAGAAAAAGCATCTTGCCTGGATAAACAAATTTTTAAGGAAAAAGATTCATATTAAAGACAGAGTCTGGGAAAAAGCTAGAAAAACAGGAAGCGAGAAGGTCTGGTCTAATTTAAAAAATAAATGGAACGAATGCCATCAATTAATTAGACTAGCAAGGAAAAAATTTTATGATACAAAAATTGAAACTACCAAGGATTCCAAACTGTACTGGAAACTTATAAAATAATTAGATAATCCTTTAAGGGATAAGCCTCAAATACAAATGTCTAACCGCAATGGAGAGCCCCTTGACCCGAAAGCTTCAGCTCAGCTCAGTTATTAAATCATTATTTTATAACTTTAGCGGATGTCACTATTCCAGTAGGCTTACCTTTACAAACTGACCCTGAACATAAAGTAACTAACAATGAGAGTATTCCCCTCTTTTATTTCAGGAAAATTAACATCAAAGAGGTCAGAGATGAGATCAAAACATTAAAAATTAATAAATCTCATGGTATGGATAACGTAGAACCAAAATTAATTAAAGATGCAGCAGAAATTTTATCACCAATACTGACAGATCTATTTAACCAAAGTTTGTTGGAAAATGTTTTTCCTATTAGTTGGAAGATAGCAAAAACTGTCCTAATCTTTAAGGAAGGTGACCCAAATGATCCTTTGAATTATAGACCTATCGCAATCCTCTCCATCCTCTCTAAGTTAATGGAGCGGATGGTGTTTGGTCAGTTGTACAGTTATCTGGAAAAATACTCCAGACTGTCCAAATTCCAACATGGCTTTAGGACTGGATACTCAACTGGCACTGCGCTCGTGGACTTTGTAGATAATGCGGCAGCAGCCCTGGATAGGGGTGAGTCCACGGGTGCAGTGTTCGTCGACTTATCCAAAGCCTTTGATTTGTTCAACCACCATCTGCGGTACGAGAGGATGGAGAGGATCGGGATTGCTTCTAGGTCTTTACAATGGTTTGAATCTTATTTGGGTCAAAGGAAACAGCAAGTAGTTATTGATGGACAGTCTTCAGATGAGAGAAATATATCAAGAGGTGTGCCCCAAGGATCAACCCTGGGGCCCTTATTATTTTTGATTTATATAAATGATTTATCTACAAATATTAAAAACACACATATAAGACTTTCTGCGGATGATACCGTACTTTTAGCAACAGCTGAATCACTTGGTGAAATTATGGTTAAGTTACAGTTGGACTTTGATATCTTGCAAGATTGGTTATTTATTTCAAAACTTGTACTAAGTGATACGAAAACTCAGGTTATGTACTTTGGTAAGAACTCAAAAAAGAAAATAGTAGGAGATAGGGAAAATTTAATGAGGTATGGGAAACTATTGTCAACTACTAATCAGTACAAATACCTAGGTGCTGTGATAGATCATAATCTATCCTTTTCAGCTCATATAGATAACACTATAAAGGAAGTTAATAATAGAATTGGAGCACTACGCAGGTCATCAGGAATATAAGGGATATGCATGGGGCACCTGTGGGATAACCAAGTTATTTGTACAGTAGCCTGTGACCTCGAGTAACCTCACGAGTGGTGAAGCCACGAGTGGGGTTTACGAGAGGTCACAGGCTACTGTATGAATAACCTGGTTATCCCACAGGCACCCTACACATATTTAACTCCTGCAACAGGATTGTTTGGGTTCAGTTTTGTTATATATTATTTTTTTCTTAAGTTTCTGTCCATGTTTTTTTCTCTGTGCCTGGTTGCTGTGTTTGGTATGCAGGGTTGCTGTGCTGAGAAAGAGGAAAAAATTGCTTTTTTTGTTGAGTGTTTTCATTTAAAATGTGGTTCTGGTTTGAGGGGGATTTGGTTAGGGTGTGCATTTTATGAGTCTTTGGGACTGTGATAGCTTTGCTTGTAAAGAGCATTGTGAGAAGGTGAACGTGAAACTGGGAGGCAGTACTGCTGAGCAGGCAGCACAGGTGGTGGTGGTTAGTGATGTAGTCACTGTGTGGATAAATGGGTGATGATGTAATCACTATGTAGATAACTTGAAGTTATCCACATAGTGATTACATCACCACCCATTTATCCACACAGTGACTCGGATAACTGAAGTTATGTTTCAGTTATTATCCTGACACCTGTTGCATAAATAAAATTATCAAGAAAGGAGGATAATTGCAAATCAGTTGATAATACCCACACTTGAGTACGGTAACATAGTACATAATTTTGAGGGACAAAAATATTTGGACAAATTAACTAAGACATACGATCGAATTGCAAGATTTGTCCTAAAATGTAACTTTGCTACCCATCACTGCACATGTATAATATATTAAAATGGGACAGTTTACAGATCTGGTTCAAATAACAATATTCAATATTTATATATAAGTTAAACAATAGGATGATAAAAAGGTAACTTAGATTTGGTCTATGGTTGTAAGAGTCATCCAGATTTATTAAGGGATGTGAAACATAGAGGTCTTACCTTCCCAAAAATTAACACAAAATATGGACATATGGCATTACAGGTCCAAGTGGCAAAAATTTTGAATAATATCCCCACTATTTAAGAAATGCTACACAGTTTGTAAAATTCAAATCAGGTCTGAATGATATATTCCCTACTGTTTGTGTCTGTATGAAGTGACTTATAATGTGGTAATGGAAGTAAGACTGAGATGTAGAAATCTGACACATAACTGATGTACCTTTTATACTAACTAAATGTGATATTTTATGTATATTTTTGTATGAAGTGTAATTTGTGAATGTACTGTAATGTTTTTGATATTTATTTGTAACTTGATTGTTTCAACAGGACGACTTAGAAAATTGGTTTCAGACCTAAAGTCTTGAACTCCTGTATAAAAATAAATATTTTTACTACTACTACATACATCAACAGGAGGGGGAGTCTGAGTGTCAACTTCCAGGTGGTGTGCGATGCCACGGGGTGCATAACCAATGTCTGTGCCACACACCCTGGGAGTGCACATGATGCGTTCATCTGGCACAACTCTGCACTGTGCCACAGGTTCGAACATGGGGACATCCCCCATGGACCACCTAGTGGGTGAGTATGGCATGGGCAAGGGGCAATGGGCAGAGCATACCTTGGTATGGGGAGGGCAGGGTGTGCATGTTGGCATGGGCACCAAGGACAGGCAAGGGGCACAGCATAGAATAGCAGAGGGCTAACCATGTTATTATCCACACAGGGGACAGCGCTTATCCACTGACTGCTCACCCCCTACCGGCACCTGGTGACCCCAGCAGAGGAATGCTACAACTAGGCACACGCCAACATGGGCAACATCATCAAGTGAGTCATTGGCATGCTGAAAGCATGGTTCCATTGCCTAGACAGGTCAGGTGGTGCCCTACAGTATAGCCCCTCGAAAGCCTGTGGCCTATTCCTGGCCTGCTGCCTGCTGCATACTGCACAACATGGCCATTAACCATGGGATAGCTGTCAAGGCTGATGAGGGCAACAGTAGTGGGGATGATGGAGGCAATGGGCCAGAGGGAGGTGGACAGCCACCCCCTGGGTGAAGGGATCCTTGGCTGCAACAGCAGGTGAGACGACACTTGGATACCATTGCACAGGAGCACTATGGTGCACACAGGTAGGTGGTGTGAAACACATGCATGGGCCGCACAGACAGGTACAGCACACATGCAGGGGCATGCACGGCATTGGGCATGCACACACAGAGACGTGAAGCAGGAGTAGGGGAGACAGGGGCACACATCCACACACACCTCTCACAGCCCCCACACACACACACACGCTTCCACACACACAGGCGTGGGTATGTGGTGTGGATCAGATGCATCGCACCAGTGCACAAGCACAACCGGTGCAAGACTGCCACTATCACGCCACATGGCCCAGTGTCCAGGCAAGCATGCACACAGGCAGCGTGTGGTGCAACACACAAGTGCCACACCAGTGGTAGGCACACACACACACCACCCATGTGTGCACTGGGCAGCAGCTGCAGACTGCAGGCGGGGTGGCCTGCACATCAGGTCCGCTGCACGGAACTGTGGCCACCACAGCCACGGGGCAGCTGTGCCTGGGCTGTTCGGCAGCCATGGGGTGCGCATCAGCCATGGGGGTGCAAAAGCCCCCCAGGGGTGGAACCATGGGACCGCGACCGTGTTCACACGGGGGTATCAAGGTGCCCAAACAGGCCAGCTGCAGGCATGCCTGGGATGCCAACATCAGAGCCCGGCATTGACTGCACTGGGGTCACCCAACACTGGGTACGTGGGGTGGACAGCGCACTGCAGGGGTAATCTGTGCCCGGCCATGCCCTGTGGCAGCCAGCAGCACAAAGCCATCTGAGATCACAGTGGCAATGTGTTCCAGGGAGGCAGTTGTGGCCTCCTGCATGTGCTGCATCCCCGCCAGGATCTGCGCAGTGCCCCTCTCCTGCTGCTCAGCTAACTGGCACACCCACGCGTGCAGTACATGCACCCCAGTGGCAAGCAGCACCTGTTGCTGAACAGACACCCACAGGAAACAGGTGTGCTCAGCCAGTGGGTTGGCATCCTGGGGCTCCCAGGCCAGACGCTGATCTCTATGTGGTGACTGGCCACACTGCACAGCCTCCCTCTCTGGTGGATGCTGCACAGTGGGGTCTGCAGGGGAATTGGGCATGGCAGGCGCACTGGCAGCTGACCCTGTGTCTGGCTGCCTGGTAGCACCTGCAGCCTGCTGCTGTCACCTGTCCAGCCACTGCACGCCACCCAGTGCCTTCACGGCTGTACCACCTCCACTGCAGGGCACAGCCCAGGCAGCGCACACTGCTGAACCCGCAGTGGTGGTGGGAAGTTGATCTGCCGCTGGCAGAGCGCTGGGCGTGCTGCCTGTGTTAGTGGCCAGTAGGAGCATCTCACCCACAACAGTGGCCATGCTGTCCAGGATAAGCGTGGCATCGTCATCCGTGTTGGACCCTGCCCCAATCTGTGTCTCTGTGCAGAGGACACCAAGGCTGGCATCCTGAAGGAACACATCCAGGGCCTCATCTGACCCCAGGTCCAGCACATCCGCCTGCACAGTGGTGGTGAGCTGCAGCCTGTTGGGCCCCTGGATGTCCATGGAGGTGGAAGGCTGATCTTCTGGGGCTGGTCCAGCATCCACGGCTGCTGCCGCCGCTGGTGCCCCATCATCTGCAAGGAGGCATACTGGTACTGCAAGAGAAAGAGAGGCATGTTAGTGATGCATTGTCCACATGTGCCCTCCCCACACTGCCACTGCATGTGTCCTGCAGCATGGCATTCATGTGGGTGCACACACATGCACATGACATGCATGCCGGCTGCATGTACGCCAGCATGGCCATGTACGCACCCTCCACGCCCCCAGCTGTGCGTGGCTGACATACTTACCATGCAGTGATGGGCTGCCACCTGTCTGGAATCCGCTGCCAAGCACACCCTCCACCGTGCTGCGGCGCATGGTGGCTGCCACCAACTCCTCCTGCACAGTAAGCGGTGGTGCATCTGCAGGCCCCTCTCCAGTGGCATTCCAGGATGCAGAGATGGCCGCCACATTCTCCTTGATGTGCTTCTTGTCCATGCCCACCTTCTTTCTGCACTCCTGCACTGACCGCTGGTGGCTGCCCTGCTGGTTGACGCATGCCGCCACCTCCTCCCAGGCCCCAGCCCTGGCCTGTGGTGTGCCCGTGGCACCGCTCAGCAAGGGACTCCTCGTCAAGGTAGGCATTGAACAGGGCCTCTGTCTCTGCCTTTGTGAAATTGGGCCTGCAGTTGCGAGCAGGGTTACGCTCCTCACACTCCTCATGTTCCAACATGTCGCTTCCTGTGGACATGGACAGCACAGTGTGTCAGTAGCAGCAGCACCCTGTTCCGTCCCACCCTGCTGTGCTGACTGCTCCCAGTGAGCTGCAGTGGCATGCGCAATTTACCCTGAAAGGATGCAATACCGGTCCATGGCCTGTACTGTTCCGTGGCGCTTATATAGCGCAACACATGCAAATGAGGTTTGGTGCAATGGTAATGACATGCTAATGCCCCCAGTGCACCACGCCCTGGCTGATGAGCTCATTTGCATGTGGCATCTGAATATCGCGATTTTGCTCCATGCGCAATGAGATTGCTCCAGAGCAAGTTGCGGCACAGTTCGCAGACCCACAGTGCGCATGCGCTGAACAGTATCATGGTGTCAGTCGGGAACAGTACACTGACTGTGCAATGGGAGGCATGGTTCATGAAGCGCCATGCCTACTATCGCGCACTTGCGCACAGGCAGGTGACCCCTGACCCCTACTGTGACCCCTGACCCCTGGGTCACTCCCCTCACCCAGTGACCCCACCTAGTCACGCCCATGCTGTGCATCTCCAAGACTGTGCAATGGGCAGACACAGTGCATGTTCCCCTGCATCATGCATCTGGCGCATGTCATGGCCACGTGCACTTACTACTACCATTTTGCTCACTGGATTCATTTCACAGCATGGCACAGTGACAGTTACCGCAAACGCAGAACTGGACACAGGTCGAGCTGGTCAGCCTGGTCATCTGTGTCCAGCCTCACGCCCAACTGTTTGCCCAGGTGCCCCTGCAGCAGCCCAGGGTCACAGTGCGGCAGGGGATTGTTTGCCGCACTGCAGCAGTGGGCCAGTGTGGCCAGGATGGGGGAGCAGTGCTGCCACAGGTATGGTGACCTTGTGCGGAGGGATCCTGAGTGCCTGAGGAGGCTTGAGGTGCATGTCAGGTGTGGGGCTGTGCCACAGCCAGGTGAGTATGCCCATATTGCATGTGTGCCCTGGTGCTGTACTGTGGTGTTGGCTAGGCTGCCTGGCATACCCTGCAGAGTGGTGCACCTACATCATGCGCATCACGGGGTGACATTGCTAGCCACCGCTTGCATTGTGGTGCAGCTGTGCGGGATGTGTCGGGCAGGGGCTCACCCTGTGCACAGGGGTGGGGGTGGTGGGCAGCTGCTGTGGATGTTTACTGATGTGTACCTGTCTATGTTCCATTCCCAGGGCCTGAGAATCACTGGAGGGTGGCAGCGACAGTGGCAGCAGTGGCCATGGAGGCGGCGCAGGAGCAGCTCTGGCACCAGCGGGGCCATGGAGGGCAGGAAGGCACTATCATGGTCCTTCACACATTACATGGGGGTGGCAGGGGTGTGGGCATGGCTGCCTGTGCTGTGTGCCATGGCAGCTGTGTGTGTTGCACTGTGCGTGGTGCTTGCCACTGTGGCGCATCCATTGGACACATGTGCCAGCTGTTGGTGAGGTGAGAGTGCACCTGGCTGCCACTGACGTTACTGTGGTGCTTCCGGTGCATTGTGCCATGTGACTGTCATTGCGCAGTTGGGTGGCCATTGTGTGGTGGGGACCACCTCTGTGCACTGTCGTGGTGTGCCGCATTGCTGGCAGGCATTGGCCCACCCCCCTGCGGGTGGCCGGTACGGGCCCTTCGGGGAGGGTGTGTTCCCACTACCCATTGCATGCTGTGGATGGGCATGGTTCCTTGGGACATTGTACTGATCACCTGTCCTGTCCCTTGTCATAGGTGTCCTATGAAGGAGACTGAGACCCGTCTACTGCAGGCTGCTCCGGCAACTGATACGTATCACGTCGATGACAATGGAGGCTGTCCTGTAGGTTCACCACATGCTGCTAGAGGATAGGAGGCAGTGAGGGCACCAAGGGGTGGCAGGCCATGACCGCCGGTGAATGGGCCCCAGTATTCCCCTGTTTCCCCTGCTGTACCTCCCCCTACAGTCCCCCATCCCACTGTACAGTCCCTGTTCCCTGTCCCCTTCCCTCGGTTTCCTACCCTTTCCCACACCCTTGTTGATGTAAATAGTTTGTTTTTCCAATATATCTTTTTTGACTTACCTGCCTGTGTCTGTGTCTGCTTTGCAGGTGGAGTGAGGAGCCATGCTGCAGTGGCTCAGTGTCTGTCCATGTGGTGTGCATATGCCAGGGCGGGTGTTGTGCTTCTGTGGTTCACTGCTGTGTGCTGTGGTGTGTTCCACTGTGGTGGTGACCCTTCCCTCAGTCGGTGGCTGTGCCTTGGGGTGCCCATGGGGAGGCTGTCAGGGGTGTGTGGCAGGTGTGTGCATGGTGACGGCACACAGCCATGGTCTTTGGTCAGATACTGGCCACACACTGTGTTGGGACCCCTGCTTGGTGTTGTGCAGCCTGTCACATGTGGTCTGCCGTGCTACGTGCCTCCTGGTGCATTCCATGCCTACTGTGTGGGCCGCCTGTGTGCCTGTGTGGCATATGTGTGTGTGTGTGTGCTTGGCTGTGTCATCCTGGGTGTGGCCTGCTCTGGTCTGGGTGTGGGTGGCACAGTCTGCAGCCTGCGGGGGGGCTCCCTTGGTGGCCCTCCATTGGCCATTGGCACCTCCTGTTGCCTATTATCTGTGCCACTGTTGTGTTCTGAGAGGGGGTCTGGATGCCTGTGTGCGCCTTGCTGTGCCCTGCTGGTGGTGACCTCCTGTGGCCTGTCACTGTGCTTAACTGGCTCTGTCCCTGGGCCTCTTCTCTGTGCCATGCCCCCCTCTGTTGCTCTGCTCCCACAGCTGCATTGGAGCATCTCTTTCTGCGCCATGACGCAACTGTATTTGCACCATGGTGGAACTCTGGTTGCACCATGGCACAACTGTGCCATATTTAGCTGGGTTGTGCTGGTGCAGTGTGGCCAGTGCAACCTCTGAATATGGCACCTGTTGCAACACAGTGCATCAGATTTGCGCTGTGCCGGACTTGTGCCGGCATTTGGCGCATTTCTGAATATCTGAGCCCTAAAGTACAATACCCCATACATTATTCTCTACATAATAACTGGTCACCCCTTATAATAGCTGGAAAAGCATTCCTGATAAAATGCCATAGTAACCCGCAGAATTCCATAATAACTTGATAGCGGGTTATTTCGTCATTTTCCTCCTCGCGCTCTCACGTCACTGTATTTGTGCGAGTATGGCACCTGCTCAGGGACACACTGGCTCACACAAATGCAGCTTAGTTTTTCTCTCTGTTGAAAGCTTGCACCAGTTATGACTGGGCAGGTGTGTGTTATGAGCATTCTCACACACCCAAGGTGTGTGATAATCTCATAAACCCCTCAAGCTTCACTCTCAGGGTTTATGGATTATCACACATCTCGGGTGTGTGAAAATCCTCATAACACACACCTGCACAGGAATTATTCTGTATTTTATTTCAAAAGTTTACCAAGAAAAACATAAAGAGATGGGAACAGCCATTTCCAGTTGTGTGCTGGGGGAAAGGGGCAAGGGGGAACAGATACTACAACATGGTGCAAAAGTATTCTAAGTTAACAACTGCATAAAAGGCAAATACCAAGTGCAGAGAAAGTACAGTATAGGGATTTAATGCATGGTCATGTGACATGCTTTGACCAATTATGTTTGTGGAGTTTCCTGTACCATTTTATGAAGTACAATAAGGTGCATTAGGTTAAATAGATGTACAAATTTGCAAAAACAGTAGCAGTACAGAGCAGGAACAACACTGTAAATTGAGGAGGGTGGGTATGGTGGAGAACACTCTAATGAAAAGCTAGGGAGAGTCATGATTGGAGGTTGATGTACTACTTTTTCCCCCCTTTCCCCACCCCAGCACTCATGCTGTAGAATATGCCACGGCATGAGGTCGAGAAGGAGAGGGATACGGCAGGGGGAGTGGGGGGATCTCCTCTGTAGCTCAACTGCAGGAGGCACTCAAGATGAATGAACTCTGGCCATCTCTCTCTCCCAGCAAGAGAGAGAACGCATGTATCGCCTCCATGCTGTATCCCGCCATCTACCAGTCATGTGAGCGAGAGATATGTGGTTGATCCCGACCCCCAATGAAATCGGCGTGTCATTGCCTGCAGGCAAGGCAAGTTTATTTTCATACTGTCCTTTCTCAAATGGGCTCAGTGCTGTACAAAAACACTTGCATACCTACAATTAAAGCAGTACATACATGCATGTCTAATCCTCCTATTTACAGAAATAGATTCAGAGCAGTTAACACTGTGCAATGAAGTACTAAAATGTCCCTCCATGAGCAACTGAATGCTGTCTTAAAAGGTGCTATGTGCTTGCTGAAATAAGAAGAATGTTAACCCCTTTTTAAATGCTTCCACTGAGGGGAGAACTCGCAGGAGACCAGGCAGCAAGTTCCCCAAAGTTGGAGCAACCACTGAACATGAGAATGTGATGGCAGATGGGGATCACATGATCCATCTAGCCTGCCCGTGACTTTTGTCTAACCCTCCCCTCCGCCTAGTAAATTCTTTTGTTTAGGGATCCCACAAGACCTATCCCAAGATAACATGAATTCTCTGTTTTTGCATCCACCACCTCCTGTGGCAGTCTGTTCCACGACCCTCTCAGTAAAGAAGAACTTCCTGACGTTGCTCTGGCACCTCCGTCTGCCCAGTCATCTGTTGTGCCCCCTAGTTCATGCCCCATGTTGCCATGTTCTTAGTTGCCAATGCTTTGCCACCTCCCCGACTGCTTTAGATGTGAGTGGGGGGCAGACAGCAGATTTGCCTCGGTGTAGTGGGAAGGGTGGACTAGAGCATAGGAGGCATGGAGTTCTTTCAGGTATAAATACCGGTCCAAGAGAGTTGAATGCTAGGTGAGAGTCAGAGAATGACCCAAAATCCTGTATACCCTATATTTGGATTCTGCTTTCTTTCTAAGCAATCTGTGTGCTGATCGTTGAGGTGGGGACAAAGTTCTCAGTTCTCAGCACTTCGTGTTCTGCCTTCCTGTTTTCTGTTTGAAAGATAATTTCTTTGAATTCAGCAGAACTATTGTTTGAGGTTGGATGATTTTGCAGCTGATTTTGGCTATAATTTGGAAATGTCGTGATAATGCAACAGGGCAATATCCTTAAAAATATTTCCCACCTGAGTGTTTGTCTTTTTCCTTTGTTTATGGACAGTATAAAATGCTTAAATAAAGGAGAACTGTACTGACTCTTAAAGTAATTTCTCCCAGTAGAAGCTGTTTTTTTTTTTTTTTTAATACTAGTTCAAATTCTGTTAATGCTCTAGCTATCCAGGGTTTTTAGTTATCCTAGTGGGAGTTTCTGATTTACCTGCTACTGGTAAGAACCCTTTTAGAACTGTATGATGCAGTTTGTGTCTCGGTTCTACTCTTTTATTGTTGGTATAATGCACCAATGTTCTGTTATAGAACTCTTAGGTTGTTTGGGACATAAACTACATCACACAGTTCTACAATGGTACTTACCAACAGATTATAAATAGAAATACCCACTAAGGTTACTAAAACGCAAAACACCTATAAAGCAGAAATACCCACTAAGGTTACGAAAATGCCTGCATAAATGAAACAACAACATAACTTTCACGGCACATAAAAACAGCTTCTATTGGGGAAAATGGCTTACCAGGTTCAGCACAGTTCTCCTTTAACATGTTTTATGAGTATTTGAAAGTGTTTCTGTCTTTAATTATATATTAGTATGTTAGGGATTTCAAGAATAATTTTTACTTTTTTTAATACAGTTTTTGGCCAGGAAAGACTTACTAAGCTTAAGTTTGTTTCTAGTTACATCTTAGGATCACAAGGAAATTAGAGTAGTACAGTCAAAATTTGCAAAAACATATGTTGTGCAGAGTGTTTAGATTTGTGTGTTTAGCCCTGGTGTGTCCTTCCCTTTGTTTGCTATTAGGAGTGTTTTTTCTACATTTGCCTGCTAGTTTTATGGCCTCTTGGGGTCTCCATGTTAGCATGGTTTATTGCTCTTTGTCCTGCAGTGCCTCCTGTCTCATGTGACAGTGATGCGTGTGGGACCACTGATTCACTGAGGGAAAGTACTGCAGCAGTAATCTGAAGATAGGAGCCTGATGTTCTGGATTGGACTACATAACTCTAATTCAATATTTTTGTTTTCGATATGTTTGTCTAGGCCTAGCCAGCAGGAGTAAATGTTTTGCTTTTAAAAGTTTTGAATTTCATCAAACTACACACAGCTATAAAAAGCACACAGATCACCCTAGGTCATCAATGCTATAATTAGCAAAGACTCTGTTTTCTTACACAATACCATCTCAGTTAGACTTCAGGTGATTGCTAAGCTGTAAATGTAGTCTTCAGTGCCCACTGGCTAAGGAAAGTTAATTAAAATCACAGCTCTGCTGTTGGAAAATTGACTATAAACATGTACTTGCTGAATCTATAGTCCTGGACACATCACTGTCACACAGGACAGGAGACATTGTAGGGAAAAAGAACAGCAATAAACCATGATAATAAGGAGATCCCCAGAGGCTGTAAAACTAGTGGTGGGAGAAGCCATTAAACTAGTAGGCAAAATGAGAAAAAAACTCGTACTAGCAAAGGGAAGGACACACCAGGACTAAACACACAAATCAAATCACTCTGCACAACAAATATTTTTGCAAATTTTAGCCACAGTACTCCTGTAAGTGACTTGCTTATGGTCACACAGTATGCAAGTTGTGGCTGTGGGATTCAAATACAGTTCTTCAGGTTTTCAGCTCAGTGCTGTTAACCACTACGCTATGCTGCCTGAGTTTTATTTACTGTGCCAGGCATACAGTACCTGATATCAGCAAAGTTATGTATGTATGGTATAAGTTTTGTTTTTCTCTGGGATAGTCCTACTGATAAGCAACAATAAAAAAAAGTTTCAATAAAAAAACTAATTAAAATAAAACAACATTTATAGCGCAACATGATATTGCACAATATGGAGTGACAAACCAGCTTCATTTCTCACATCCACAGCTCTGTCAGCACACCCTCTGCTTGCTGTTTAGGCTGATGATTACTCCCCTACCCTCTGCCTATTTTCAGCCTCGTCCTGGGGGCGGGGGGGGGCAGTGCAGATGCAAAGTAACCAAAACTGAATCAGAGCAAGCGTGCACAAGTGGGCTATTGCCACCTGCTAAGCCAGTGTGAGGTATGTCTTGCGATGATTGTAAAAGACACTGATCAGCTATAAGCTGTATCCTGTCTACAGTATTTATGCCTTCAACAGATTCACTTGTCACCAACAGGTTTGCCTTAACAGGACACCATTGTAAATAAGCTCTGCTTAAAGGGGAATCCTCAGCTCCCCAACCTTAATGCTGCGGGACCTACAGGTCCCAATTAAGTGAATTACCTAAAGAAATAATTATTTAAATCACTGACTGTTTAGATATTTTACTTTATATCTGGTTGAGTCTGTGTCCCTCTGCCCGCCATGCTGCCAAAGTAGCTGTCCCTATTTCCTACAACCAACACCGTGATGATGTGAGCGATGGTCTAAGCCGTGAGGGATGTTCACGCTCTGGCACTTAGTAATGTATGCTAATACTCTGCAATTTTCACGCTTAGTTTACCAGTACTGATTAGACTGAGTCTGCATGATTGGTACCGGTAGACTAAGTGCAGAAATGCTCTGTTACAGAGTATTAGTGGACATTACTAAGTGCAGGCACAGAGACCTCCCCTGCAGCTTAGCCCCTCACATCATCACAGGGCTGGCTGCAGGGGGCTGTTACTTCGGCAGCATGTCTGGCAGAGGGATGCAGGACCAACCAGACAGAAAGTAAGATATCTAACTTGTCAGCTTGTTAAAAATTATGTCTTTTGTTTGTTTGCTTAATCAGGACCACTAGGTCCCGCAGTATTAAGGCAAGGGAGCTGAGGGCTGCCCTTTAATGGTTTTTATTGCTAATAAAATGGAATTGAAATGGAGTCATGGCAGCACTGGGAAGGTGGAAGTTCATATGCAGGATCTGGAATCCTTCTCTATAGACCACCAATTTTTGGGTGCACTGAAGCGATTAGAACATCAGCACCAGGTGAGTGAGGGTACAGACGGCCCATGGTTCATTCACCGCCACCCTCCCCAACCCCGCTAACTGATCACAGAGCAGCATTACCATAGACTGTGAAAACTTTAACTTCCCCACACACACACACACACCTGGGCAGAGGTAGGGGGTGGAGCCACTGTGGGCCTTGGACTTCAAGGTGGGTGGGAGAACAAATGGGGTAAAAAACAATCTGAGAAAAAGAATCATTAAAAAAAAAGATTGAAATTGAGAGGATTCCTGAAGGTGAAGACAATGGAAAGTTAATTCCAGTTTAATGGGTTGCAGTAGTGAATGTCACCTGCTACCAACTATTGCTGAGTTATGGGATGGGAGAAAAATAGAAACATAGAAAGGTAAACATAGACGTTAACAGCAGGAAAAGGTCTGCTGGCCCATCAAACCTGCCCAGTACTCACATGCATCCACATCCAATATAATGTTCAACCAGAGCAACTTTCCCATTGGTCCTGAGTGTATTTCAGCACCCCCCTCTCCCAAGCTACTCATCCCCCTCCCTCAACCACCCACACTCCCTCCTACTCTAGTTTGAACCAATCCCATGTGCCAGTGGGTTGAGAAGGACATATGAAAAGGAGTAAACTGCAAGCAGGTAGATGCCCCCAACACAAACATCTAGTCCCTGTACAAAGAATGCCAAATGAAATGATTTGTTATGAATATAAAACACCACTCACCCTCCACGTCTCCAGCTTGAGATGCCTTTTTCTTTCTAGTTCTTCTCTGTCAGTGTATTTAAGCCACAACTGTGATGCAATTTTCTGTCGACCACCCTGTTCCCCACCCAGAGATTACTTTGAATGTGGTGGTATGAGTACAGACAGGAAATGTGCTGACTTATTGCACCTCTCAAGCCTGAAGCATGCATAGGTTTGGTGTCACCATGACAACTTCTGACATCATTTCTTGTACACCAGGCGAGACGTGAATTTGTGGTCAGCCCCTCCACTCGGTTCAGTTTGACACTTTTTCTCGGCAGGTTGATCATACTATTTTCCAGTCCTGCTCCTAATTCTCTTTAAAGTGAGTTGGCCTGTGCTCTGTAGAAATTATTTATTTTCCAAGTTTCACCAGGAAAAGCATACTGAGCTGAGAGTGCATTTCCAGATGCATCCTGGGGGAAAGGGGAAGGGGAGAGAATGAAAAATAGTCCCAAACAGTAAATTACATGGCATGTGGAATGAAGCAACAAACACCAAGCTACAATCATAAGGTAAAATTATACAATATTTGTGCAATTGTTGTGCAGTTTAGGCAAGGAGGTAGAGGTGGTCTTAACCCAAGGAAACAAGGAGGAACAAGTTAAGTACAAGGTGCAACAGGGAGAGGCAGAGAGAGCTATCCAGTGGGCTTCATGGAAGAAACAGAACCAGGTTCCAGGGTTGAGGGGGTAAGCAGAAGGGGCGGCCATGGGAAAAGTTGGAGGAGAAGAGGGTAGCAGGAAGAAAGGAGAGGAACAGGGGCAGCTGTCAGCTGCAGTTATCAGCAAAAGGGTGGTACATCATGACCAAACTTTACTTTGTCAAACAAGCACCCACAATGTTAGCCTTAATGTCATTAAAATAAGTTTTTTTTTGTCTATTTTTACACCTGTGCATTAAACAGATGCTAAATCCACAGGCTGACAGTTGACTGTTCAGTAAGGACAGAGCATGATTTAAAGTTCAGTTGACACAATCGGGGCAGGCTAGTTACACAGGGTGCAGCCTGCCTCAGGGTTTACAGAAGCAGTCTGAAGAAAAACCTGACAGAACACTTATTTAGATAAAAATTTTTGTAGGGCCAGTTTATACTCCGTAAGATTTGGAGTCTCAAGCTGTAGCTCCGCCCCAAGACAACACTTTGAGGATGCATAGTGAAGGGCAGAGCTACATCAGGTTTCATGCCAGCTAAAATGTGTTACAGCAGAATGGAGGGGGGGAGGGGGCTGTTTATATCAAACTGAATTACCAGGTTTTGAAATAGCTTCCTCTGTACAGTGATACACATTCCCGGAGTCACAGCTTTACTTTTCAAAGCCAAGTTTAAATAATAAATAGCACTCATTTAAAAAAAAATACATTGTCCAGTTCAGTGTACATCCTAGTTTATTTAGTAGTAGTAAAAATCTTTATTTTTATTTTATTTATTTATTTATTTTATTGAATTTTGTTGACTGGGTAGGCCCACTGAGACCTAATCCCTTTTTCAGGGGCAACCCTGGGGAGGAGGATACAGATTGTAACCAACTGAAACTGAACCAGATTAAACTGTTGTTGGTAATTTAATGAATAGGGCAAATTTGGCCAGGACACCAGGGAAGAAAAAATTACTCATCCTAGTAATGTTGTTTCTTCTAATGGAGTCTTGCTGTATTCTGACAGTAGCAATGAGTCCCAACCTTCGAACTGCCCCGGAGATGAAAGAGTTAACTTTCCATGCCAGGCATGGAACGCTGAGCTCCAGCTTGGTTGAGACTCTGTCTGTTGCTGTTTAAACTCAAACCGTCAGATCTTTATGAGCTAAACTCACTCAGGTCCTGTGTGGAAGCTGTAAACCTACACTAGCCAACTGGCTACTAAACATAAAATACATTTTTTGGTTCCCAAACAAAGACTCAAGTCAGAAATCCCAAAAATGAAAAACACAACACAAACTCACGCCAAGAAGGTGAAAACAACAAGGTGGGCACCTACTGAGTGCCAACACTGCACTGCCCATCTACATTCCAAAACAGAGGTTCTGAGAGGGGCAGGCTGGGGGGGTCAGAATACAGCAAGACTCCATTAGAAGAAACAACATTACTAGGGTGAGTAATTTTTTCTTCAAATAACATGAAGTGTTGCTGTATTCTGACAGTAGCAGACTACAAAGCAGTACCTCCATGGAGGAGGGACAGACCCTACTAGAAATAGGCTCTGAGCACAGCCGTTGACAACCGAGCATCACTCCTAGCCAGGATATCCAGGGTAATGCTTGGTAAAAGTGTGAACTGTTTTCTAGGTAGCTGTGACATATCTCTAGAATAGGGATGTCCCTGGCAGCAGCCAGGAAGCAAGCTGTACCTCTGGTAGAGTGAGCCCTCAGGCCTGAGGAGGAACCTTACCCAGTTTTTCATAACAAAATTGGATACAAGAGACAATCCACCTGGCAATGGATCTTTTAGTGGCAGGTTTCCCTTTACCAACCTCACCATAAGTGAGGAACAGTTGGAGGGGGTCAAACCTGTGACCCTTGGTACGCTCTATGTAGTAGCTAAGGGCTCTTTTCACATCTAAACTGTGCAGCCTATTCTCGCCAGAGGAGGAGGAAAGGTCAGTGAAGTACACAGGAAGAGACACAGACTGATTAAGGTGGAAATCTGAGACCACCTTAGGCAAGAACTTTCTGTTAGTCCTGAGGACTACCTTATCTCTTTAAAAAGAGGTAAAATCAGACTCCACTGACAATGCTTGTAACTCACTTATGCGCCTGGCAGAAGTGATGGCTACCAAAAACACAGTTTTCCAAGTCAAGTACTTAAACTCTGCTGAAGACAAAGGCTCAAAAGGGGGTTGTATAAGCTGAGCAATGCAAACATTAAGGTTCCAAGCAGGGCAGGGTCCCAGAATGGAGGGTTGGTGTGAAGCAATCCCTTGAAAAACTCGGTGAGCTGAAAGAGAAGAGGGCTTACCTGCTGAAATAAAAGCAGAAACAGCTGCCAGATGCACCTTCAGTGTAGCTGGTCTCAGCACCAAGCTATTTAAATGGACCATATAATCAAGGACTGTGGGCAGATCACCAGACTCTGGGGAAATATGCTTCCCAGAGCACCATATGGAAAATCTTTTCCATTTGGAATTATAAGTAGCCCTGGTGGAAGGTTTTCTAGAAGCCTTCAGAATATCCATTACACCTTGGGAGAGGTGTAAATCAGCAAACTCTAACTCTTCAAGAGCCAGGCCTTGAGATTAAGAGATTTGAGGTTCGGGTACCAAATCCTCCCCTGAGCACAGGTTAACAGGTTGTAATTCCTGGGAAAACACAGGGGAAGATGGACTGCTAAGCACAGTAGGAAAGGATACCAGGGTTGTCTGGCCCAGTCTGGAGCAATCAGGATCATCTTGCAGGGCTGAGATCCGATTTTGACTAGCACTTTGAACAGGAGAGGGAAGGGGGGAAGCATAGAGGAACTTCCCTTCCCAACTGAGAACTAAGGCATCCAGGGAGACTGAACCCAACACTGGGGGCCTGCAGCTAAAAAGGGGAAGTTGGTGATTGTCTGGGGCTGCAAAAAGATGTATCTGCAGGGTGCCCCATCTGGAAAATATCACCCCCAAGACCAGGGGGTCCAGTGACCATTCGTGATGGCCCTGGGATATCCTGCTGAGAGCATCTGCCAGGACATTGTCCTTGCCTGGGAGGTGAACTGCCGTGAGGGAAGTGTTCAGGGAGTAAGCCAGAGACCACAACTTCATTGGTTCGGTGCACAGGGCCATAGACTGAGTGCCTCCTTGCTTGTTGATGTACCACATTGTGGTGGTGTTGTCTGTTCTGACCTGGATAACTTTGTTCTGAACAGATTTGGAAAAAACTTGAAGTGCTAGAAATAGTGCTCTGAGTTCCAACAGATTGATGTGAAGCAGAGATTCCTGAGGGGATCACAACTCCTGGGTGGTCAGGTTGCCCAAATGAGCCCCCCAACCCGAGAGGGAGGCATCTGTAGTAAGGATTGAAGAGTGAGACTGAATGACAAAGGGAACCCCTCATCTCAGATTGTTCTGATCCTGCCGCCACTGTAGGGCCTGGATCAGGGTTCGAGTCACTGGGATCAGTTTGGTCAGAGGGTCCTTCCTTTGAGGCCAAAAGGCTCTCAAATGGAACTGGATGTCCCTCATCTGAACTCTTGCTCCCTGCACTACTGCTGTAGAAGCAGCCATGTGCCCCAGGAGCTGTAGAAAATGCCTTGCTGGTCGAGACACCTGCAGGGTGAATGAGGAGGCCAGAGAGACGAGGGTCCTTGCCCTGTCCAGGGGAAGGAAGGCTCTGGCCTTCTCTATGTCTAACTCTGTGCCTATGAAGGTTAGGAGCTGGACAGGCTCTAGAACTAACTTTGAGAGATTCAGAAGGAAACTCAAAGAAGTGAGCAGTTGCTGAGTTATCTGTAAGTGTAACTTGACTTGGTCTGGGAACTAGCCTACTATAAGCCAGTCATCCAGGTAAGGGAATATGGCAATCCTTTGCCTTCTTAGAGAAGCAACTACTACTGCCAGGCATTTTGTGAAAACCCTTGGAGCAGAGATAAGGCCAAAGGGCATTGCTCTGAACTGGTAATGGCCTGAGGGCCGCTCGAGCCTGAGGTACTTTCAATGGGAGCTCATGATGAGAATATGGAAGTAGGCATCCTTGAGGTGCATGGACACTAGCCAGTCCCCTGGCTTTAGAGAGGGTAGAATAATTCCCAGAGTCACCATTTTGAATTTTGGTTTTAAAAGGTGCTTGTTTAAGTATCTGAGATCCAGGATGGGCCACCATTCTCATGTCTTTTTTGGGGCAAGGAAGTACCTGGAGTACAACCCTTTGCCCTGGTGTAGGGGTGGAAGAAAAAATTACTCACCTTAGTAATGTTGTTTCTTCTGATGGAGTCTTGCTATATAAAGACATATGCAGTGAGTCCCAACCTTCGAACTGCTCCGGAGGTGAAAGAGTTAACTTTCCATGCCAGGCATGGAACGCTGAGCTCGAGCTCGGTTGAAACTCTGTCTGTTGTTCTTCAAACTCAAACCGTCAGATCTTTATGAGCTAAACTCACTGAGGTCCTGTGTGAAAGCTGTAAACCTACACTAGCCAACTGGCTACTAAACATAAGAACCCATTTTTTGGTCCCAAAACAAAGACTCAAGTCAGGAGACCCAAAAATGAAAACACAACACCAAGTCACCCCAAAAAAGGAGGGGTGAAACAACAAAGTGGGCGTCTACTAAGTGCCAACACTGCACTGCCCACCCACATCCCAAAACAGAGGTTCTGAGAGGGGCAGGCAGGGGGAAGGTCATAATATAGCAAGACTCCATTAGAAGAAACAACATTACTAAGGTGAGTAATTTTTTCTTCAAACAACATGAAGTCTTGCTGTATTATGACATATGCAGACTACACAGCAGTACGTCCATGGAGGAGGGACAGAACCTACTTAGGAAATAGGCTCTGAAGCACAGCTGTGCCAAACCGAGCATCACTCCTAGCCTGGATGTCCAGGGAGTAATGCTTGGTAAAAGTGTGAACTGTTTTCCAGGTAGCTGCTCGACATATCTCTAGAATAGGGAAGTCCCTGGCAGCAGCCAGGAAAGCAGCTGTACCTCTGGTAGAGTGAGTCCTCAGGCCTGAGGGGAGGCACCTTACCCAGCTTTTCATAACAGAATTGGATACAAGAGACAATCCACCTGGCAATGGATCTTTTAGTGGCAGGTTTCCCTTTACCCACCTCACCATAAGTGAGGAACAGTTGGAGGGAGTCAAACCTGTGACTCTTGGTACGCTCTATGTAGTAACTAAGGGCTCTTTTCACATCTAAACTGTGCAGCCTCCTCTCACCAGAGGAGGAGTGGTCAGTGAAGTACACTGGAAGAGCTATAGATTAATTAAAGGTGGAAATCTGAAACCACCTTAGGCAAGAACTCCCTGTTAGTCCTGAGGACCACCTTACCTCTATGAAAGAAGATAAAATCAGGCTCCACTGACAAGGCCTGTAATTCACTTATGCATCTGGCAGAAGTGATGGCTACCAGAAACACGGTTTTCCAAGTCAAGTACTTAAGCTCTGCTGAAGACAAAGGCTCAAAGGGGGTTGCATAAGCTAAGCAATGCAAACATTAAGATCCCAGGCAGAGGCAGGGTCCTGAATGGAGGTTGGTGTGAAACAATCCCTTGAAAAACTTGGAGAATACAGGATGAGCTGAAAGAGGGCTTACCTGCTGATAAAAAGCAGACACAGCTGCCAGATGCACTTTTAGGGTAGCTGGTCTCAGCTCCAAGGTATTTAAGTGGACCATATAATCCAGGACTGTGGGTAAGTCAGCAGATTCTGGGGAAATATGTTTTCCAGAGCACCATATGGAAAACCTCTTCCATTTGGAATTATAAGTAGCCCTGGTGGAAGGTTTCCTAGAAGCCTTCAGGATATCCATCACACCTTGGGAGAGGTGTAGATCAGCAAACTCTAACTCTTCAAGAGCCAGACCTTGAGATTGAGAGATTTGAGGTTCGGGTACCAAACTCTCCCCTGAGCACAGGTTAACAAGTTGTGATACCTTGGAAGACACAGGGGAAGATGGACTGCTAAGGACAGTAGAAGTGGATACCAGGGTTGTCTGTCCCAATCTGGAGCAATCAGGATCATCTTGCAGGGTTGAGATCTAATTTTGACTAGCACTTTGAACAGGAGAGGGGGGGGGAAGCATAGAGAAACTTCCCTTCCCAGTTGAGAACCAAGGCATCCAGAGAAACTGAGCCCAACACTGGGAGCCTGCAGCAAAAAAGGGGAAGTTGGTGATTGTCTGAGGCTACAAAAAGATCTATCTGCGGGATGCCCCATCTGGCAAATATCACCTCCAAGATCAGGTGGTCCAGTGACCATTTGTGATGGCCCTGGGAAATCCTGCTGAGAGCATCTGCCAGGACATTGTCCTTGCCTGGGAGGTGAACTGCCGTAAGGGAGGTGTTCAGAGAGCAAGCCAGAGACCACAATTTCATTGCTTCGGTGCACAAGGCCGTGGGACCGAGTGCTCCTGCCTGTTGATGTACCATTATGGTGGTGTTGTCTGTTCTGACCTGTACAACTTTGTCCTGAACAGACCTGGAAAAGCTTGAAGTGCTAGAAAACTGCTCTGAGTTCCAACAGATTGATGTGGAGCAGAGATTCCTGAGGGACCACAATCCCTGGGTAGTGAGGTCGCCCATGTGAGCTCCCCACCCCAAGAGGGATGCATCTGTAGTAAGGATTAAGGAGTGAGACTGAGTGACAAAGGAACCTCTTGTCTCAGATTGCTCTGATCCTGCCACCACTGAAGGGCCTGGATCAGGGTTTGAGTCACTGGGATCAACTTGGTTAGAGGGTCTTTCCTTTAAAACCAAAAAGCTCTCAAATGGAACTGGATGTCCCTCATCTAAAATCTTGCTCTCTGCACTACTGCTGTAGAAGCAGCCATGTGCCCCAGGAGCTGTAGAAAATGCCTTGCTTGTCGAGAGACCTGTAGGGTGAATGAGGAGGCCAGACAGACCAGGGTCCTTTCCCTGTCTAAAGGGAGGAAGGCTCTGGCTTTCTCTGTGTTCAGCTCTGCGCCTATGGAGGTGAGAAGTTGGACAGGCTCTAGAACTGACTTTGAAAGATTCAGAAGGAAACCTAGAGAGGTGAGCAGTTGCTGAGTTATCTGTAGATGTAACTTGACTTGGTCTGGAGACTGGCCTACTATGAGCCAGTCGTCCAGGTAAGGGAAGATGGCAATTTTTTGCCTTCTTAGGTGGGCAACTGCTACTGCCAGGCATTTTGTGAATACTCTTGGAGCAGAGGTGAGGCCAAAGGGCATTGCTCTGAATTGGTAATGGCCTGAGGGCAGTTCGAACCTGAGGTACTTTCGATGGGAGCTTCTGATGAGAATATGGAAGTAGGCATCCTTGAGGTCCAGGGATGCTAGCCAGTCCCCTGGCCTTAGAGAGGGGAGAATAATTCCCAGAGTCACCATTTTGAATTATGGTTTTAAAAGGTGTGTGTTTAAATATCTGAGATCCAGGATGGGCCGCCATTTTCCTGTCTTTTTTGGGGTAAGGAAGTACCTGGAGTACAAGCCTTTGCCTGGTGTAGGGGTAGAACACTTTCCACAGCTCTGAGAGTTAGGAGGGAAGAGACCTCTGCTTCTAAGGCAAGAGTCTCTGGTGGGTTTGCAGGTGGAAAGGATCTGGTTCCCATCTTTGGAAATTTTTTGAAGCTGAGGACCAGTCCCTGGCTTACTACTTCCAGGACCCACTTGTCTGATGTCAGAGACTTCCAGTCCTGGACTAAGTAAGCCAGCCTGCCCCCTACAGGTAGCTGAGAATCGGCCCTGGCAACCCCATCAGGGTGCCTGTTTGGCAGGGGCTTTGGGCTGAGGGGTGGAAGCAGGCCTGCTTGTCCCCATCTGCCTCTCCCTCTAAGAACCCCCTTTGGGCATAGGCAGAAGAGGAGGCCTGAGCTTGGTAAAAAGGCCTATGAAAAGGCCTACCCCTGCCCCTGGAAAGCTGCCTTTGAGGAGTGGCCTGCCTTTCCTTGGCCTGTGCACTCCTATAGGTGGTCCTATACTCATCCATTTTCTTCATGTAATTCTCTGTCTGCTCCCCAAACAGAGAATTACCCACAACAGGAAAATCCATGGCCTTAGTCTGGGTATCCTGTGACAGGCTAGTACATCTGAGCCAAGCCATTCTGTGAAGTGCCACAGATGTAGCCATGACTCTTGATGACACATCATTAGAGTCCACTGCAGCATGGAATTGCACCTCGGATGCCTCAATACCATCAGCAGCCACCTGCTCCAGCTCCTTGGCAAGCTGGCCAGGGACCTGTTTTGCTAGAGCCATAACAGTATCCCATCTGGATGTCTGGTATCTAGCAACATAAGCCATATAATTTGCCTGTCTGAGACCCAAGGATGCTGCCATGTACTGTTTCTTTGCCATGGCATCAATCCTCCTGGAGTCCTTATCAGGGGGGGGTGTGAAGCCAAGGGAATATTAGCCTTGTCACAGGCTGCAGCCTGCACTACCCCAACATGGCTGCATTGTTGTGTGAGGGAACTCCATATCAGAGCCTGACAATGTGTACCTCTTGTCCATTCTCTTATCAACAGGAGGTATAGTGTGAGGAGCTTTTAAAATTTTAAAAGTCTGTTTCCCAAAAGATTTATGCAAGGGAATAGACAGTCTCCTGGACTCTGTGATATCTATCATTTCCATATAGTCAGGCTCCTCTTGATCATCCACAGCTTCCTACATAGGAAGCTGAAGGGTTTCAGCCACTTTTCTATAAAACATAAAATGAGAAGGGGACTCAGAATGCATAGGAGGAGACACTCCTGAAGGTCTGTCTGGGGAGTTGTTGGGGTCAATGGGCACATCCAGACTTTCAAATCCACATTCACTCTCCTCATACTCCTCTCCCCCCTCCTCCGGTTCATAAAATTCCTCTAAATCATACTCTTGAACCAGTGGAACCGGCCGAACCGGGCGCTTACCAGATGGTGCCGGTTCGGTCGGAACCGGGGAAAGCGACTGGACAATTTTTATCGCTTTGGCTATTTCTTCAGCAGTGGGAGAGGAAAGTTTTGGCTCCACACTAGCTGATTTTCTAGTCCTTTTTGCAGGACCCGGCTCCTCAGAGTCGGATCTCCTTTTGGCCGAGGAAGTCTCACCCTCGTCAGAAGCACTCCCTCAGTTCGGTTGGAACTGAACCGGGCTGGCCATCGGTTCAGCTGGATTTTGGCCTCCTTTCCTGAGCCTACCAACTCTCTTTTCCACGGTAGCTGCAGGAAAACTTTACAAATCTGGCAGTCTGCATTGAGGTGGTCAAACCCCAGACAAAAACACAGGTGGTGTGGGGATCAGCCTTGGCAAGACTTCCCCACACACACTGCAGTGTTGAAACCAGTGGGCCCAGTTTTCTTTTGGGTTTCTCAGACAGTGTCCAGTCTAACCAAACTTACCCATTTATGGCAATCCGCCAGGTAAGACCCCCTTATCAGTTCCCAACCATGTCACGGGTCATGGAAAAAAACGTAATAAAATCCGTTTTTTTTTTAGAACCGATAAGAACCGGTAACCACACACTAAAAGACAGATTAAGATATTTTAAACAACTTGATCGGTTCAAACCGAACCGATAAACCGTTTACAAGTTCCACACAGACAGAAATTAATGTAAAACCTATCTAGAACTCACAAATACCACAGACAGAGTCTGAACCGACCGGTTGTGGTTTAAATTCAGTTGAAAACCGAGAAAAACTATACTTTAACCGACAAAATGAACTGAGCAGAAGGAGAAATCTCCGGAGCGACTGTTCAGTGAGGCGGAGTAAAGAATCTGACGGTTTGAGTTTGAAAAACAACAGACAGAGTTTCAACCAAGCTCGAGCTCAGCGTTCCATGCTTGGCATGGAAAGTTAACTCTTTCACCTCCAGAGCAGTTCGAAGGTTGGGACTCACTGCATATGTCATAATATAGCAAGACTTCTTATTGTTTGAACCCTTTTCACAGCTCTGAGAGCTAGGAGGGAAGAGACCTCTGCCTCTAAGGCAAGTGTCTCTGAAGGATTTGCAGGTGGAAAGGATCTGATTCTCATCTTTGGGAACTTTTTGAAGCTGAGAACCAGTCCCTGGCTTACTACTTCCAGGACCCATTTGTCTAATGTCAGAGACTCCCAGTCCTGGACAAAGTAAGCCAGCCTGCCCCCTACAGGTAGCTGAGAATCGGCCCTGGCAACCCCATCAGGGTGCTTATTTGGCAGGGGCTTTGGGCTGAGGGGTGGAAGTAGGCCTGCTTGTAGCCCGTCTGCCTCTCCCTCTAAAGAACCCCCTCTGGGCATAAGCAAAAGAGGAGGCCTGGGCTTGGTAAAAAGGCATATGAAAAGGCCTGCCCCTGGGAAGCTGCCTTTGAGGAGTGGCCTGCCTTTCCTTGGCCTGTGCACTCCTGTAGGTGGTCCTATACTCATCCATTTTCTTCATGTAATTCTCTGTATGCTTCCCAAACAGAGAATTATCCACAACAGGAAAATCCATGACCTTAGTCTGGGTATCCTGTGACAGGCTAGTACATCTGAGCCAAGCCATTCTGTGAAGTGCCACAGATGTAGCCATGGCTCTAGATGACACATCATTGGAGTCCACTGCAGCATGGAATTGCACCTCGGATGCCTCAATACCATCAGCAGCCACCTGCTCCAGCTCCTTGGCAAGCTGGCCAGTGACCTGTTTTGCTAGGGCCATAACAGTGTCCCATCTGGATTTTTGATACCTAGCAGTATAGGCCATATAATTGGCCTGTCTGAGTCCCAAGGATGCTGCCATGTACTGTTTCTTTGCCATGGCATCAATCCTTCTGGAGTCCTTGTCCGGGGGGTGTGAAGCCAAGGGAATGTTTGCCTTATCACAGGCTGCAGCCTGCACTACGCCAACATGGCTGCATTGTTGTGCAAGGAACTCCGTGTCTGAGCCTGACAATGTATACTTCTTGCCCATTCTTTTATCCACAGGAGGTATAGTGTTAGGAGTCTTTAAAATCTGAAATGTCTGTTTCCCAAAAGATTTGTGCAAGGGAATAGACAGCCTCCTAGAATCTGGGATATCCATTATTTCTACATAGTCAGACTCCTCCTGGTCATCCACAGCTTCCTCCATAAGAAGTTGGAGGGTTTCAGCCACTTTTTTATAAAACATGAAATGGGAAGGGGACTCAGAAAGTCTAGGAGGAGACACTCCTCAAGGTCTGTCTGGGAGATGTCAGGTCAATAGGCACATCCAGACTTTCAAAACCACATTCACTTTCCTCACACTCTCTTCCTCCTCCTCCAGTTCATAAAATTCCTCTAAATCATACTCTTGAACCGGTGGAACCAGCTGAACTGAGCGCCTGCCTGATGGTCCCGGTTCGGTCAGAACCGGGGAAAGCGACTGAACAATTTTGATCGCTTTGGCTATTTCTTCAGCAGTTGGAGAGGAAAGTTTTGGCTCCACACCAGCTGATTTTTCTTTTCTAGTTCTTTTAGCCAGAACTAACTCCTTAATAGGCTCTCCTTTTACCCGAAGAAGTCTTGCCCTGGTCAGAGGGCACTCCTTCTGGTTTAGTTTGAACCGAACCGGGCTGGCCATCCAGTTCAGTGGACTTTTTGGCCTCCCTTTCCTTGAGCCTACCAACTCTCTATTCTAGGGTAGCTGCAGGGAAATTTTTACAAATCTGGCAGTCTGCATTGAGGTGGTCAAACCCCAGATGATAAACACAGGTGGTGTTGGGGTCAGCCTTGGCAAAGACTTCCCCACACACACTACAGTGCTGAAACCCAGTGGGCCCGGTTTTTCTTTTGGGTTTCTCAGACATTGTGCCAGTCCTAACCAAACTTACCCTTTTATGGCAATCCACCAGGTAAGACCCTCTTATCGGTTCCTGACCATGTCACGGGTCGTGGAAAAAACGTAATAAAATCTGTTTTTTTTAGAACCGATAAGAACCGGTAACTACACTCTAAAAGTACAATTTAAGATTTTTTAAACAACTCGATCGTTCAAATCGAACTGATGAACCGTTTACAAGTTCCACACAGAATTAACAAAATATAACCTATCTAGTACTCACAAATACCACAGACAGGTTACGATTTAAATTCGGTCGAAAACAGAGAAAAGCGATACTTTAACCGACAAATTGAACTGAGCAGAAGGAGAAATCTCCGGAGCGACTGTTCAGTGAGGCGGAGTAAAGAATCTGACGGTTTGAGTTTAAAGAGCTACAGACAGAGTCTCAACCGAGCTTGAGCTCAGCGTTCCATGCCTGGCATGGAAAGTTAACTCTTTCATCTCTGGGGCAGTTCGAATGTTAGGACTCACTGCAACTGTCAGAATACAGCAAGACTTCATGTTGTTTGAAATTCCTCTACTGCTGGCAGGAGTGCTGTCACTTCCTGTGACAGGATGGAGGAGGCCAGTTTGGAGCCAGACAGAGAAGGAAATGGAGGTCTGCTAGCTCCGGAAGAGCAGCAGAGAGAAAAGGAAGGGTGGGAGGTTCAAACCTCAGCATCCCTGGACACTGAACAGCAGGATGCTGAATTAGAAATGGAATTTTCACAGCCGTCTACAGAAACAGGTAATAAGTCTGGCAAAGATCTTGCCAACAGCTATGGATTTCAACTAAGAAATGTGGAGAGAACATCAAAAGAACTATTGGACTTGGAGAAACATGAACATCAAACAGCTTCATTACTAGCTCAATTAAAAGAAGAAGAATGATGAATAGCAGTCGCAAAAACTGCTGCTATCAGCAGGAGAAAGCACAGGGACAAACAATTGGACTCAAAGTTGGCACCTTCAGAGCCAACACCCACTTTAATTAAATCGGGGGTGATTGCTGGTTTCAGCCCAATGTAAAACTGCAAAGCTGACAAAACAAAGTAAATTACTCAAAACCTCTGACAGACAAATGGGAGACAAACAAAAAGATACCTGGTCACCAGAAAAAATGTTGAGAGATGCTGGGTGGTTGCAGTCTGCATCTGGCTCTTGGGGCCCAGATGCAATAGATGAGGCAGTCCAGTGCCACAGAACTACGCCGGGTGCACAGCAGAGAATGGAGCGAGGGGAGAATGAGGAACAACAAGACACTGCCTGCATGAGAAACGCTGGCCAAAAGCAAACTAAAAACAAGACTTTAGCACAACAGAAAGTACAGGGTAAGACTTTTGATATTACAAAGAGATTCCAAATGTAAATGAAAATGAAGTTGTGTTTAGCGAGCGACAGGAGCCTCAAGCTACCGAGCCAGACAATATTAATGATAGGAAGCACACAGAAACCCAGCAAACCATGAACTCAACATGAAGGGGAAAAGGAAAAGAAGCCTCAGGACAGGGGAATTCTAATAATGGAGTAAGTACCAATATTCAGGGGGAAGGGCTCTCAGATAGTGAGGAAACCCCAAGGCATGGTAACACCAACCCAGGACACAGACAATATCCAGACTGCTTTAGAGAACTGGGAAACCAGCACCGTGGCAGAATGCAGTGCAATTAATATACAAAGGTGGGTTAGATCAACCACCAGAAGGGGTATATGTGGCTATAATATACAAAGGTGGGTTAGATCAACCACCAGAAGGGATATATGTGGCTATAATATACAACAGTGGGTTAGATCAACCACCAGACAGGGTATATGTGGCTATAATATACAACAGTGGGTTAGATCAACCACCAGACAGGGTATATGTGGCTATGATATACAAAGGTGGGTTAGATCAACCACCAGACAGGGTATATGTGGCTATGATATACAACAGTGGGTTAGATCAACCACCAGACAGGGTATATGTGGCTATGATATACAAAGGTGGGTTAGATCAACCACCAGACAGGGTATATGTGGCTATGATATACAACGGTGGGTTAGATCAACCACCAGACAGAGTATATGTGGCTATGATATACAATGGTGGCTTAGGTCAACCACCAGACATGGTATATGTGGCTATGATATACAAAGGTGGGTTAGATCAACCACCAGAAGGGATATATGTGGCTATAATATACAACAGTGGGTTAGATCAACCATCAGACAAGGTATATGTGGCTATAGTATACAACAGTGGGTTAGATCAACCACCAGACAAGGTATATGTGGCTATGATATACAAAGGTGGGTTAGATCAACCACCAGACAGGGTATATGTGGCTATGATATACAAAGGTGGGTTAGATCAACCACCAGACAGGGTATATGTGTCTATGATATACAAAGGTAGGTTAGATCAACCACCAGACAGGGTATATGTGGCTATGATATACAAAGGTGGGTAAGATCAACCACCAGACAGGGTATATGTGGCTATGATATACAAAGGTGGGTAAGATCAACCACCAGACAGGGTATATGTGGCTATGATATACAACGGTGGGTTAGATCAACCACCAGCCAGGGTATCTGTGGCTATAATATACAAAGGTGGGTTAGATCAATCACCAGACAGGGTATATACCCTGTTTGGTGGTTGATCTAACCCACCTTTGTATATTATAGTCACAAGTGGGGTCCCTCAGGGATCAGTCCTGGGGCCAGTCCTCTTCGATATCATCATTAGTGACATTGCAGATGGACTAGAGGGTAAGACTTGTCTGTTTGCAGATGACACCAAGATCTGCAACAGAGTAGATGATCCAGATGGGGTGGGCAGAATGAGACGATATCTGGATAAACTAGCAAAATGGTCAGAAGAGTGGCAACTGGGATTTAATGCAAAAGTACAAGATCATGCACACAGGAAGAGAAACCCTGAAGCCACCTATAGGCTGGGAGGAGTTGCTGGCAGTCACAAAGGAAGAAAGAGACTTGGGCATCATCATCACCGATGACCTGAAATCCTCAAGCAGACCTCTAAAGCAGTAGGTAAGGCTAGGGGATGTTAGGGTGTATTAGTAGGGTATCACAATTCATAAGATGAAGGTAATAATCTCTTTTATAAGACACTGGTTAGGCCCCATCTGAGTACTATACAGTACTGGAGGCCACACCTTCACAAGGACATTAACCAAATTGAGGCAGTCCAGAAGGATAACAAAAATAGTACAAGGACTGCATCAGAAGGCATATGAGGACAGATTTTCGGAGCTCAATATGTATACCCTTGAGCAAAGGAGGGAGAGAGGTGATATGATAGAGACATTCAAACACCTTAAGGGCATTAACAAGGTGAAAGAGTCTAACATGTTTAAATATAAGAAAAATAGCAGGACAAGAGGATACAGCATGAGGTTAGAGGGAGGCCAATTTAGGGGGAATGTGAGGAAACTCTTTTTCACAGAAAGGGTGGTGGATGCATGGAACGGCCTACCTCAGGAATTGGTGGCTATGAATACAGTGCAGGGCTTCAAACAGGCATGGGATAGGCAAAGGAGCAATACAGGTGAGTATGAATTGATAGACCACTGACAGAGCCAAGGCGATGGCACATTTATAGCATTAGAAAAGAAATGGGCCAGACTGGATGGGCCTTAGCGGTCCTTATCTGTCATCAGCGTCTATGTTTCTATGTATGTTTCTGTTTCTATATGTGGCTATAATATACAACGGTGGGTTAGGTCAACTACCAGACAGGGTATATGTGGCTATAATATACAAAGGTGGGTTAGATCAACCACCAGACAGGGTATATGTGACTATAATATACAAAAGTGGGTTAGCTCAACCACCAGACAGGGTATATGTGGCTATGATATACAAAGGTGGGTTAGCTCAACCACCAGACAGGGTATATGTGGCTATGATATACAAAGGTGGGTTAGCTCAACCACCAGACAGGGTATATGTGGCTATGATATACAAAGGTGGGTTAGCTCAACCACCAGACAGGGTATATGTGGCTATGTATACAAAGGTGGGTTAGCTCAACCACCAGACAGGGTATATGTGGCTATGATATACAAAGGTGGGTTAGCTCAACCACCAGACAGGGTATATGTGGCTATGATATACAAAGGTGGGTAAGATCAACCACCAGACAGGGTATATGTGGCTATGATATACAACGGTGGGTTAGATCAACCACCAGCCAGGGTATCTGTGGCTATAATATACAAAGGTGGGTTAGATCAATCACCAGACAGGGTATATACCCTGTTTGGTGGTTGATCTAACCCACCTTTGTATATTATAGTCACAAGTGGGGTACCTCAGGGATCAGTCCTGGGGCCAGTCCTCTTCGATATCATCATTAGTGACATTGCAGATGGACTAGAGGGTAAGACTTGTCTGTTTGCAGATGACACCAAGATCTGCAACAGAGTAGATGATCCAGATGGGGTGGGCAGAATGAGACGATATCTGGATAAACTAGCAAAATGGTCAGAAGAGTGGCAACTGGGATTTAATGCAAAGAAGTACAAGATCATGCACACAGGGAAGAGAAACCCTGAAGCCACCTATAGGCTGGGAGGGGAGTTGCTGGCAGTCACAAAGGAAGAAAGAGACTTGGGCATCATCATCACCGATGACCTGAAATCCTCCAAGCAGACCTCTAAAGCAGTAGGTAAGGCTAGGGGGATGTTAGGGTGTATTAGTAGGGGTATCACAATTCATAAGATGAAGGTAATAATCTCTTTTTATAAGACACTGGTTAGGCCCCATCTGGAGTACTGCATACAGTACTGGAGGCCACACCTTCACAAGGACATTAACCAAATTGAGGCAGTCCAGAGAAGGATAACAAAAATAGTACAAGGACTGCATCAGAAGGCATATGAGGACAGATTTTCGGAGCTCAATATGTATACCCTTGAGCAAAGGAGGGAGAGAGGTGATATGATAGAGACATTCAAACACCTTAAGGGCATTAACAAGGTGAAAGAGTCTAACATGTTTAAATATAAGAAAAATAGCAGGACAAGAGGATACAGCATGAGGTTAGAGGGAGGCCAATTTAGGGGGAATGTGAGGAAACTCTTTTTCACAGAAAGGGTGGTGGATGCATGGAACGGCCTACCTCAGGAATTGGTGGCTATGAATACAGTGCAGGGCTTCAAACAGGCATGGGATAGGCAAAAGGGAGCAATACAGGTGAGTATGAATTGATAGACCACTGACAGAGCCAAGGCCGATGGCACATTTATAACGTAGAAAAAGAAATGGGCCAGACTGGATGGGCCTTGCGGTCCTTATCTGTCATCAGCGTCTATGTTTCTATGTATGTTTCTGTTTCTATATGTGGCTATAATATACAACGGTGGGTTAGGTCAACTACCAGACAGGGTATATGTGGCTATAATATACAAAGGTGGGTTAGATCAACCACCAGACAGGGTATATGTGACTATAATATACAAAAGTGGGTTAGCTCAACCACCAGACAGGGTATATGTGGCTATGATATACAAAGGTGGGTTAGCTCAACCACCAGACAGGGTATATGTGGCTATGATATACAAAGGTGGGTTAGCTCAACCACCAGACAGGGTATATGTGGCTATGATATACAAAGGTGGGTTAGCTCAACCACCAGACAGGGTATATGTGGCTATGATATACAAAGGTGGGTTAGCTCAACCACCAGACAGGTATATGTGGCTATGATATACAAAGGTGGGTTAGCTCAACCACCAGACAGGGTATATGTGGCTATGATATACAAAGGTGGGTTAGCTCAACCACCAGACAGAGGTATATGTGGCTATGATATACAAAGGTGGGTTAGCTCAACCACCAGACAGGGTATATGTGGCTATAATATACAAAGGTGGGTTAGATCAACCACCAGACAGGGTATATGTGGCTATGATATACAAAGGTGGGTTACATCAACCACCAGACAGGGTACTGTATATGTGGCTAGAAAACTGAGAAAAGACTCCATGAAATTGTATGCGTCTGACATCTATGCCATGATACATACAGGAGACAAACTATGATACTAGATTCAAACAAATCCAGAATTTTGACAGATGTTGGAAACAATACAACAAACTAAAAGATACTACTCTATGGCTGCCATTTCTTGCAATACCACTGACAAGACCAGCAGTGCAGACAATTACCATCAGTTTCCATACAGAAAGTGTTAACATTGTGGACATATTATATTGATTACATCAAAGCTGTGAAGTACTGGATAAGCCAGAGCCCATAATTGACTCTGAGCAAATCTGAAGGGGGTGGGGGGGTGGAAGGTACGAGTGAAACTTCTGAATACTGATTATGGAATTTCCCATTTACCAAATAATTTTGTCATAGGCAGGGATAAAGGCATTTTATTTTATGTTGGTCAGCTGAAATCTTGTTTTAACTGTGGGTAACCATCCCACTTTAGTAATGTGTGCGATAGTACTTGGTGTGGGCATTGCATGGACTATGAGCGCATGACTGCTGCATGCACCAAGGCATTTAAGTGTAATGTGTACGAAAGACACGGGCATTCCTTTGCCAAATGCCCGTGGGCATCACACAATAGAGGACCTAGAATATCGCAAGAGGAGCTTGTTACTAGAGCACAGCAACAAGGTTCAGCCAGGGCATCAGACAGACCTATGGAAGAAATTAGGAAACAAGCACAAACTCAGACACAGGGAAATGCTAGTGGCCACACCCCACAAGACAATATAGAACCCCAGAGACCACCAAGAGTAAGTAAGTAATAGTTTATTGTTCGACAATTTGTCATTACACGTAGTATAATAAACAATGTTAGACAATAAACATTAAAAAGCTTAACATATACTACACTTTGATATTGGACAGATCATACAATATTTAAAATCAATTACATTATACATTGATTTAGTTCACACCCATATTTCATAGCATTCTATTCCATCCTTATACCAGCCACCATCCTTTTCCTAATTCTTGTTATGGTGTTAAAAAAGATAGCTACAGCTCTAATTGCTACTGGATCCTCATTATATACTAATATTTCCAAAAGTGTCAGATTATCAGTCTCCAATTGTTCAAAAGTATCTGTATGGAATATAGTTTTAGCAAGGGTAGCTCTTGGTAAAACATAGCAGGAACAAATGCATACCACATGTTCAAGATTTTCAAGACCCCTTGGTTACAATCACATTCACTTGACAGTTCATTATCGTTACCATATCTCCTCTTCAAAACATTGCTATCAAATGTTTCAAACTTATCAGTTATGAAAGCAGATTTCAAAATAGGTTCAGTCAGAACTTTCACAAAAAATTAAAATCCAAACATATTTTTGCTATTAATTGCAAACTCTGGAGAGAATTCAGTTTGCTTAATTTTCTCTCTATCCAAATGATTCCAATATTTTTCAACTTTTCTGTTAATACATTTCTTATACTGATCACTTAATGTAATATTATTTTCTACATTTTTTTAAATATATTTAAATTATATTTTTCTAACATTTTATAAACTGCATCTAGCTATTTTGACATATAACACTCTCTAACAAACCAGTTCTCCTTTTCAATCAGAGTTTCGCCAGTCTATCTGATGATTGTCTTGTTAACCTTAGCCAAAAATTACATTTTTTTGCATCCATAACAGGCTCTATATTAGGTATCCCAAGTTCTGCCCTAATATATGGTGAGGGGAATGATCTGAGAACTGTAAGTATCCTTCTTAAAATCTTATGTATAGGGATCATAAGTTGTTCCCTCTTCTTCAGATCCCATATCTCTGCTCCATAGGGAATGTGGGCTATATATTTAGTCCCAATTGCTGTCATCATTGGTTTTAAAGAACCCCCCCATACATGGTATTAAATTTCCCCAATGCCAAAGCCGTTTTTTTTTTGCTTGGGCAAGAACTCTTGCCACATGTTTAGTCCATGTACCGGTTGAAACCATCATCATACCCAGGTAAACATATGTATGAACTGTATCTAGTTTTTCTCCTCCTAATCTCCAGTTTCCTCTCAGGTTATCCTTTCCGAATATGGTTATTTGGGATTTAGACCTACTAATTTGGAGGTCCAATTTTTTGGCCATAGTGTACAACTCATCAATCCGTTTTTGCAGTCCATATTTAGTTAGTGAAAATAATATAATATCATCTGCAAAAGCTAAGATGGGGCGTGGATGCTCTGTGATTTTTGGACAATCTGCATCTATTGTTATTGTATGTTTTCTTATCAAAATATCAATATAAATTGAAAAGAGGGTAGGTGCTAGTACACATCCCTGCCTTACTCCTCTATGTGTTTTTATTGATTGGGTTAACTCTCCCTTTGAGCCATACCTGACTTTAGTCCACGCATCCTCATAAAGCCTTTGAATTATATGTATTAACTGTTTGTCAATACCCTTCTCTACCATAATATTCCATAACGTACTCCTATTAATAGTATCAAAGGCTGACTTAAAGTCGACGTATGACACATACAGTTTTTGGTTTTGTAGGTGTACATACTTTTCAATTAAATTTGTAAACACAGAACAATTATCTAAAGTATTATAATTTGCCCTAAATCCTGCTTGAAATTTACTAATTGCCCCTTTTCCATCTATTTCCAATAATAATTTGTCCAGGTTCATTTTTGAAAACAATTTTAAAGATGCATCCAACGAGCTTATCCGCCTGTATATTGCCGGATCACTGCAACTTCCTTTTTTATGGCTAGGGACAATAATTGCCCCTTTCCATGATGGGGGTAAAAAGGTTCCAAACAGCAGCTGATTGTATAGAATAAGAAATACATCAGTCCAGGCCGAGACACTTGCTAGAAATACTTCTGTTGGTATTTCATCTGGTCCTGGAGCTTTATTAGTTTTAATTTTTTTCAGTGCAATATACTGTATATTTCTTGTCTTGTAATCACCACCGAGAGAAGACTCAGAAATGGCAAAGGAACAGGAAGTAGAAGAAAATTATATTCTAGTGGAGGACAAAGGGAATGCTGAACCAGAAAAGACAGAACAGCAACCAGTACAGATACCTACTAGCACTTCAGAACAGATGCCCCCCGCCCCAACCCCACAACCCTATATCACTATAAAATCAAAGAACATGAAGAAAAGAGCCCGGTCTGCTTCTACCCCTACATCTAGAAGGAAACAGAGGGACATCTTACTATAAAACAGATTTTGTGCTCTATGTAAGACAAAAGATCGGGGGGACTCAGATGAGGAAGAGAATGAGTCAGAATCCTCCTCCTCCTCCTTAACCTCCTCAATGCAGGACCCTTCCTCAGACCCAGAGGAAATAGATGTAGAAAGTGGCAAAGCACAAAGGGTCATCAGATCAGGTGCAAAAATAGAGAAGTCATCAGGATGAATTTTTCTCCAACAGGGTGGTGAGAACAACATTATACCTCTATGGGCATATTAATAATACATACTCAACATGCCAATAGCATTAAGAACTATAAGAAATGGCTTACTACTTTTATGACCCTGAATGACAGTAATGCACAGCTAATATTTTTGCAAGACACCAGGTTAAAGACACAGTCCGACGTGAATCAAGCTACTAGACAATGAATGAAGGGTCTGCCGTGTGATCAGTCAGAATAGACAGGTGTGATGGGGTAGGACTACTCATGGTAGAAGTAGATTTTCAGGTCACCAAAGTAATAGATGTAATCCCAGGGAGGGCTTTGATATTAGATGTAACATAATTAGCCACAAGGTTTAGATTCCTCAACATTTATGCCCCTCAAACCAAGACAGCAAGGCTGGAAATGTTTAAGATGATACAACCTTATTTGCACACACACCCTGAGCTGTGATACAGGGAGGAGATTTCAACTGTGGGCCGGGGAAAAAAGACAGAGGCCTGCAAACAAACAAGATATTTTGTGATACAAACTGCTTACTTAACATATTAAAATAAACCTCATTACAAGATGCGTACAGGGCAGTTCACAGTAAGGGAGGCTCTACCTTTTTCAAAGGCTCTCTGCAAACCAGAATAGATTTTGTTTTCACTTCACCCACCTTGTAAGTACAGTCAGCAAATGTGACAACCACTGAGGTGTCTGACCACCGAAGATTAGAAATCAGTATGCAATGGGGACAGAAGCCTCCATCAGGTAAAGGACCATGGACGATGAATGTTCAGGCACTGACAGAACCAGACTTAATACAAGAATGGCAGCAATTATGAATAGCAAGACAGTGAGTTATGTGTTTGTATGACAGCATAATAGAATGGTGGGAAGAAACTAAAGAAGATATTAAAGAACTTTTTAAACAATATTCAGGAAAAAAGCCAAGACACACTATTTGAAATATTTACAGTTGAGAGCAACACTTCATAAAGCAATCTCCCAGGCAGCTCGATATCAACAAGACAATAGCACATTAATAAACAATCTTATACAAGAAATGAGGCAGATACAGCATGATAGAGGAACATCCTTACAGCAAGAAATGCAGTTTGAAACACAGCAAACTAACCAGACATTCAACCCATTTATAGATTATCAAAAGAGATTGCAGAGCAGAACAATAGCAAGTGTAAAGAAAAATAATGAACAGGAAGTCCATACGAAACACGAAATATTACGAGAGGTGAACAAGCAAGTGCAAAACACCTTTTGCGCTGGGGGGGGGGGCTAGAACCAAAAGAATCTTTTTTTTTGCAAATCTTCAAATTTTTGAACTGACAGAAATAGAGAAAAACAAGTTAGTAATGCCCATCACAGGTCAGGAAGTGGCAGACAGTAACAAGATGCTTAATATAAATACTGTGCCAGGGCCAGACGGTCTGAGTACAGAATTATATCAGACATTTTATGAACAAATAACCCCTTTGGCTACAGTTTATTATGAATGCCTTTTGGCAGGGGAAATAACTTACACCATGTCAAGAGGACAAACGATTTGTATTTTTTTAAAAAGGAGAAAAGGCACTATTAAGTAACTGGAGACCTTTAAGCCTCTTAAACACAGATTATAAAATCTTGGCAAAAATTGTAACACAGCATCTAGGCAAAATAACAGAACACATAATTAGTCCCATGCAAACCTGCACTCTAAAAAATAAAAGAATTCAGGACAATTTGTTAGTATTAAGAGAATTGTTCTATAAAGGATATGAGAGGGAATTAAGTGGCTTTCTTTTGAGTATTGCTCAAGAAAAAGTTTATGACAGGATGTCACATAGGTATTTGTGGGCAGTTCTAAAAGCTTATGAAATACCAGATACATTCGTTAAATTGATTATTAGCTTGTACAAAACTGCTTATGCCACCCCACTAGTGAATGGGTGGTTTGGTGGTACTTATATACTGGGAAGAGGGGTAAGACAAGGATGCCCATTGAGCCCTCAGCTCTACATTTTCAGGTTAGATCCTCTATTACAGAGAATACAAGCTAACAATGTCATTACAGGAATAGAGTTTATACCCACATTATGTTCCAGTAAAGTTATGAAGTTATGGCTTATGCAGACAACATGGTGGTAATACTAGTGGATGAGGCCTCAGGACAAGGGTTAAAAAAAAGAAAAGAAATAGAAGAGTATGCTTTAGTCTCTACATCAATAATAAATTCTGGAAAAGTATAGGACTTCCTTTGGGTGACCCAGACAGAACCCTAAAACAAATAGCAGATATCAACGTTGAGACTAAAAAGGTACAAATACTGGGCCACACTTTTCGGAACTCCTGACATGGCAACTAAAAATTGAACAAGTTTGCATTAATACAGTACAACATAAAATACAGGCATGACAAGAGAAAAAATAGCAAAACTGAAAAGAATAATGTTAATCAAAACATTGCTGCTGCCAGTTTTTGTGTATGTCAGCTATAGCCCCCAATGAACTAGAAACTAAAATACTGTGTATAGCATTTTCTTTAGGGCCCTTTGGGGAAGCAGACTAAACCCTGTAAAAAGGAACATGACCTATTTTACAAAAAAACGAGGATTAGGGATGGTCAATCCAATTGTTTTCTATAACAGCATTTTCTTTGGTGCGAACAGCTCTGGACGAACTGGCAGACAAACACATCGACTAAGATTAAGAAACAGCATTTTCAGCCAGATTATATAATTAGTGCATTAACTAAACTCAAGCAATGGAAGGTATCACACACTCTGTTGTGCACGCGGCATGGAAAACAATTATATTGCAAAATTATTACACAAAACTTCAGAGAAACAATGATGATCCCCTTCTGTCCAGTGGAAGATCAAAACATTACACCAGGAAATTCAAACAACAAAAGAATATCGGAATATGCATGGGATGTATTATGGATGAGTGTACATGGTAGGTTAGGAGAAAGAAATGCACATAAACATAAGCCTTTTGGTGGAAAGATACTGTCCGTGTCCTGGGTGCGAGGAAGAGCTAGAAACACAAGAACATTTATTTTTAAAATGCCCATATGCTACAGAGTTATGGGACACTATAGCAACTTACTGGCAGATTACCATTTTTTTTTTTTTAAATCTCTTTTTATCCCCTCCTGGTCACCCTCATCAATCCTCTCCTTTGGGCTAGCTCAATGCCCTCCAGTCCCTCACTGAGTCTGCTCCTCGAGTGCCTCTCTGGTGACTCCTACCTGCCTCTTCCCTCCACGGAGCACCTTGCACAGCAGGGTCTGCCCATGATTGCAGACTGGGTGGCTGGAGCGGCCGTCATCCAGAATGCCACAGGTTTTTTTCCATTTTTCTGTCCCTCCCCTTCATCCCACTGAGGACGCTGGCTCAGGCGGAACATGCTTACGCACGCCTGCCAAGTGCCAGATGGCGTCCTCCCCTCCCCGGCTCCCACCAATGGAAGCCACCATTGCCCCGAGAGTCGGTGCTTCCACCGGCTCTCCCGGGCGTTGGGTGCATTAAACACCCCTGGTCTCCCTCCCCGAAGGAGGAGAGCATCCGTGGAGATGCTCGATCCTCCTTCCCCCTGCCGACCCCCGGCGACCTGAGTCCGTTCCTGAACCCGGGTTGCCGGTGTGGTGCGAGGTGTGGCGTCCAGTGCCTCAACCCTCAGCGCCACCGGGCCGGCTCAGATTACCATTTTTGGAGGAATTACCTACCAGAACTTGGTAATGGGAATATATGGAACACAGGGACAAGAGTACATAAAATCACACTGCACGTTTTGAGCATATTAATAACGTAATACCAGTGGCAATCTAGGTGTACTTGGCATCTCCAACAAAAATACGTTTTTCATCAAGAAGTGATGTAGAATGTAGGAAGAGCATTACAGAATATATACACAAGAGAAATGAGAAATCGTACAACTGCCCAAATGAAAACATTATGGAAAAACTGTCAAAACCTTGTGCCCATGTAAATAATACTGACAGAATTTAAAGGCACTGCTTCAGAGGAATTTAAGCCTTTTTTTTGTCTTTTTGTTGTTGTTGTGTGTGCAGAAAGAGATAAACAAAAACTATTATTGAAACAGAGAATGTAATAGCAAATGATTATTAGAGGGAACTGATTACAGCTATGTATAATTTAAATATGACTTGGGTCATGACAGAATTACTGTATTTTTTTCTGTATTGAGTATAATGTATGTACTGTATGTTCTTGCCAATAAAAATTCCCCCAATTTTTTTTAAGGAAGTGGCATGGGATCTTTAACGTCCACTTGAACAACCACCAGAACAGGCAGACGGGACCTCGGTTTAATGTCTCATTCAAAGACGGCATCTCAGGAGTGCATCACCCTCCTCATGCTGCACTACAGTATCAGTATTGGGATTTAACCCAAGTGCCTGGTGTGGGGCTAGAACTCACAGCCTTCTGATCTTCCGGCCTCAGAGGCAAGTGTGCAGCCTGCTGAGCTACTGACACTGACACTTTATACAGGAATAAGATGGCACTTACACACCATTAGGACCAAGGTACTATTTTCAAGGTGGCCCTGTTAATTATATAAGTACATAGGAACATATGAATTTGCCAGCAGAAACAGGCCACATAGTCTATTAAGTCTGCTCGACTGTGCAGCTAGCACCCATACTTTGCAGCTGACCCACCCCCTCATCCTTCACAACTACCCCCTTCTCACCCTGTCCCATCCCCTTTTGAAACTGCCCACTGTCTCACAGGATACCACCTCCTCCGGTAGAGTGTTCCATTCACCCACAACCCTCTCTGTGAAAAAGTGTCTCTCCTCATTTCCCTCCTATATCTTCTCCCCCCCCAACCACAGCATATTTGTGGATGACACTAAGATAGGAGCGGTGGCGGATAACCAAGTTGGGTGGCGGGGGCTATAGGAGGATCTGGCAAGGCTAGAGGCATGATCTGACAAATGGCAACTGGGGTTCAATGCAAAAAAATGCAAGGTACTGCACTTTGGAACAAACATCCGAGGAGAAGCTACCATCTGGGGTGTGTGTGTGGCCGTAGGTAACAGAAGTGGAGAAGGATCTGGGGGTGCTCATCATGAGAGCAGTGAACTATTCTGGCGGTGTAACTGTGAAACAGAATGCCAGCAGATGTAGTGGGGGCAGCAACCCCAAATGGATTAAAACACAGTTGGGACAGGGTAAGGGAACTCATAAAACCTGAAGGGGGCAGCACATGTCTGAGGGGTGGGGCAGCAGAGGAGCAGCATGAAGGTTCAAATGCTTCACTGATGAATGTTTAAACTAGCCAGGGGGATGGCCAACAAGGACAGGCAAACTGTAGCAGCCCACCCCCACATGGTAGAGACACCAGAATGATGTTGCCAAGGCCACCTGGACCAGACAGAAGGAGAGAAGCAAAGAAATCTGGGATACATGTTAAAGTTAACAGGGAAGGGAAGAAATTGCAGGGGACCAAAACCGGAAGTGGAGGGAGGACAGGCAGTAATACTTGGAAGGCCATGGTGACAAATGCCTGCAGCCTGGGAAATAAAATCCCAGACATGGAGGCTGTGATAGTTGAGGCAGACCTGGACATAGTAGCAATAACTGAAACCTGGTACACTGCCAATCATGGGCGGGAAGTAAACATACCAGGTTATACTCTGTTTAGGTGGGATAGGGGAGGCAAAATAGGAGGAGGAGTTGACCTGTATGTCAAGGAGGATATAAAGGCAACACAGATACAGGGTAGGCAGGGGGAGGCCAAGGCACTGTAGGTCACCCCTGAACCAGGAAATGGCACAGCAGTACACACAGGAGTGATATACAGGCCTCCAGGTCAGGGAGAAGAAGTGGGCAGGGACCTTGAGGATGAAATACACGAAATGGCAATGAAAGGTGAGATTCTGCTGATGGGGGATTTCAATATACCAGATGTGGACTGGACCACCCAGGCAGCTGCTTCAGCCAGAAGCAGAGACATCCTGGAGTCCCTAAAAGGGGCAGGACTCGGGCAGCTGGTGCTTGATCCCATCAGAGACAGGGCGATTCTTGATGTAGTAATGACTGTCACAAACCCACTCAGCGGGTGCTCCCACAGTGCCAACCTCTGAGCGCAGTCTTGTGAACAGTTAACAGAAACAGGGTAACCCTCCTGTCTGTTTTGTGGGTTCAAATCAACCTTTGGTCTCAGTTATGGAGGGATTCAAACTGTGAACCTCTTGCTAGCGTAACCAATGCACAGGCTCAGATAATTCTGTCTTCGGGGGGCCAGATATCTTTGCCTCCAGGCACCTAACCAGGTGTACAAAATAAACCCTTAAAAACTCTAATAAAGACCTCAGACTACTCTTACCTTTTCCAGTTTGGTATTACCATTCAAGCTTATGTATAGTGTCAGCTTTAACCATACATACTTCACTTGTTAAAGAAAGAAATCTAAAGACAGACCAAGAAGCCTCTAAAAGTAGAGTTTTACTAAAATAGATAAAAGTGTGTAAAACATAAAATACAGAACCATATATCACAAGAGCCATACAATCTTTTAAAAGAACAAGGTTTTAATAGTGCAATTCCTACTACAGTACTTAGATGTGTGTCTCTCTCTCTCTGAATACCTGCTTAAAGGGCTCAAAGATGTGTCTTTATCAGAGTGTAGATAGAAGTGTGTCTCTGAAGGAAAACAGAATACTGTTTTGAAAAACTGTCTTTGCCAACCCCTTTGTATGAGGTCACCTAGCTCCTCCTCTGTTTATTAAAAATCATACACCCTGGATGTTTGATCATTTTAGAAGGTAAGTTAATTAAGGTTACATCAGCAGAAACCTTTCCCATGTGACTTCCCAATCAAGTCTGTAAATTTCCTTCATCTATGAGCAGTATCCTCTCTCACACAGACATCAAAGCATTTATGGTTTTACACCAGTGTGCCATTACCTGGTTTCCTCTAAACATCATAAATGGATATTGATTTCCCTCTTAGCAGTTAAAGCTATATTTAACTTAGATAAACAGGAGATCCTCGATTAAGGCCTGTTCTAGTCTGTAATTAGCTCCTGGCCTTCCAGGTAACACCTTGTATCTAAAACCTGTGTGTGTGTGTCATCTCACATGCTGTCTCAGCATCTCTCATAAGAGACAGTCCATAACACATTTTTATATTACAAAAAATCATAGTGTACTCAGAACTGGCTGTTCACATGTCACAAAGACCAATGGGGAAAGAATCACTGATGTCCGGGTGGAGGGGCAACAACAGTAGGATCCAGTGATCACCACATAACATGGTTCAGCATACAGACAGGGATGCAGTCAAGTCACACTAGGGCAAAGGTTTTTGATTTCAAAAAGGCAGACTTCACTGAAATGGGGAGAGTTATCAAAAGTGCCCTGGAGAATAGAGGGACAGGACAGGGGGGTGGAAGAGCAGCGGGAGAACCTAAAAGGAGCCATAGTGGAAGTAACAAACAAATGCATCAGATTGGTATCAAAAGGCAAGAGAAACAAAAGGCCACTATAGTTCTCAAAAGAGGTAGCAGAAAAGGTAGGGGCTAAAAGGGCAGGGTACCCAGAAATATATGGAGATCCAAAGGAAGGAGGACAGAGAGCTGTACCAAGAGTGTCTAAAGAAAGCAGGGAGGGTGGTGAGGAGAGCAAAGACACAGACTGAAGAAAGTTTAGCACAGACAGTAAAGGAAGGGGGCAAGACATTCTACAGGTACATCAGCAAAATGAGGAAAACCGGGGGGGGGTTGTAAGACTTAAAGGGGAGGAAGGGGAGTGAAAGGAGGGAGACATGGATAAGGCAGAAAAACTGAATAAATACTTCTATTCAGTATTCACAGAAGTGGGGGAGGGACGGGGACCACAGCCAAGCATCAGATGCCAAGGTGGGAAGAGGTGGACAACAGTCCATTCATGGGGGAGAGAGTTCTGCAGGAACTCACTAAATTGAAGGTGAACAATGCAATGGGACCAGATGGTATACACCCAAGGATACTATGGAAGCTGTGAAGAGAGCTAGCAGAACTTCTGGCAGCATTGTCCACTGAGTTACTTAACACAGGAGTGGTGCCAGAGGATTGGAGGAGGACACATGTCATTCCTCTACACAAATCAGGCAGTAGGGAGGTGGAAGGCAACTATAGGCCTGTCATCTTCACCTCGGTAGTGGGGAAGATCATGAAGACAATGTCACAACAGCCATCTGCTTGTTATTATTTGTATTACATTTTTTTTGCTACAAAATATATGTTTTTGAATTCTGCTTGTGAAACATGGCAGTCAGCACAAGGCATCATGGGACATTGGATTTTAAAAGAGAAAAAAGAGAAGAAAAAAATGGTCTGCTCTCTCACTGACCTTGAGGATAAGCTAGATTACAGCTTCCTTTTTTGACACCTACGTGTCAGAGCCTGTGTAGCTGCTATACAACCAGGTTGTAAAAAAACAACTTCTTTAAACTTAGGAAGAGTGCCATAAAAGGTTAACTTTTATAGGATATTAGTAGGAAGATGGGTTTTGGAAAGCATATGTGAATTAACCTTACAGGATATTTCTGCAACATCAAAGGGTGTCGAAAACCATACTCTGAGGAAGACAGACTGTCTTGTTATAATTAAAAATACTGTTGTATTTGCAGATTCCAAGCCAGTGGTAATCTGACCTGTTCACCTATATAACTGCATGTTGCAAATTAAGTATGCAGAACTGTGTGTGACCTCACACTAGCAGCTCAGAGCTGTGACATCACAAAGGGGGAGGGACATTCTGCTCTCTGATATGGGTGAAGTCTGCTGAAAGGAATGACACTCTTGTTCTGAACTTGGAAGGGACTCTTGTGTTCTGGACTTCTAAGGAACACTCTGTTTCCTGGACTCAAAAGAGGCACTTCTGCCAAAATAGGTAATTTCACTTTATTTATTTACCAACTGGAACTAGGGTAGGCTTAGTTATTCAGTGCAAGGCGCTTTGTTTATAACAGTCCATTTATTTTTCTGACTGCACCCTTAATGTATATATGTTCTGTGTTTTGTATTTTATTTACTATTGTTAATTTTAGTAAACTGTTTTTCCTTAAAACACTGCCTGAGAAATGCTCATTTTGTTTGTGAATGGTGGAATAGTCTCAATAATCTAACACAGCTATTAAATGCTTATTGTGTCACCTTATGCAGCCACGCTAACAAGGATGTGTGTAAAGATCCAGCAAGGTAAGAAAAATATCAGCATCTCAATTGAGTTGGAAGGGGGTTATGAGCCAGGCTGGTTGTATGCCCGCTGGGCCAAGTATATTGCGTTGCTTTCCCCAAAGAGAGTGTGATGTTTGGCTCTGTTGCCTGGGTGTGCTAGCTAAAAAGGGTTCATAATTGACCTCAGGACTCGAGACTGGTAGTTGCTCGGACCCAAAGCAAACAGAAGGATGTCCCTGTTTGTCCCCTTTTCACGAATCGCACTTCAAGGTTGGGCACTAGGGGAGCAGAGAGCCTGATCCCAGGAGTGGGTTTGTGACAGGCACTACTTAAGGAAAGGATAGTGGGACATCTAGAAGCCATCGGTGCCCAGGATCCTAGGCAACATGGGTTATTTATTTGATTCTGAAATTCCTTTGAGCCAGAGGCTCTTTCACAGAGGTTCCACGTCATAATATTAGTACAAAATGGAGACTAGAGAAACAGGATATAATAACAATTTAAAACAATACAAGATCGAAAGGAGGTTGCTAACACAAATTTTGAAGGTATACAGTGATTGTGGTTACAGGGTCACGCATACCGTATGCCAAGACATCGAACAAAAATGTAGATTACATTCACCAAATTTGAGGCATAACATGGAATTCCCAGTTATTTGTCAAATAAGTGCAGGTTAGAAAAGGTGATTGTCAGGCTAGATTAAGCATAGAATAAGTGCTCACCTTCGTAGCAGTAAGAATACAAAATGCAAGTTCCAAGCACACACAAAACCCCATAAGAAGAACGCTTCATCCAATTTTACTTAAAAGAACTCCATTTGGAGTTCTTTTAAGTAAAATTGGATGAAGCCGCTTCTTGGGCTTTATGCAGCTTGAACTCCTGCATTCTGTGTAGTTTAGTTTGCTCTTTACAACGTCTTCCTTGTGCGACTTCTTTGGCAATCTCCTAGCAGTAAGAATACTAAAGGTGGTAGATGCGGCTACAGTCAGAGTAGGGTGGGTAAACATGGGAAATAGTAGCAGAACCTAGACAATAGGAGCAGATGGGGGGGGAGCAGGGGAGAGATTAGGAAAAAATATAACTGTAGAGGCTGAAAAGAGCCAGGGTCTTCGTTTTTTTTTTTTTTTGGTTGACTAGGTAAGTGCACTAGAAAATCCTGCCTATTTTCAGCCATGACCCGGGGGAGAGTAATACAGATGAATGTCAACTGACCTTGAACCAGATTAAGCTGTTGGTGGTATTTTTAGTGAATGAGGGAAATTTGGCCAGGACACTGGGGAAATTCCCCCACTCTTTTCAATAAGTGCCATGGAATCTTTAACATCCACCTGAACTACCACCAATCCAGGCAGATGGGACCTCGGTTCAACGTCTCATCCGAAAGATGGCACTTCAGAAGTGCAGCACCCCTCTCATGCTGCACTACAGTGTCAGTATTAGGATATTAACCCAAGTGCCAGATGTGGGATATGAACCCACAGCCCTCTGATCTCCCGGCCTCAGAGGCGAGTGTGCTACCTACTGAGCCACTGACACTGACAAGAAATATAAGGCAACAGACAGGGGTAAGGAGACCGGTAGGGGCTAACTGATAAGACAAGTTAGGGAGGTGGCGGAATGTGGGACTATAGGAAGAGTTGGAGGGCGGAGAAGGGAAAATACAGAAGGCATATGTCCAGATTAGCTGTGTTTGCAGAAAGGTGCTAGCAAGTAATAGAGGAGATTAAAGGGGTAGAAGGATGGGGGAGGGAAAGTATGGAAGAGACAGGCACAGGGGGTAGGAGTAGCAGGACAATCAGATGGGAGAATGAAAAATAGTGCTAACAATCACAACTACTGGAAGAGGCTAGATAGGCACATAGTTTCGCTTTAAAGGGGCTTAGTTTGGGTTCTTTTTGCAAGTCTTCATTTAGAGAGTTTAGCCAGTGGGGACTGTGGAGTACGGTACTCATAAGAGCGTTGGCCAAATGAAGTTCTATGGAATGGAACTTTTAGGGAGTATATGTTTGTTCCCCTCATGCTACACATTTGCTGCGATTGACAGGGGAGGTTTTGTACACTGGGGGGGAATAAGCTCAAGGGTGGACTTTTTCGCAAGAAGGCACACTTGGTACTGAATACAAGAGTCCAAGTTAAGCCATTCAGTTTGTGAGTATAGTTCACAAGAGTGGGTAAGTCAGTGGGCTCTGAGTTCACAAGAGTGGGTAAGTCAGTGGGCTCCAAGTATGCGTCGAAAGGCCTTATTCAGTGTAGTTTTGAGTCGTTTAAGGGCAGGTGGGTTTGTAGCCCCGTAAACTACTAGGCCATAGTTGATTGTCAAGAGCACGGTGCGGGACACTGCAAATTTAAGAGTTTCCTTGAGAAGGCACTGTTTATTTCTGTACAATAGGCCCAGTTTTGCATCAGATGATTTAGCAACCTGATCAATATGTTATGAGAACGATAAAGTACTGTCTAGCATGATTCCTAAGTATTTAAAACTATGCACTATTTTGAGGGGTGATTTGAGGTTATTGAGAATTTTTAAGTTCTAAGGTCTATGTTTTTGGGGATGCAAAAATCATCATTTTGGTCTTTTTGTAGTTGAGGGGTTCACAGCGGGTAGGTTGTGTCAGACAAATCTCATAGACTTCTTCGACTGGGTGATGAAGAAAGTAAATCGGGGGGCGTGGTAGACGTAGCCTACCTTGATTTCAGCAAAGTCTTCGACACCATCCCACATAGGAGGCTGGTTAACAAGATGGGTAGTCTAGGCATGGGAGACAAGATGGTAAACTAGGTTAGGATCTGGCTAAGGGACAGGAGACAGAGGGTGGTGGCAAATGGAGTACAATCTGGGGAGAGGAGGGTGACCAGCAGAGTATCTCAGGGATCTGTCCTTTGACCAGTTCTGTTCGATGTCTTCATCAGTGACATTGCAGAAGGGCTGGAAGGAAAGGTCTGCCTGTTTGCAGATAACACAAAGATCTGTAATGGGGTAGATATTCCTGAAGGGGTGAAGAAAATGAGGAGGGACCTGGGGAAGCTTGAGAAATGGTTTGCAGAGTGGCAACTGAGGTTTAATTCAAAAAAGTGCAAAATTATGCGCCCAGGACACAGTAACCCTGGGGAGAGCGACTGGATTGGGGGGGGGGGGGTTGCTGACAGTCACTAAAGAGGAAAGATACCTGAGGGCTATTATTTCAGATGACCTGAAAATGTCAAAGCAGAGAGGGTCAGTGGCATGCTGGGGTGTAAAGCAAGGGGTATCACCAGCAGAAGGCATGAGGTAGTGATGACGTTATATAAAACCCTGGTCAGGCCTCACATGGAGTACTGTGTGCAGTTCTAGAGGCCGCACCTTCAAAAGGACATTAACAGGCTAGAGGCAGTCAGAGAAGGATGACTAAGACGGTACAGGGCTTGCACCACGAGACTTACGAGGAGAGATTAAAGGACCTCAATATGTACTCGCTGGAGGAGAAGAGGGAGAGAGGGGATATGCTAGAAACATTCAAGTACCTCAGAGGCATAAACAAGGTGCAGGTGACGGGGACTCTTCCAATACAGGAGGAGTACAAGAACTAAGGGGCATAACATGAAATTGGAAGGTGGCAGGCTAAGAGGGAATGTGAGGAAGTTTTTCTTCATGGAGAGGGTGGCGGACGCATGCAATGGTCTGCCACAGGAGGTGGTGGGAGTGAGCACTGTGGTTGGATTTAATCAGGCATGGGGAACCATAGAGGTTAAGCGGGGGGAAGGTCAAAAGCTGTGATCAAGTACAGGACTTACGGGTAGACTAGATGGGCCTAGCAGTCCTTACCTGCAGACAATTTCTATGTTTCTATGTGACAGCCCACCTGTACAGTAGGTCAGTAGGGTGAGGTAATATAGTAAGAGCAAACTCGATGGACATTTGTTATCCTTCTGCCGTTAGGTTCTATGCTGCTATGTAAGCATCCCAGCTCCCAGGCAGAGTGGTGCAAAGGTTTAAAGGGACAATGTAAACCCCCTTAGGCCTCAAAATGTCCCTAGTTTAAGCAAGATCTAGCCAGAGCTGATACAGCTGTGACGAGCTGCCAAGTGAACAAAGTTACACATTTGTGTAGAAAATATTGAACACCCGGGTGTAACTTGCCCATTTTTTGGAGGTGTAGCACCAAATGCTCAACATGGCCTTTTTGGGACCCCACCTCATGAAGAATGCAGGTGTAATTTTGTTCACTAGTCCCAAAAGGTGATTTCGCAGAGTGACCATGCCATTCTGTGCCACAGATGTGAAAACACGTTTCAGGCAGGATGTTAAAAATGACACCCGTGCTGTTAATAAGGAGTTGTAAAAAAATGGCAATGTTGAAAATCTGGAGTAGAAATATTATTAAAACTGGCTAATGGGCGTCGTAGAAACTGCACAATGCATGCTCATAGCATGGTAATTTTGTAATTTTTTTCACCAAAATGATGAGGAGGGCTTTTGGGATCCCACCTCATTAACAGTGGCACTGTTGTTTCATTAATTGGTCCCAAAAAGTGATTCCGCGCGGTGTTCATGAAGTGGGGTCCCAAGAACCCCATGTTGAAAATTTGGTGAAAAAATTACTGTGTTATGAGCATGGGCTCCCAATGTACCACATGAGTTGAGGGGTACATAATGCCAACACAGGGATTGGGCGCCTCGATGTCAGTGCAAGGAAGGGGAACAGAGGGAGCGAGGAGGACAGCAGAATTGGGAGGGTGCAGGAGGGTTTTCTTTCCTGCCAGTGTTGGAAGGGAGAGGGGAGGACAGGAGCAGTGGGAGAGTGTGGGAGGAGTGCCATCCAAAAGATGGCGGTGGTGATGCAACTGCACAAGCACAGCACTTGCACATGCATAGTTGCGGTGAATGGCATTTTGCCATTCACAACATGGTGGTGCCACTGGAACTGTGCATGCACGAGAGTCGCACATGCACAGTTCTTGTCCCAGAATGCAGAAGTAACAGCTGAAATAGTGCGACTGTAATTCCGTAGTGGATGATCATGGCAGAGTGTTTCAAGCTCCATTGGACTTTCAGAAGGATACTTCCAAACGTCCATTGGAAGGTTCCACAATCAGCCATTTTTTAAGCTATGATTGATTCCAAAACAGCTGTAGGCTCCGTCCACAGCCGTAAAAACATGTTATGATTGTTAACATTAAGTAGAGATTGCTGATGTAGCTGGTAGCTTGATACTGATTCTTTCTTTTAAAATGTGAAAAACAGACTGCCCACCATATAGAGAATAATGTATGGTCTTTGGTTAATAACCACGTTGTAAACACTTTAAGAGGTTGCCATGACATCATTGTAAACCCTGAGAGAGCAGCCCGAGAGGGTTTTCAGATGTCATGGCAATCTCAAGAAGTGAGATTGCCATCCTATTATCTGATAGTAATTATATCTCATTAATTATTCATGAGCCTAGCGAGACTACTGATTGGCTACTGGATTGGTCATTCACATCTTAGAAAGGACAGGCCCAGCTGCCAACTGATTATATTTGGCATGCATAGCTCCTGTCACACATCCTTAAAACATGAAAGTAAAAAAAAAAAGCAAAAACAGAAGTTGTTATTGTAATTAGACTTATAATCACACTAATAAACATCAAAGTTGTTCATTTTTTTGGATTAAAAACTGACTGGAGGGAAGTGGCCCTCAGCTGCAACTCTTGCCACCCATCTACTCCCCCAGCCAGTTGTTAATCCTTAAAACGGACCAGCTTCTCAGTCATTATTCTTTAAAAACCTCCTATCTTGCCCACATCCCAATGTTTTTTATTGGCCAGATTATTTTACCACTTAAAGGAAAACTGTCAGTTGCTAAAATTCCCCACCCCACAAGTTTTCCTAAGAAAAAAAAAATAAGTGTTTGACCTCACTTTATTTTATTTTTGTAAACTCCATGATCCGGTAACATAGCGGATGCTGCGTAATGCCGTCTCATGTTACAGTGTGGCTCTGCACCAGTCGCATAAATGCTTTTTTTTTTTCCCTTCATAAACTTGTATTGCTTTTCATATGTACAACAGCAAGAATCTCATATATATTTCTAAAACAGAAACAGTAAAGTAATTCAGCAAGTGTTAGAATTGCGTTACCTACAACCTTAAGTATTTCCAGGTTTCAATACTTATACAGCACCTTTAATATAGTATATGGTTAGAGCTTATTGCCAATGGAAAAAGTTGGCTTTCTGAATGTTGTTGTAGGACAGTTCAAAGGTCAGAAAATGTTGTTGTACTATCGTTCTGACATCACATCGATAGTACAACTTTCCAGCCTTGTCTTGCCACCTGATTAACATAGAAACATAGACTTTGACGACAGATAAGGACCGCTTGGCCCACCTAGTCTGCCCATTTCCCTACCTACAGGATAAGCCGCAGATCCTAGTTAACCAACAGCCTATTTCTTCCTACCCCCCACAAGAATTGCCTTATGTCTGTCCCATGTATTCTTGAATTCTCCCACAGTTTTAGACCTCACAACCTCCTCAGGAAGGCTGTTCCATGCATCCACTACCCTCTCTGTGAAAAAATACTTCATCACATTGCCCCTGAACCGCCTCCATCTTTAAATTGTGTCCCTTGTTCTTGCATGTCTCTTTTTCTGAAAGGTGCTACCCTCTTGGACTTTGTTGATTCCACTGAGGTACTTAAATGTTTCTATCATGTCCCCACTCTCCCTCCTTTCCTCAAGGGTATACATATTAAGCTCTTTTAGTCTCTCCTTGTATGGCTTCTCTTGCAGACCCTGAACCATTCTAGTTGTCCTCCTCTGGACTGCCTCTATCCTGTCTATGTCCTTGCAGAAATGGGGTCTCCAGAACTGGATGCAGTACTTCAGATGGGGTCTCACCAACTGTCTGTACAGAGGAATAACAACTTCCTGTTTTCTGCTGGTGATGCCTCTCCCTATGCATCCCAGTATACCCCCTGCTCTACCTACTGCCTTCTCACATTGCTTGCTAACCTTAAGGTCATCTGATATGATTACCCCCAGGTCCCTTTCCTTTTTTGTTTTTGTTACTACCCCCCATTGTGTAATCTTCCCCTGGGTTTTTGTTTCCCAGATGCATTATTTTGTACTTCTTTGCATTGAATCCTAGCTGCCATACATTTGACCATTCCTCCAACCTTGCCAAGTCCCTTTTCATCCTTTCCACCCTACCTTGTGTATCAACCCTGTTGCAGATCTTTGTGTCATCTGCAAAGAGGCATACTTTTTCCTTCCAGTCCCTCAACCGATGATTGGCTGACTCATGGCTCTGACATGTAAAATCAGCACAAACATGGCGGCGCGGTTTAGCGAGCGTTGAACTCAGAACCAGCTACTGTTGACACAAGGAGCCACACGTGGCTCCCTGTCACAAAAATGAACTACTCTTTTTTTTCATTTTAAAAGAAACTGTGTGGTCACAGATGGTCCTAATGGCCACAAAAGAGTTCTGAAGTCGGGACTGACACAGTCCAGATCAGTAGGAGAAGTCGGAGCAAGGAGAAGCAGCACCTGATAATATAAAAGGTAACAAAAAAAAAAAAACAACACAAAAAATAATTCAGGAACCATATACTATATAAAATAGTGGATGGGTGAACATCCACAACTATGGCCATTTTTCCATCTCAGGAGTTAATGAGATCAGCGAGACATCTCGCGCTTCGTTCTTGAGGTCTCTATGATGTCATTAACTCCCTCGATGGAAATACAGCTTTATTGTGGATGGTAACCCATCCACTATTCTATCTTTCTTGTAATCTTCCACTAGCTGTTAGCCTCTACACAGTGTTGCTCTACCCTTTGATGTTTCATGAAACTGCAGTTCTATATTACAAACCACATCCTTAGCCGTATAGACTCATTCATGATAGAAGGAAAAACATTCCTTGATCTAATTTACTGAAGGAGTGTAAGAAAGGGTTCTATATTTCTTCAGATTTGTTCTGCTTGTTATTAGTTGCATAACCGATTCATTCATTGTTTGCTGGCTTCCCCATTACCCTAACCCATCACCTAATGTAGCTTTTTGGCTCCTTCCATTTTGATAAGTCCCAATGCTGCAAGTGTTATCCAATGTTATTGTTTTCTTTCCTATATATACAGTATTGGATCCATAGGTGCTGTACATTTTGTAACTAGAGAACATATGTTACCTACTGTGGATCCTATATGTAAGAGTTTTGGGCAGTCCCATAACATATTTATTTGTGTATTTATTTATGAGTTTAACCAGGAAGGCATACTGAGCAGTGTTGCTCGATTCTAGATGCGATCTGGGGGTCAAGACCCAAGACAAGAGCACATATCACAAGGTACAGAGTTAAACGACACAATGAATGGCCATCCGCTGTACAGACAATTGGCAGATAGATACAGGAACATTTTAGAGAGACACATCTGAGCACACAAGTACAATTACAATTACATAATTTGGCACTAGCTATAGCAAGAGCAGCCTGAGGAGAAGTGGGCGCTGAGTAGGCAATTGCGGCGGCTGGGGTTGGGTGAGTGTCTTATATCAGCTGGCAGGGCTTTCCATAATTGGGGGATACGGAATTTGAAAGCAGCCTGTCCTTTGGTTGTGCGCATAAAGGGGACGTGGAGGAGCCTGGGGTCAGTGCTTCTGAGGGAGTAAGCAGGGGGAGGTTACATATGAAGGAAACACGCCCACCTATGCCTGCATCTCCAGTCATTTCCATCTGTTTTTCCCATTTGTTCTAATCTTTAAAGTGTATAACAGAAGTGGCGTAAGATTTTAAACTGTACTAATCTTCATTGAATGTCTTTACTAGACCTGTAGGTATTCTGCCAGAGTTTGACTCAGACCTCTTGTGTAATTAGGAGTCCCAGATCATTTTCCCATTTCTGTTGAGCTATGTTTGTGAGGTCTGTGTCTTCTTCTATTAGTGTTTTGTATAAGCTACCTACCCCTCCTTTACCCATTGTGAAATCTATAAAAGTAGACCATTCTACTGCAGTTCCGACTGTATTCTGGTGTCAGAATCTCAGCCAGTGCCTCCCTGACTTGTAGATATTTAAGAAATTGGGTACTAAGGAGTGCAAATTCATTTCTCATTTCTGTGAAGGATTACACTATCACATATTCAAGGTTAAAGACATCCTTGACTAACTTTATTCCTTTTTTAAACCATCTCTCATATCACAGTGGCTTTCTTTCAAATTTTGTGCTTGGTTTTTGTCATAGAAGTTGCAGATCATATGGCAATTCCACAATCTCTAGCATGGAGGAAATGTTTTTTTATGCTAATGTAGTCCCTACTATTGCAGGGTGTGTGGAGATTGGCTCTGATAGATTAATAAGCACAATGTTGTGAAATAATCCAGGTTTTATAAGTTCCAGCTCATATTGCAAATATAATATAACATAGCATAATAAATAATATTTTAATTACTATATTATGTCACATATAGTATATATAACAATATATATTCTAACATAACGGCACCCATAATATAATAATACCACCAGCACAACGGTAGACCTAACAGTCCCCCAGTACAGTGGGAAGGCTATCGCCTATGACACCATTCACCGGGGTTCAGATGTGAGCCTGGGCTGTTGGAGAGCTGGCTGGGGGAAGGATACAACATCCAACAGACTGCTCTCCTCCTCTGGGGAAGGGAGGGAGAGGAAGCAATTGGCACATGACTGGCCCCCTGGCAGAAGCCAGGGACATGGCAGCATGAGCTGGACTGGCTGGAGAGACCTGGCAGATGTTGGAATGACATCATTGCATGCCATGTCTCCCAGGGGGCTGAAACAGGAAAAAGCCAGACCACTGCAGGATGCCACCCATTGTGCTCCACAGGTCCTGCACTGTCGACCACGGTGCTCCCCTGAACAAGCGAGCTTGAGGTCTGATGGGAGGGAAGGGGCTAGCCTACAAAAGCCTTGCCCTGGGGAATAAGCCAGGAAGAAACATCTAGGGAGAGGTAAGTCCTGGGAAGACAGGTGACAGAGCTGAGGGTACAGTCAGGCTGATGGGGCTGGTTTGGAGAAGGTGGAAAACTATACTGCACCCATAATGGGGGACTCACATTCTTTTTAAATCAAGATGCAAGTTGTTTTGCAAGGAAGGAGACGTGAGATTTTTTAAAGTTTGGCAAGCCCATGGCCCCTCTTTTCCAATTGGCTTGAAGTTTCTTAAAGCTCAGCCTTGCTGGTTTATTTCCTTAACAGTTTATCTATCCTATCGAATCTCTCTTTATCTGTTTTGATAGGTAAGTGTTCCCATATGAAAAGTCTCTTGGGTGACTGGATCAGTTTAACGCATTAATATTACCCCATAAAATAAGGTTACATTTTCCCCACTTTGTTGGCTCTATTTCTATCTCAACTATGACAGGGTAGAAGTAACTTTGCCTAACTGCTTCCGACTGTTAGTAACTTTGATCCCAAGATATGTAATTGATTTGAGTGTTCATTTCATTTGGAATATGGCATCCAAATAGTGTTTATGTGTAAATTTGCTGTCGACAGCCATCAAGTTGGATTTCACCCAGTTTATGCTAAGACCTGAAAGCATTTGCTATTCTTTCAGGGATTTCATAACTGTGTTACTAGATCTTATTGAGCTTGTCAGGGTCAGTAGCATATCATCTGTGTATTCCAGAATTTTGCTTTCCTGGCTTTTCACCTTAATTCCTGATATGCCTGCCTTCATTATTTCTAATATGACACAAAAATGGTTCTAAGGGAGAATAACGGGTATCCTTGACAAGTGCTTCACAAAATCAAAAGCTGTGCATAGAACTCTATTAGCTAAGAGTTCTGCATTAGCTTTCTTATAAAACATAACTACCCAGTTTGAGAGGCAGTTACCTATTTCAGAGTGATAGAGGATATTGCATGAGGTCAATCCACTGAATCAAATATCTTCTCTCTGCATCCAGGGATAAAATTGCCGATGGGATATCTCAGTGGTGTAGCCGGGAATTTCCGTTTTGTACGCACTACATCCAGCTGCTACCCCTATTAAAAAATGCACACGCTCTTTCCAACTGCTGCCCCTCCCAATACAAAACAAATCCGACTGTGGTCATATGTCTCATCTGGTCTCTAAAGAGGTTGTACGCACATCTACAGTATGCCATAAAAAACAACAGACATTTAAATAGAGAAACAGCTCAATGGACTACACTGACTCGGCACCCTAGATAGGAATAACAATCGTAACAAAAAGGCATATGGTTTAGTACAGGCACTAAACAAACTGTACACAAATGTCTACAGTGAGCCTGCTGCACCCTTGGAATATCTTATTAGCAGACCAAACTATGGACAAAAGGTCTTCTAAGATTGTCTAGGCAACATCTAGATGTTATAAATCCTATTTGGTCCTTTTGCACAAGTTTTGTTATAATGTTTTTTGCCTGGATACTAATATATCTGCTAAAATGTTGTAATTAATTCCAGAGGGGGAGATGGGATGGTAGTTTATACATTTGAGGGGATGTGTATCTTTCTTAGGAAGGACAGTGATAACTGCTTCTCTCACGCTACGAGGAAGTGCTCTATGCTCTTGGGCTTCATAATAAGCTCTATTTCTGGCAAACTGATACTGGAGGTTGGCATAGAACTGTTTAGGTAGGCCATCTGAACCCAGAGTTTTAGAGGTGGGTGACTTATTCATAGCTTCAGTTATTTCCTCTTCTGAAATCAGTTTATCAAGCATTTGCTGGTCTGTTTCATTAAGAGTTGGTAACATAGAAACATAGAATTTGATGGCAGATAAGGACCGCTTGGCCCATCCAGTCTGCCCATTTCCCTACCTAATGGATAAGCTGCAGATCCTAGTTAACCAGCAGCTTACTTCTTCCTACCCCCACCCCCTAGAATTGCCTTATGACTGTCCCATGCATGCTTGAATTCCACCAGTTTTTGACCCCACAACCTCCTCCAGAAGGCCGTTCCATGCATCCACAACCCTCTCTGTGAAAAAACAGTTCCTTAAATTACCTCTGAGCCACCCCCATCTTCAAATTGTGCCCCTTGTTCTTGCACACCTTTTGAAAGATGCTACCCTCTTGGACTTTGTTGATTCCTTGAGGTACTTGAAAGTTTCTATCATGTCCCCTCTCTCCTTCCTTTCTCGAGGCTACATATTAAGCTCCTTAAGTCTCTCTTCAGTATGTCTTCCGTGCAGACCCTGCACCATTTTAGTTGCCCTGCTCTGGACAGCTTCCATCCTGTCTATGTCTTTGGAGATTGGGTCTCCAGAACTGTAACGCAGTACTCAGATGGGGTTGACCAGCTGTTTGTACAGAGCGATAACTTCCTGTTTTCTACTGGTGATGCCTGTCCCTATGCATCCCAGTATCCCCCCAGCCCTCCTTGCTGTCCTCTCACATTGCTTGCCCACCTTTAGGTCATCTGATATGACTACCCCCAGGTCCCTTTCCATTTTTGTTGTTGTTAGTATCTCACCCCCATTGTGTACTCTTCCCCTGGGTTTTTGTTTCCCAGGTGTATTACTTGCACTTCTTAGCACTGAATCTCAGCTGCCATACATTTGACCATTCCTCTAACCTTGCCAAGTCCCTTCTCATCCTTTCCACCCACTTGTGCATCAACTCTGTTGCAGATCTTTGTGTCATCTGCAAAGAGACATACTTTTCCTTCCTCCCTCTGCAATGTCGCTTATAAAGACATTGAAGAGGACCGTCCTAATACTGAACCCTGCTGTACCCCATCAGAAACCCTTTCTTCAGAGTGACTCCATTTACTATTACTCTCTGTGTCCTATTCTCCAGCCAATTCTTTTACCCAGGCTGTCATCTTGGGACCCACTCCCAGGCTGGCTAACTTGTATATTAATCTTTGTGTGGACTGTGTCAAATGCCCTTAAAGTCTAGGTAGGCCATGTCCACAGCCCTCCCTGATCTACTACTTTGGTCACCCAGTCAAAGAAATCTATCAGATTCGTCTGGCATGACCTTCCCTCTGTGAATCCATGGTGCCTTGGGTCCTGTGCCCCTCTGGCCTCTAGATACTCGACAGTTCTTTCCTTCAGAAGTGATTCCATCATTTTCCCTATCACTGAAGTTAAACTAACAGGTCTGTAGTTTCCTGCTTCTGCCTTGCTCCCACTTTTGTGAAGGGGAATCACATCTGCCCTTCTCCAGTCCTCGGGTACCACCCCATCCTCCCATGATTTGTTAAAGAGGGTAGTCAGTGGTGTCACTAGTTCTACCCTTAGTTTTTTTAGAATTCTGGCATGAATCCCATCAGGCCCCATTGCTTTGTCCACCTTCAGTTTTGAGAGTTCTTTCAGAACCCTTTCTTCTGTAAATGGGCTGGTATCAACTTCTGTATCCAGAGTGTTTCTACTGTTTGTTTTAGGTACCCACCCCTTCCTTTGTAAATACTGAGCAAAAATATTTGTTTAGTATCTCTGCCTTTTCATGGTCACCCTCTGCCCACTCTCCCCCCCCCTTATTAAGCCTCACTATCCCTCCCTTGGTCTTCCTTCACTCCCTGATGTACCTATAAAAGGTTTTATCCCCCTTCTTAACTGAGTTGGCTATCCTTTCCTCAGTTTGGGCCTTTGCTGTTCTGACTGCCTTCCCAGAAAAAAAAACATTTCTGTGGGGTAGTAGAGTTAGTTTTTGTATCATACAGTTACTGTAGAATTTATGAAAGCATGCATTTACTTATTTTGAATTAATTGTTTGTTTCCCTTTGCCTTCTAAAATTGAGTGCAGAATGCTCTGATTTCTGTTTTGTTTCAGCCTATAAGCCAGCAACTTTCCAGGTTTCTCACCGGATTCCCAGTAACACTGCCATGTCCTGAAAAGAGCCTATTTTATTCTTTTCTGATATAATTTTGTTAATTCTGTATGTCAATAAAGTTATTTGCAAAAAAAAGTTGTTTTTTTGTAGGTGCCTTTTGTGCTCTATCTCCTCTCTTTCAAGTTTCTCTAGTTCAGTGGCTTTTTTTTTTCCTTACATTTATTTTCACTGTTCATATTAGTCCCTGTAACTATCCCAGAGTCTTGATTTCCTGGTTGTTGAAATCTCACTGCACCAACAGCTGCACTAGCATGTGAGAACACAATGTTTCAACACCCTTTAGATTCCACAGTATGCCTGTTTACATTAAAGTTCAGCAAAACAAGTTGCAGCAAGGTGCGAAATACCACATATACCTTCAGTTAGCTTTACAAACTGAGTTATAAACGCAGGGTTTTTCCTTTAACTTGCATTCAGTTTGTGGGGAGAGTTTCTTCAGGATACATGTACTCACTGGAGGAGAGGAGAGACAGGGGTGACATGATTGAAACCTTTAAATACATGAAAGGAATAAACAAGACAGGTACAGAGGGGCTGTTCAAAGTAAGGGAGGGGAGGGCCACCAGGGGCCATGATATGAGACTGGAGTGAGGAAGGCTCAGGAGGGAGACTTAGATCCTTAACTGCTCTCCTACTTTTAGATTAGCTGGCTTTGTTAAAAGAGAAGGCAAGCTGTCATCAGATGCTCTAGCTTATCTCCTCCGACGGCCAGGTCAGCTACTGAGACCAGATTGCTTGACGTGGGGTGAGGTGTGATCCAGCGCCTCAACCCTCAGCACCACCAAGCCGGCACCAGAACTTTTTTATTTTTGTTATCCTAACCTTTTTCTGTGCAATTTCTCTGCAAAAATGTGGTGGACTTCATTTTTTCTTTTTTTCACAAGAAAAAAAAAATTTGAAACATTTATGAAGCACTCAAATGTTTGTGGAATTAGACAATTGTACCACCAAATAAAACTGGGAGATGCCTGGAATCTTTTATAGTGAAAAAAACACACACACACACTAGGGTCAAATGTTTTGCACAATTTTATCATATTGCTTCTTTAAAGGAAAATTACACCATCATATCTTGCAAATTTGTGTTTCCATGTCAACAGACAATTCTTTACCTGTAGCTGTTGGGGATATACATGTTTGCTTTAGTTTGTTTTCACTGTTCATGCTATCCCCCTGAAACTATCCTGGGGGTATCCATTTTATGGTTGCTGAAATCTCATTGTTCATGAGAGCTGCATTAGCTTATGAGAACATGATGTCATGGCACCCATTTATGCCATGTATCTCTGTGCTAAAAATACAAATACCTTGAAAAATACTCTGTGAAAAAACACACACACACAACACAACACACACACACACCACAATTTAAAGGGGGAAAACCCTGCACTACAACTCAGTTTGCAAAGCTAAGTAAAGGTCAATGTGGTATTTCACAGATTGCTGCAACTTGTTTTGTTGAACTCTAAGTAAGCCGACAGGCATACTGTGGAGTCTAAAGGGTGCTGACACATCATGTTCTCACATGCTAATGCAGCTTTCGGGGACAGTGAGATTTCAACACCCAGAAAATGGAGACCCCCAGGCTAGTTACACTAGTATGAACACTGAAAATAATCTAAAGCAATCACATGTATCCCTAACAGCTACCGGAAAAGAGTTGTCTGTTGACATGGAAACAAATAAAATATTCAAGATATGAGGGTGTAGTTTTATGCACCGTTAAATTGGTTGTGGAAGATTTCTAACTGTTCGTTTCTGTCTAAAGGACCCACGTTATACTTATAGCATCTGCAGTTCCTCACTTCCTCCCACACTGTAAGATCTAGTGTCCCACAGGTGGGTGCAGTCAATGTTGAGATGTATGCCGATTGGTAGAAACTCTAACACCCACATCACACTAGTTCTCTGCTCATCTGGTCTGTTATGTAGCAGGTCTCGGGTTTCAATAATGAGGCTTCCACACCTCTGCAAACAAGGTGTTATAATTCAGTTGCTTCACCCTTGCTAAAATAACTTTTTTAAATCAACAAATTGGATTATATTATCAACTGTGGCTATACAAATCTGAAAACAAGTAACTGTAAATAATATATTCTTGTACCTGAATACAAATTAGCTACCTGTTCTACCTTAAGGTTACAGGTACACAATTCATATTCAGGTACAAACATTATTTACAGCACTTTTTTTGTCACTTAAAGTTTATTGAATTTTAAACACAACACACAAATAAATACATTTCATAATTTGACAAGTGGGCCTAGCTCTCCATGCAGGCCCAAAGCATAAAGCTCTGCAAGGGCTCGATAAATTCCACAACTGCAGTGTGCATAGGAACTAATGTGCTCTCACTCTTTATTTTTATAGGTAAAACACCAGAGTTTATTGTATAATACATACCAAAGAACACCCAATACCCACCAGTGTTTTGGGGTGTCCAATTACTCCCTCCTCGAAGTGGAAGGTGGTTCTAATGGCTATGTGTTTAACAACACTTGTTCCTTCTCTTGCTTCTATAATTATTTTATTGCAGATTTCTTTGATTGGCATCAGTGCCTGTAGTGCTCTTGTGCCTCCTCATAGCCTTACACTGAATGAGTCACAGCAACACAGTATTTGATGGCAGATAAGGGCCGCTATGCCCACACAGTCTGCCCATATTCGCTGCCTGCATCAGTGGTCACTGACCCTACCTGGTCATTGGCTTTAACCTTTCCTATCCACCTCCAGGGTTCCCCTGTGCCTATCCCATGAATGTTTGAATCCCTCAATGCTTCCTGGGGTAGGCCAGGTAGAACATTATCTCATATGTTCTGATGAGACTGTAACTGTCTATGCCTTTGTTTAAACTTCTAAAGGTTAGAAAATTTTTATGTAAATAGCTGATAAATCCTGTAATGAGTTAGGCATTAGGAATGCAAAAAAATCAATATCAGTTTAAATGATTGTACAAAAACTACTTGAAGATAGAAGCAAGCTGCAGTTATTTTTAGCTAAACTACATGCACAACTTGCATGACTCATGCATGCTAATTAGTCTGTTTTTCTTTGGTAATCTGATCCAAATGAACACTGTTATGTTCATATTTGTCTGCTCTATAATTGTCTCGGTTGAGCCTATAAAAGGGCCAAGGGGCCCAGTACATCTTACCAAGTTAACATTTTAAATAAAAACCAAAAAGGTTGCCCTAGACTTCTCTGCACTGAACCGAGTCCTCTTAAGCACTGTTATGTTCTGGGTGTTCCCCATGGGAGATTTATGCAAAGGCGGGGAAGGGGGTAGGGCCATAAATGAGGCGTAACAGTTCTGCTTCTGCTGCTTAACATAATGTGCATTCCATAACAAGCCATTCAGGAGTGATCTTCAACAGTCCACAGGAAAGTACTGTGGAGTTAAGACACCCAGTAGCAGACAGTAACATCAGGACTTTGAGGCCTCCTATTTATAGACATTAGGCTTCAAATTTGTAAAGCCACAGCTGGCAATATAATCCAATTTTTTTTTAGATTACGTTGATTATATATACACGTACACACACACACACACACACACACACACACACACACACACACACACGAGTGGTGTCCATATGTCCTGTCTTCTATACATTTTGCAATAACTGATGACTGATACAGAGGATTTAAAAAAGCAAAACATAGAAACATTTTTTAATTTATTTCACACGCATATCCATTGCATAATCGCAATAAGGCAGTCCAGAACATGGGTAATTAGGGTATTCCTCACTTCTCGTGGGTCTAAGTCATTCGGTTACAGCTGACAAGCCATATGAGGCGTGGGTAAATCCCTTAGTAACCCACACAGTCTTGCCTTACTGATTAAGTAACCTAGTCAACAGTAAAAATAAAAAATAAAAAACTTTACGGATATAATTTTTTTTCCATTTAATTTCCATGGTAAGAGAATGCAATAATACAATAACCATGGTAATTTTTTCAAGGTTATCATACCATGACACTCCTAGTTCAACAGGACGAAATATGTGCCTGTTTGTCTTTCTGGTGTAAATGTAAAGGCAGATTTTAAGCCAACATTGGATCTGGTGAAGCCCTGTCATGTCTGCTCACACAAGGACTGGTACACCCATGATGCTTTGTAGTAGGTTCGAGGCTTTAATTTCATTTGTGACCAGGAGAAGCACAGAGCGGTTACAGATCATTTCCAGGTGCATCCTGGGGGCTGGGTCCCATGGGCCTACATCATTGACAAAGCAAATGTTACAGAGAACACCGGGAAATCACTAGAATTTCCGAGTGCCCCCCACACACACCACGAATGATACCCTGCATCTACTGCCAGAACCAAGAATTCAGGTCCTTATACAGGCCACTATTTGGCTAAGTAGCCATGGTAGACGAAGTGTTCGCAACTCACACGAGTATAAATGTCTCACTGAAAGGTACTGTCCTAGAGACACATGCAATGGGATGTTATAAACTCAGTCTCACCTGGTTTTGGAATATCCTTGTGCAAAAACATTTTGGCAACGATTTGCAATGTTCAGCAGCATTCTAGAATTCCGCTCAGTTTCCTGTGCTGTCCTTGTACTAGAAGTATACAAGGGCAGGTGGTCAAAATTTAATAAAAGCCTTTTTTTGCGGTAATCAAAGGATCTACTATGGCAATGCAGCTGTAGATTGGTGCTCCCACAGCAACGCCACCTACTGGATGATTTAAGCATGAACATTCAGAGAGATCTACAGAACGTGTATTCAAAATACTGCAAGAAATTCAGTAAAGGGAAACTGAAGGAACTCTGGATGCATTTTGAGACAATAAGGGGGTAACTACACTGTATACTCTTATTCTTTTTTTTTTTTTCTTGTTTTGGTTTTAAAAAAAATACATACGGGGTGGCTTCTTTTGATGTGCTCTATAACTTTGATATAAATATTTGACTTTGAAGGTTTATGAGTTTTGAGAATGTTTTTGCATCTGTTATTGTACAACTGAATATCCTTTAGTTTCTTGTATTGTATTTTTTTAGAAAAAAACCTACTTTTACCCTCAATGCCATGACATATTTTACTTTCCCCTGGACAGCCACCAGAGATGGGCAGAAGAGACCGCAGTTTAACATCTCATCTGAAGGATGGCACCCAACAAAGCAGCAACTCCTCCTGCCCCCGTACTGGATTTTAGTTCAAGCACCTGGGGTGATACTAGTACCCCATGACCTTTGGATCGTCAGGTCCCAAAGTGGAACATGCAAACTTCTGAATCCTTGACACTGCTCCAGAGTATGTGTGCATGGTTTGAACAGACACACACACAAAAACAAACATATCCAACATTGTAAATGCAGCTTTTATAGCTGAAGGGACACCTCACTGAAGGGGACTTTTATAAAAAAAGCCATTATGCACAGGTTGTAATATGGCATGTGAAGAATGCTGCCCTATTACAAGAGCTGCTACTTCAATGGACGATATATGAGCTGTCTAATCTTGCTGGTACAGCAGTAGGGGGCTCGGGTGCAGTTTTTGAAGGGTGGCCAATATGGCTGTCAAGATTTTGGTAGATGACGCGATTACAGCATCGTCCCTATTACGGAGGACAAGATTTGAGCATCATCCACATGTCATCCTCAGTATGGTGGCAGAGATTTCACATTTTTCACGCACTGAATACACCACCAGCTTTGGAAGGTACACTGAAGTATTTTTCAGATAACTTCAAAAGTATGATTGAAGGAACAGGGTAAGGGGGGCATAGACCCCCATTGAAATATCTTGTAAAAATTGAAATACCTTGTAAAAATCAACTGGGGGTGTGGGAACAGAGGCCCCGTTGTAAGGCTATGTTGTTTGTTGCTAGGTAACTTGGACTCCCTGCGACCATATCTGAAGTCTCGTAAAATGAGATTTCAGATATGAAATCTTGGCCACCATACTGGACATCCCTAAGAAACCGAAGCCACTCCGCAGTAGGGATATTGCTCACAAAACCACTGACCCAGGTTGGGAATGGAGCCAGCGTCTTCGGGGATTGGCCGGAAGAAGGTGAATGAAGCATCCCATTGAATACGCTTCTCCTCTAGGATGGGAGGGCAGTGTGCTCTACTTCACTACCACCAGGTGCCAATGCAAGCAGAAGCCACTCAGGTGGGAATGATGCCGCCCGATGGTGTGGGCACAGAAAGTGTCATGTCGTCCTAGCCGGTGGCATCCCTGGAGACTGGGAAGAAAGAAGTGAAAACATTGCTGCTGTCACAGGATGGTGATGGCTTCCCCTTGCAAGTCATACACCACTGCTTGTGGCACCTATCTCTGCCCAGTATGAACTCCAAAGGGGAATGGGGAACCCCACAAGTCCCGTCATGGAAGGTAAGCCATGGAGATCTGGAAGTACCGAGAGATGGTGGATGATGGTACTGGGGAGACAAGCAGAGCAGGTTGACCTGAAACTGTGGACATAAAGAATAAAAAATAACATTTGTGCAATCACAGACAGCATACAGATTATAACAGCAAGGTATTCGTTCTTTACAGTCTCTTTTCGTGCCAGTTTATTTATTTGTAATCTTAAACATGACTGAACAGTCTCCACCATTATCCCCAAAAAGCTGCCTCCATCTCAGTCCACCACAAGGTGGCGCTGTTTAGCTGCAGGCCAAAGGGATGATCCAACTCATGATTTAAGATGACCAAGAAAGGCTGACATTACATATCACCTGTCTGCATGATTTATTAGGGGCTCTCTGCACAAGTCCTGCTAATGATTTTTCTTCTAAAATGTCAATCCCACAAGACAGAAATAGAGGCTGAGCATCCATTGTATGGCAGAAAGCTGTATGGAAAACCTGCACTGTAGGGGTTCAATCTCCACAGTGCTGTCAATCCCTCACTTTACATCAGCAATCAATACATTTCAGCATGGGGGGAAACTCAAACTGCTCCCAATGTACCTCTGTGCACACGCAGGGGGCTCCAGTCTCCTGTGCTGCCACTCCCTTGCTTTTTATGAGTACTAAATTCATCACCTTGTGAGGAGGCATGCACTGTACCTGGCCCTAAGGATAAACAGAAGGCTTCAGGCTCCAGGACTGTCCCTCCCTCACCTTTCATTGTCACTAAATATCAATAACAGTACAGTTAAGCCTGCACTATGTCTGTCCCCATCAATAAACTGAGGGCTTCATCCTCTCGTACTGTCAAACGTGCCCCATTCACCCACACGAAGTTTAAATATACGGGAAACAGATGAAGGGATTCTACTTTGAAAGTTTTTTTTTCTAATTTCCCTGCAAAAAAAATTACATTTGCCATCAACTGGGCTCAAATCTCAAAACATACACTGGTAGTGGATGCCAACAGAGATGGTTCACAGCATCCTTGGTGCACTACTCCTGGGAGGAGGGATGCTTGACACATCACTACAGAAGTGCTCCAGGGGGTGGCACAGTGAAGAGGCCACCAAGAGCGTGACTGACCACCCCCCAGGCCAGCTGCAGTTTACATGAGCCTGCAGGAAGGCAGGTGGAAAAAAAAAAGGGCATTACTGCCTCATCAGTATGCTAGATGACAACCTCGCAGTCCTACCCATGTCAATAGATACCCCCTCAATGGCACCACAAAAGGGTCCTCCAGCTGTCATACCAGCAACAGTGTACCTCCTAGAGGCCTCTGGCAGGAACAAGCCAGCAACAAGGAGTAAGTCAGGAGTAGGAAACGCACCTCCAAGGACTAATAGGCCCCAGGCAGAGATGTCAATTGTCGGAATGCAGAGGCCGGAGATCTAGAAGGACTCTTCATGGCAACCGAGGACAGTCTCAAGGGAGAGAGAGATGTTGGAAGCCTGATGGAGCAAGGAGCCAGTGGGCATGAGAGAAAGACAAACATAAGTGACAGAAAAAAAAAACCCAGCAATTTCTGTGCATTCCACAGTTAATACAGACACTGGTTTGAACACTATAGCTTTAGCCCTTCAACTTTTTTCTGTTGCTTTTTCTTCTCTGAAGTCAAAATTATCCACTTGTGAAACTGGAATAATTAATGTAGCAACAGCTTAATATATAACTATATATCTATCTCACACACACATATGTATATACAAAGTCATCAGCAGATTAGGCCCCAAGGTCTATCTTGTCTGCCCAAACTGCAGCTCATAAACAAGTTACAGCAGCTGCCTCCACCCCCCATTTTGCTTCCCTTGTGCCTCGCACCCCCCCAGCACCCACTTAATGACCTCCCTCCTAAATTTACCTTGCCCATCCCACCTTGAATCCACCGTATTCTCTACCAACAAATTCCTTGTAATGCATTCCAAGGTGCCACCACCTCTCCATGAAAAGTGCTCTCTCACTTCCCTCGTACCTCCCCAGCTAGTTTAAGGTTATGTCCCTTGTGTTTCCTTCCCTCTTCAGTATAAAGAGACCCCCATGTCCACCCTACTGACCCCTTCATATCTGAAGACCTCCATTATATCCCCTGTGTCTCTTTTGTCCTCCAGGGAGCACATGTTCAGTTCCGCTAGTCTTTTCTCATTGGATATTATCTCCACACCACTGATCATTCTAGTGGCTTGCCTCTGAACTATCCCCAAAAGGGTAACGCCCCCCCCCCCTTTAAGTAAGGTCTCCAGAACTGTTCCATTCTCAGTGGTTCTGCCATCTCTGGAAGTGCCATGAGCAAGCATGCACGCTTCAGCATGCTGCAGTATGAGGCTAGCTATTGTTTCCCCTTTCCTAAGGTGCGCCAACCTGTAGCTTCACCTATGGTTACCTAGGGGGCGCTGCTGTGACACTGTCACACTCCCTCCATCCCTCACCAAAGGACGGTCTCCTGTGGGACACATTGGGATGCTTGATCCTTCTCCACCCACCCAAGCCGGCTCCCAATGACCCAGGCTCATTTCTGAATCCAGGTCACCGGCATCACGAGCAGCAGCATCTCCACGGTGCTGACAGGCTGGTCTGTGGCAACAGGTTCTGATGCCAGAAGCAGCTGATTATGACCATGGTAAGTATAAGCCCTGCAGTCGTAGAAAAACAGACACTTGAGAGGAAACATAATATCTGGGCCATCTAATGAAGCAGTAAAGAATAACACGACAGGGTGTGCGGTAACTGGAATTACTGCATGGTCATGTGACCAGTTTTGATCAATCAAATTACTTGTTTGATTCAAGCCATTTTATAAGCGTAAACATATCACGCTTCCATGCTGGCAACATGGATTCAGAAGTGGAACTGGGATCAGCAGCAGCCCGAGCCTGGCCATGCCACTGATGGCAGCGTGAGTGAACCTTGGGAGGGAGATGTCAAGCTGTTGCCGAGGCAGCAACCCTTTGAGGTTGGGCTGGAAGCCTACTTCCTCACAAGAGTGTTTACATGTTCATGTTGCACCATGGCATGCAAAGCCGATATAGGCTATGCTAAAGTCATCGGGACAGGTGTTGGGAGTAAAAGCTTGGTTGTCACTGGCATGACAGTCGAGACTCATTTGGGCATGTGACTATCACAAAGCCTTCTGCTCCAAAACCAGATCCTTGGTACGGCATCCCCCTATTGAAATTCTGGTTAGTAGTGGCAGATGAGACTGGGTGCTTGCCTGGCTGAAAAAGTTACCCAGGTGTAGTGATCGAGGGGACAGAAATCCACACAAAAACCAAAAAACTCCAATATTTAGACACGTCATTCCATACTGCATATATGTTCAAAATTCATATTCCCCTTTTCCTTATAACTATGCACAGAAAAAATGAAAACAGGATCGCTTGTCCCCTAGACTTCATGTGCTTGTCAACACCTGACATCAGAATACTCGGCTTGTTGTGACATGATAATTTCCTCATCAACAGAATGCAATATACAGCATTTTATTTTTGACAATTTATTTACCAAGGATAAGCCCAGCTGAGATGTGACATCTTGTTTTCAATAGGGTTCTGGTTTCACCCATTTCTGAAGCCGTCTGGACTGGAGCACGGAGAGGTTAAGTAAGCAATAACAAATGACAGTGTGCGGAAATGCTAAATTACCACACACCCCAAGGGGGTTATAAAGGCACAAGGTGCAGCTGAGTACCTTCAACCACCTGGGAAGTACGTCAATTTATGCCATTACCATATACCCCCCCCCCCCCCGAGTGTGTTATTGGCTTATAAAATGGTTTTAAGAGTTAAAAAGGCAGGAAAAAAAGAAAGTAAAATTTGAGCTGTGTGGTAACTGCAATTAATGCATAGTCATGTGACTAGTTTTGACCAGACTGCTTGTTTGAGTCAAGCCATTTTATAAAGGGCAACATTCATGAACTATGCCCATCACAGTTGGAAAGCCCATGAAAAGCTCTTTTAAATGAGGCACTGAGCTCCTCTATAGCAGGCAGAAGTTCAGAGTTATTGATTAAGTCTGTCCTATATAGATATACTAACATACTAAAATGCCAGCAGAATAGGCCTAATGGATATCACACTGCCACCAATTTTAGAACCTTGTGATGTCACCGACGATCAAGCTGTAACTAGCAACATTGTAGTCAAGCACAACTTGATCATCAGTGACATTGCACTGTTCTAAAAATGGTGCCAATGTAGTATGAACATGAGGCAAACAATGATCGATATCTCCGGACTGCTGCAAGCTACAGAGGAGCCCGATACTCATTTAAAAGATCTTCTCCTGGACTTTCAATTTGTTATGGGCACTGTTTATAAATGTTCCCCTTCTCGGTGACTTGCTCCAAGTCACACAGTATTTGGCTCTAGCAGGGTTTGAACCTGCAAGCTCCCAGTTCCTAAGCTGGTGCTCTAAACACTAGACAACGCTAACCCCTTCAATACACACTGATTTCTTCAAGGACTTTGACACTGTTGATTACGGGCTACTGATACAGAACCCTATTCATTTCAACTTTAACCCCACCTCCCCAAAAATGGGTGGAATGCCACCTGTCTGGCAGCAAATGCTAGCAGTGAGGGACGCACACCCTAGCCTGTTGACGGTGGGGAGGGTCAGTCATTCTCCAGTGTTCGGTGCCTGGCCAACAGTCTTCTCTTTATTTACGAATGACCTACACAGACGAACACATGGCTCTTTCATGCACAGATGACACAGCCCTCTCTAGACGGGGAGTAGATATGGCATCCTTGCAATCAACCCTACAGCGAGGGTTCCGCCAACTCCAACCAATTCCGAGAGTTAACAAACTGGTCTTAAACGCTGCTCAAACTCACACCATGATGTTAGGTGCTGCCCACATGTTAAAATCAAATCAGCCACCTTCAGAGATAACTTCACATGTCAACACAACTCTAAAAATGGGACCCAGTATAAACATCTGGGAGGCTGGATGGAGTTCCAGTTTAAAAGGGAGTTTGATATAAAAGAGATACTGAAAAAACATGGGGCCCAAAATAAGATTTCTGTACAGACAAAAACTTAGCATACCTTTTGAGATCAGGATAAAGTTTGTGGAAGATGCGTTATCCCCATACTGCACTATGGGGATAGTGTATATGGTTACACGAATAAAATCACCCTGAGAAAACTGTATTGGATTCATGTTTTTGTACTATGGTATACACTACAGGCACTGTGTCACCTTTATAAGTATTTTATACCTTACCTCTCTACCCCCTCTTACCCCCTGACTTCTAAACAGTACTGTTTCCCATTCCCTTTCTATACTCCGAAGGAAGTCTACTGCTGGCTAAGCTGCTTTCGGATATCATTTTGATAACCTCTGCTACTCCCTTCCCCTGTCCATTCGCTCTGCCTCTTCTCTCTTCTTTATTACACCTTGTTGCGCCGATTTACCCTGCAGCGAATACTGGTTTGCATATTCATAATAGGTCCGATGATTTTCTGTTTTCAAATGGAAAACACTCGTACAAAAATGGAATTTGCCATTTTTAAACCAGCACTTGGGAGTCAATTTTTCATGAAAAACTCAATGTTCCACCACATTCTGGCGAACCCCTCCATTTTAAGCCAAATGTTTGTACAAAACATATTGATTTGCCCTCAATGTGTGGGGAAAAAAACCTGGAACAAATGGATTTTAAGATTTTGCCATATTTGCTGTTTTTGAAAACAGAAAATCACTGGCTCTACTGTAACATTTTATGTCGTGCTCCTTTTAGATGTACTGTGTTACTTGCATTGACCATTTTGATGCAAGTTTTTTTGTTTTTTTTTACTATTAATTCTTTCAAATTATGGTATTATCCTCCGGACACATCTGAAAAGAGATGTTACCAGCTCAGTTTCATCTTTCCTGGTAAAACTTTTGAAATAAATAAATAATATTGTGTAACCTTCTGTACCTAAATAACCAAGTTTTGATGGAGGACACCACTGAAAATTAGCCTCCGCTCAAAGTTTGTAATATCATTCCTTGCTTTTCCAATAAACATAATTATTGACGATGATGATGGGGAGGAGATTGTGATTTCAGAAGCAGAGGGCTCTGATGTCAGTTGTAGACAAGGTGCCACAGCAGATGTAGTCAGAGGATGGTGATTCTGCATTCATGTAGATATCCATATCGCTATAAAAGAAAAGGGGGATCCAAAGACAGAAAACATACGAGAGAGAAGTCTAGATGTGTTTAAATATATATTTGTTAATATATTAAAATGTATATTTGTTTTTGAAAGAGTCTCTTCAGATGTCAGAGGATCTTTAAGGGAAGAAGTTCCTGTTTTAATGCAAAAGTCTTTCATAGTAAAAAAAAAAAAAATAACTAGGTCAATACCTCTGCAAAATTTGCATGGAACCTAGGCTCAGAGCCCCCTCCCTAACCTGACTCCCCCAACCCCAATATTTCTGTTTGCATGCTGCCCTCCCCCTCTGACCCATTATTTGAGAGGGTGGTAGGGGGTCATTAGTAACTCTAAATAAATCCAACCAGCCCAGCTGCCTCCACCCCATGGTGCACCAGTTCTGCTGTTAAGAACTGTGGGAGACAAAAGTGAGCGAGTGGGTGTGCGACCCGGCGGGGGTGCAGCAGTTGTTCCACTAATGACGCAAGGCAGACCGATTGGTAAATGTGTCCCACATCGTCAGTGACACTACTCCACCTGCTACTGGTCACATGCCCACTCGCTCCCTTCTCACTCAATCCGTACAATGGAACAGGCGTGCTGTGGGTGGGTGGGTGGAAGTAGTTGGCTAGCTTGATTATTTGGAGATACTGTTGCCCCAATCAATACATGCATTGGAAGACAGGATGGTGAGGAAAAGGGGGGGATAAGGGAGGCAACCCACAAGTATAGTAGGTCCGTGCAGAGAGGTGGTATAATAAGGGCAAGCATGACAGAACTTTGGTCTCCTTTTGACGACAAATTCTATGTTTCTAGAATGGAAGCCCTCCCCTTGCCATCACCCAGATCACTGGAGGGGGGTTCGACAGCCTAGGTGTGAATGTGTGCCTAGGTGGCTCATGCTTGGGCAATGCAGCCACTTGAGGATAGACGCATGTAAAAAATAGGCAATTATACTGATGAGAAATCTTGAAATTCAAGCATTTGAGGATTTCTGTGCAATCGAGTTCTGTTGATGCAACTATGATTTCTTGTGCAAGAAACTGGAAAACCTCTTTAAAGGAGAACTGCACTGAAACTACAGGTCATTTTTCCTAGTGGAAGTTGTTTTTAAATACTGGTTAAAATTCTGTCATTATTCCATCTATACAAGCCTTTTAGTACCCTCAGTGGTTGCGTTTGTTTTACAAACTGGTGGTACGTACATTTTAGAACTGTATCACATAGTTCATGTCCCTCAGCCACAGAGCACTAGGATAGGACACAGATGCACTGTGCCAACAGTAGCAAACTAGAACAGGGACATAAGCGACATCATACAGTTCTAAAATGGTTTTCACCAGCAGCATGTAAATCAAAATCAACCAACAGGTAACCAAAAAGCTTGGAAAGCAACAGCATTAACATAATTTTAACCAGGATTTAAAAAAAACAGCTTTCACTAGGAAAAATGAACTACAGATAAGAACCCAGTTCTCCCTAGAAGCAGGGACTCGCAACAGGATTAAATTGGCAATATTTGTTAGATTACAAAAAAAGTTTTGTTTTTTTAGCAAAAATGCATTTCTGACATCTTCAGATTCCTGCTCAATATGTTTTTTGTTGTCTCAGATATTTTTAAATGGCTTTTACAGTTAATTTTGTAATTAATGATTTAAATCATTAAACATGGCCAACAATCGCAATTTTTAAAAAATCTCTCTCACTGAGATTACCAGTTTAACGAATGTACTGGATTCATACTGTGGACGTATTAGGGTGGTGCTGCCACATGTTTCAGACGGTAAACAGCACTGCTATATGCTAAGATATTTACAGGTTTTTTTTCATGACAGGCATGGCAAGGGAGTGGGAACATTAAAAAAGCTTCAAAAGTCCTGTATTTTAGTTCACGAATAAAAGAATGTGTATATTAATTTTTTTAACCCCGAAAAACATTATTGCTGGGAAAAAAAAAAACAACAACAACAATAATGACTAATGAATGCTACTGCTTTTACTTCAGACACTGGAAGCATGTGGCAGATTTTGAAAGGCTGGGGTACAGGGCTCCAGATATCCAAGAATTTCGGGGCCTGAGAGCCTCCGGGTTCTGTTATTCTCCAAAACAGATTCCATGCCGAAGCAGCTCTGCTTGTGTAATCCTCTTTGTGGCAGGTTGTGAACATGCTACAGCCACAAACTACAGGTCTATTAACAAAAAAAAAAAAAACAACACTGAGGGGATACTGCCAGCAAGGGACACAACACTACAGAGTTTACATGTCACAAAATGTACAGAGTTTATACAGAATGCTTTTAAAAACAAGCTTCACTTTCAATGGGGAAGAATCAGCACTAGGAGCTCCACACCCACGTGTGGGACTGGTCCCAATCTGCACTTTGTGTGTAAAAAAATGTTTTTTTTCTCTTACTGTTTACTGTAGTATAGTAGACCCAGGTTGAAATTTTCTGTTACTACAAATCCCAGAATTCCCTGCAGCTGACATCAGCACAGGACTGCAGCAGTGGCAGATTCAACAGCCTGCAGTGCCTGCTTTTATAAGCTGTTTTTTTTTTTTTGGATGGTCCTGCTGTCCTCTCAGGGCTAAGTACAGTCACAGAGACCTGCACATAGCCTTGGGTGAACAGTGGGACCAGCAAACATCTGTTTGTAGCTTATATAATCTCCAACATGCGCTATAGGCTATTGAACCGCTCACTGACGCAGTCCTGCTCTGAAGTTAGCTGCAGGGGATTCTGGGGTTTCTGGTTAAAGCAAATGTCTGCTTGGAAGTCAAGAGAATCAGTCTGACACAATCTACTATATTACAGTAAACAGTGAGTTAAAAACAAATGTTTTTGCACACAAAATGCAAACTGGGACCAGCCCCAGACTTGGGTGTGGGGCCCTTGGTGAGGATAATTCCCCTTGAACACAGGTTGGAGGGGGTTAGTCTTGTATTAATTCTGTATTGTCATTAGTTGATGTTTGAAAAATCATTGAATGTTTATTCAGTTCAAAAAGGTATCATTTAATTTTTTGCACCTTTTCTCACTTGGACAAAAACATTAATTGTAGTTGATAGCAAATGTTGAAAACATAACAAGTATTTGTGGGCATTTAACTGTTGGCATTCAGTGATTACTGGGATTAACAGTTTTCTAAATTACAGTAAAGTAGACTTTAAAAAAAATAGCATAATATCTGACTGCGCTCGGAAACCGATTTTAATACGAACTGATAAAAGTGAGAACTGAAGTCAGTTTTTTTACGTTTTTTTTCTAAAATATCTTGCTGAAGTTTGATGACATATCAGTTGTATGTAAACTCCAGTTTGGTATAATGTGGTGTCTGCTACATGTATTCCCTGTAGTGTAACACAGGGTTGGGACAACATATAAACTCTAAAAGTAGCGTGGCATAACACAGCATGGGGACAAATGAATGTAAATTTTGTATTTAGCACAGGGTAACATAGGGTGGTGTCAACTACATTTACCAAATGGCAAGAAAAAAATCTAGAAATTTCACTAGCCCAGAGACCTCGCCTGACCGTGCATTACATCTCTATAAAACGCATGGTCAGGTGCCAAATCTCATTTTTCTCCCAAAAAACCTACTTAGAGCCATTTTAGAAGTGTAATAAGCCCCTCCAGGGTGTGAATCATAAAACTGTAATGCACCTTCCAGGGGTTTAAGGACGCTCTGCCTTTGGCCTTGACCCTTACCACATTCCTGGGGCATGCATTAAAATCCTATAATGCACACACTGTCATGGCTTACTACTTACAAAAACTCTGTAGGGCAGCACGGTATAGCATAGCGTGAGGACAACTACATGTCACCTCTGTAGTGTACCACAGTCTAGCACAGCATGATACTGATCACCATGCAAACTCTACTGTGCAGCACAGCACGGGGACAGACAACTACATGTAAACTCTGTATCACAGTACGGCAAGTAAACCCTCTCACTGCGTCCCGCACAGGGACACCTCTGTAATGAAGGTCAGCAGGTCACAGTAACAGCTCTAGCCACAATGCTTGTGTGAAACCTACAGTATCTTAAGTGTAGAAGACTCTGTAGTACAGTAGTTTGAGCAATACCTCTGCCTGAGAGTTCACGGGATGTTCTACACGAGAGAGCTGTGAATCTGCAAACCCAGCTTTCAAACACGACACTGGTGCTTAGCTCACTGTGTGACCTTGATCAAGCCAGTTAAAGCAGCAGTATTAAAATGTACGCGGCTTACCAGTTATCTACTTTTGTGAAGCAGTAGGGGTGACGATCCAGTTACTGCTGGAATTACCTGGAAGACTGGCTTTTGAAAACTTAATTTTAGGGGATATACTAGCCCAATTTAGGTCTAAAAGGGGTGAATAAAAAAATTAAAAAAAAATACATTTTACAGCGTAGTTATTGCAGTGGCATGGAAAACAATCACTAAATGGTGGCTGACAGATAAATGGGCGACACCTGTCACACTGGGTTCTGGGGTAAATAGAGGCAATCGCAGCAGACTCACATCTGCAAAGAGAGAAACAACTCTTGTAGGCTACTTTTTTTTTTTTTTTTTACATTGGCTAGGGGAAACTAAGGGGCATTCGGTTCTTTCTCAATTGGGGAGGAATAGGAATTTTCTTTTTAATTTTCTGTTTATTCCCCCTACTCTCTCTAGTAACCCTTTGTTCCTTGGGGCTCCCATGCAACCCTTGACTCCCCCCCCACCACCACCAACTCTCCCAGCTACAGTTACCTGCCCCCAAAGAGCCTTGCCATGCCTCCCAGGTAGGGTTGGAGGATTTACCCTGAACATTTACTTGCATCAGGAGGTACTGTTCCAGGGAGGCAGGGACCCGGATACAGAGGAGGCCATCACTGCAGGGTTCTTAGGACATTTTCCTTATCATCCTTAACACCTGTAAATGTCAAGGTGTGCGTGGACACACTGTGTATGTCCTGACGCTCCAGAGTCTTCCAGCTGGAAAACCCCTTGTGGTTTCCCAGGTGACAGTAATGCAGAGGGGGGTGGGACTTCCTCCCCGGAGAACAGCATCTTCTAGGATGTTCAATCCTCCTCCTCCGGCCAGGGCTTGTTCTCGAACCCCAGTTGTCAGTGTCGTGAGCGGGAAGCACTTCCATTGAGCCAGCTGACTTACTGTTCAGTAAAGGTTACTGTACTGTATATCTCTACAAGATCCTTCCGCCTTTTAAATCCTTGTGTTGTTTGAGGCATAACTGGTACTTAACCAGTTGGCACTATGAAATGTATGCTTATTATTACTGTCATGCAATTGCATTTGATGCAGTACGGACATAAAGAAGTTTTTTTTTTTTTTTTAATCATCATATAAATTATTTAGTAATAATGTAAATTTCTTTTCACTTTGTTTCATTCCTGAACTCAGAGGAGTGTGGTTTTGATGTTCGTATAGTTTCTGCTTTTTTGCCACGCCCACCACGGGGAAAAAATGAGGGTTACTCATCTGTAACCGTAGTTCTAGGAGTGGTATATGGTGCACATCCACACTTCTGGCAGTTCTTCCTTCCCCTTTAAATCTCGCCAGAAGGTCTTCAAGCTAAGCTCCTCCCACCCACCCAGATAATGTCCTCCTCAGCACCACCCCGTGACGTCAGATCTTGCATGATGGAAGCAAGGATCTGTGTGCCACTTGCCAGGGGAGGTTGTGTAGGTCGTGTGGATGTTTGCACCATATACTACTACTAGAACTACAGTTACAGGTGAGTAACCCTCATTTCTAGGGATATGGATATGGTGCGCTATCCACACTTCTGGCAGACTCCTAGCAGTTCTCTGGGAAGAGGGGGCAAAGTGCACACCCCCTATTTAGGGACGAGAGATTGGTGGACCGAGGACACAAAAAAAGCATTCCAGGGTGATTCAAGGTCAAGGTGGTAGTGGGAGGCTGGCCCGGTGGTGCTGAGGGTTGAGGCACTGGACGCCACACCGGTGACCCGGGTTCGTGAGCGAACTCAGACGCTGGGGGTCGGCAGGGGCAGGAGAGGACTGAGTGTCCGGAGGACTGCTCTCCTCTCCTGGGGAGGGCTGTTGGATTGTCCATCGTCCTGGTGGCCCCGATGGAGATCGGGAGTATCACAGGACGGCAGACTAAATTGGAGGGGTGAGCGTGGCAGACACCGGCAGGGTTGCCGTGTACCATAGCGTCTCTGCATGCCACACTCACAGGAGTGATGGGCACTACTAAGAAAATCCCCCATTGGCCAGCAGAGATGAAGAGGGCTTCAGGGGCTTGGCTCATATCCCAACGCTGGCCCATGCGCACCAGGAAACTCCTCAGGTGCCAGCCCAGCAACCAGGTAGGCCCCTTGAGTCTGCAAAGTTGCCAGGGGTGGGCAAGGTGGGCAAGCCCTCCCCTGGGGGTTAGCTGCCGAGGGACCGGGCCTTACCAGGGTGGCTGGGTGAGGAGAGTACTGACAGCGGGGGGGGAAGGGTTCAGACAGGAAGTTGAGAGACCACCACCGAGCGGGCTCCTCGGAAGGATGCCCTGACCGAGATGGGTGTATAAAATACAATCAAAGGAAAAAAAAAAAAAGGTTGGTAGTGGGAAATGAAGATGTGTGCCGACTTCCTGGTAGCAGCCCTTTAGAACTCCTGGATAAGGACATCCCTGGAAGCAGCCACCGAGGCAGCAGTATGCCTGGTGGAATGAACCCTAAGTCCTACAGGAGGCTCCTTACCAGCCAATCTGTAGCAGAGGTCGATGCAGGAGACAATCTACCTGCCAGTCATCCACTTAGCTGCCAGTCTGTTAGGTGCAGCTTCAGTGTAGGTGACAAAAAGCAGGTGAACATCTCCCCAAACTCCAGCCGTGCACTCCTTATAGTGTGCGAGCGCTCACCTCAGGTCCAATGTGTGGAGCCTGTGCTTGGCCTCTGAAGTTGGTTTGGTGAAGTACACAGGGAGGTTGAGCACCTGGTTAAGGTGAAATTCCAAAACAACCTTTGAGAGGAACTTCAGATTGGGACGGAGGACAACCTTGTCCCTGTGGAAAACCAAATATGGAGATTCCACCAACAGCGCCTGAAGCTCACAGATCCTTCTGGCGGAGGCAATAGGCACCAAGAAGGTGGTCTTCCACGACAGGCTGGAGATGTGACACCTGTGCATCGGTTTCAATGTTTTGCCCAAGAGCATTGCCAAGACCAGCAACACGTCCCAAGGTGGTGGTGGTTGACATACTGGCAGGAAAAAAAGGTTGAGGTGCTTAAAGAAGCACACAGCCACCTTTTCCTGTGCCACCATGGTATACTGACCTACGCTCGGTATGCAGAGATGGCTACTAGGTGCACCTTGAGGGTCGCTGAGCTCAGACCGGACTGAGAGAGAGAGAGAGAGAGACAGACCACAAGTAGTCCAGGATGCTAATCACAGGGCAAGATGGTCTTCCTCCCTGCCTTGACACCAAATGGAAAACCTTTTCCACTTGAAAGCACAGCACTGGCAAATCAGCTCCTTCCGAGAGGCTTCAAGAACATGGAGAACCTCATCGGAAAGACCCAAAAATCAGAAAGCCCCAAAGCCTGGAACTCTAGCTGCTCAGGAACTAGGCTGTTAGGTGCAAGGACTGAAGGTCCGGGTTGAAGATCTTCCCCTGAGAGCAAGAGAGCAGGTCCAAAGAGGCAAGCGCCACAGAGGCCTGAGGCTGAGCAGATTGGGGCATCAGAAATGGCACGGCCAGTCTGGAGCCACCAGGATCATCCAGTGCCTTGTCCCTCCACACCTTGAGTAACACCTTGTGGATCAAGGGAAAGGGAGGGAAGGCGTACATGAGGCTCTGGGTCCAGGGCCTTTTGAAGGCATTCCCATCAGTGTCCCACACTGAGGGGGTGGGCACAAAACAACCAAAGCTTCGTGTTCTACCGGGGGGCAAACAGGTCGACCTGGGGAGTACCCCAGTGGGAGAACAAATGATCAACTACCTCCTGGTGAAGAGACCATTCGTGAGACGCCTCACCCACTTGACTGAGGGTATTAGACAGCTGATCAGAGGCACTGACAATATGGATTGCCAGAAGACTGGCATCCAGACGGCATACAAGGGACCAGTTGCGGAGAGGTTCCCGACACAATTGGAAGGACTGCGTTCCGCCCTGCTTGTTGAGGTAGCACGTGGTCATGGTGCTATCCGTCAGGACCCGCACAACTGGAGTGAAGGCCGTCAGAGCAAGGGGCACTGCATGGAACTCCAGCAGGTTGATGTGACATCGGGACTCCTTGGGGGTCCACAGACCATGAGCCCTGTGGTCCACAAGGTGGGCTCCTCATCCCACCAGAGATGTGTCGGTCAAGAGAGTGACCATTGGCTCTGGGTGGATGAACGGAACTCCCTCCTGCAGATGTTCTGGATTGAGCCACCACTGGATGGTGTTCCACACTGGCTGCATTACCATGACCGGCTGGTCCAGGTGACCAAGTTGCCAAGACCACTGGTGGGCCAGCTCCCACTGCCAGGGGCGCAGCCATCAGTGGGCTCACTGCACCACACTGGTGCAGGAAGCCATGTACCCAAGCAGATCAGATCTACAGGTGCACACGAGGCCCGGGGTCCAGGGCCTCATGAACGTATCCCCACCAGTGTCCCGCAATGAGGGAGGCAGGTACAAAACAGCTGCAGCTTCGCGTTCTCCCGGAAGGCAAACAGGTCGACCTGGTGAGTGACTCACTGACAGAACAGGTGATCGACTACCTCTTGGTGAAAAGACCACTTGTGAGATGCCTTGCCCATATGGCTGAGGATGTCAGCCAGCTGATTAGAGGCACCAGTCACATGGACAGTCAGAAGATCGGCATCCAGATGGCATAGGAGGGACCAGGTGTGGAGAGCTTCCCAACACAATTAGGGGAACTGTGTCCCGCCCTGCTTGTTGAGGTACCACATGGTCATGGTTTTGTCTGTCAGGACCCGAGTGATCTGACCCCGGACAACTGGAGTGAAGGCCATCAGAGCAAAGGGTGCTGCATGGAGTTCCAGCAGGTTGATATGGCATCGGAATTCCTTGGAGTTCCAGAGCCTATGGGCCCCCAGGTGGGCTCCTCATCTCCTCAGAGACACACTGGTTATGAGAGGGACCATCAGCTCTGGGCAAACCTTCCTGCAGATGTTCTGGTTTAAGCCACCACTGGATGGCGTCCCACGTTGAGCTGTGTCACCATGTCCAGGTGACCGAGATGCTGAGACCACTGCCGGGCCAGCTCCAGGTGGAGGCAGTGCAGAGAAGGGCCACCAAGATGGTCTAGGGCTTGCACCAGAAGAGCTTTGAGAAGAGGCTAAGGGAGTTAAATATGTACTCACTGGAGGCAAGAAGAGAGAGGGAAGACATGACAGAGGCATTTAAATATGTAAAGGGGAATAATAAAGTGGATGAGGGCAGCTTTCTACACAGAAGGAAATGCACAAGGATGAGGGGACATGATAGGAGGCCGGGGGGAGACTCAGGGGCAATGTTAGAAAGTACTTCTTCAGTGACAGGGTGGTTGAACCCTGGAACAAACTACCAGGGGAAGCGGTGGATGCAAGCACCATAGAGGCATTCAAACACGCATGGGATAGGCACAGGGGACTTGTGGAATCGGGAATGTGAGGAAGTAAGGTCCCAAGCCCAGCAAGGTCTGCAGAAAGGAAGTAGGAACCAGGTTTAATAGGGCAGACAAGATGGACCATAGGATCTTTTTCTGCCAACATCTACTATGTAACCATTGTAACTATGTAAGCTCCCACTGCAGGGGGCACATCTGTTGGTGGGCCCACAGGACCACGCTAGTCAGGAAGCCATGTATGCCAGCAGCTGTAGGAAGTCCAAGGCAGGATGCAAGTGCCCAACTGGAATTGATCAGGTAAATGAGGTAAGATCTGCCACCCTGTCTGCTGGGAGATGGGTCTTGGCCCGCAGAGTGTGGATCACCTGTGAGGGGTGGAGTTCCGACTTGGCTGGGTTGACGAGGGCCAGATTCCTGGACCTCTCCACCTCTTCTTGGGATGAACCAGCAATCAGCCAGTTGTCCAAGTAAGGGTACAGTTGGGCCCCTCAGCACCACAGGAATGCTGCCACCACTGCTATGCCCTTAGTGAAGACCCTGGGGGCTGAGGAGGGGCCAAACGGCACGGTGTGGAATTTGTACAGCACCCCTTCCAAACAGAAATGAAGGAACCACCAGTGGGATGGACAGATTGGGATGTGGAAGAAGGCGACCTGGAGGACCAGAGAGCAGAACTGCATGTCTCACTCTAGGGATGGTATGATTTGGCTCAGGGTGACTTTCCCAAACTTGCGCATCCTCAAGTACTGGCTGAGATCATGGTGACCCAGTATGGGGATCTAGTATGGGGCACCAACCCCCCCCCGCCCATTTGGGATCTAAGAAATATCTTGAGACAAACCCCAGACCGGCTGTGGAGTCCGGGACATGGGCCACAGCACCTTTCTGAAGTAGCTGGATGATGTCCTCTGGAACAGCAGACAAGATGTCCAGCACCACCACGTCTTCCTGTGGGGCATGGGCTCAACTGGGCGGAAGAGCCTCAAAGTTTGGAGGCAAACCATGACCCACCACTTCGAGCACCCATTTGTCCAAAGTGATGATGGACCAGGCGTATGCAAAATGCCAAAGCCGACTCCCCATGGTAGTCCAATGTTGGGACAGGACAGGCAGGAGAGTGATACCCTCCCACCCATCACTGGGCAGGCTTGGCAGAGGCTCCAGTGCCGGCTGCCGTGGGAGCCCTGGCTCCCCAGCCTCTGGATTTCTTGAAGCCAAGGCAGCCGGCTTAGGTTTGGGTGGCCAGGCCTGGGGTGGTCTGGACAAGGGGGCACCTAGTAGGGCCAAAATGAAAGGGCTTTTCCTTCGCTTCTGGCCCTTAGGGTCCTTCTGTGAGAACATAACGCAGTCCGCGGTGGCACTGGACTTCTTGATGTGGATGAGCTGATCATCCATATCCAGATCAAACAGGTCGATACCCAAGAAGGGGGCATCCACCAGCTTGTGTTGGCTATCAGCTGTAAAGATCGAGATCCTTAACCACCCCTGGCACTGCATGGCGACCGGCACAGGAGTCACAGCTGTCCAAGGCCATCTGGAGCTGTTGCTTGGCCACTAAGCATCCCAGTCCCAGACCACCTTGATAGCCAAATGCAAGTCCACAGGGAGGCGAGAAATAACCTGGTCCAAGACTCCCATTAGCACATGGGAGAAGCTGGCTATCTTGATAGCTGAACTGGCTTTCTGAAGGCCTTGAAGAAAAAGAAGAATCAGAATTTATATAGCACTTTTCATACACAGTGTATCCCAAAGCAATTTACAACCAATGCTAGAGGGGTAGTGAAGTGGCTGAATGTGTAGTGGCGGGCATATCGCACATCAACACCCATGCACAGCTTGGATAATTGAATGACCGGGGTTATGGGAAGGGGAATGTTGACCAGGACACCGGGATTGTCCCCTACTCTTTGCAAAGAGTGCCCTGGGTTCTTTTACTTCCACCTGGACACCCACCAGGACAACACCAGCATGGGTAGAAGGGACCTCAGTTAAACGTCTCATCCGAAGGATGGCACACCCCAGCACTACAGCACCCCCCTAATACTGTACTCGGATGCCAGCATTTTAGGTGCAAGTTCAATCCCGGTGTGGGACAATGTGCTACTAACTGAAGGAGGCAACAAAGACTTTCTTCACCGCACTGTCCACCCAGTCTACTACCAGGCCTTCAGAAGATGAAAGATGATCGGTAAACCCAGGCAGAGACCCAGTAGGTACTGCATACTTGCAGACCATACATGCCGATGGTGCCGGACAGGAGGCTGGACGCTGCCAGAGCTCAAGGGTGGGACCAAGAATGGCTTTCCACCCCTGGAAGGCAACAGCTGGGGAGTCATCCCTGTCCAGGGTCTCAGTCAGGTGATACTTAACCTGCTTCTGGACCAGCTCTGATGGGATCCTCATCGACTGAGATCAACCCGAGTGGAGTAGCACCCCAAATGAGACCAGTCCATATTCTGTGGTAAACTCCTCGGACTCCTGGTCGAAGGCTGGAGTCTGAAGGGAGTAAATGGTGGAGTCCTTAGAGTCTAAGAACTTCTCAAATGCTGCCCTCAACCCGGGCTACCCATGGACAACCCACAGCTCAGAGGGGGTGATCTTCACCGAGAGCCTGCCAGGGAGTCCTGAGGCAAGGCGAGCAACCTGGCAGATGTGGGGGCTCCAATCAAATGGGCAGCAAAGCTGGCATCGGCTCGACTGGAGGGACCAGAGCGGGCTGCGTCAAAGACGACCAGGATTTGCTGGGGGCTGAGGTGGGGCTCATTCGTGGCCAAGGATCCACTGTTGCCAAACGAGCTACTCATAATGGCACCGCAACTTATGGTGGAGCTTGTCCTTGTCTGCAGACAAGGAAGAAGAAGAGAAGCACTGATGGTGCTTCTTGGTCGACGGCTGAATGCTGAACGCAAGAGTTCATAGATCTCTACCAAGAGAACAAACGAGACCTAGACCAATGACGGTCAAATCATCGGGGAGGCGACAACAGAGATGGCTCCATGTGATTGAGTGGAGCCGGGCCCCAATGAACCCCCGAGGGGTTGACCTTCTGAGGGGGGGGACAGTTGAATCTGCTGGTCTATCTGACCCCTCCTGCGAGAGGGCTGTAAGGACTGGAATCCTGGAAAGTGAGTCGTCGCCACCATTCTCTGACAACGGGTCGATCAGGTTGAGAAAAATCTCGATGGGTTGGTCAACCCATGTCTCGAATGGCAGGTCTGACAGGGATATTGATGGTCCACCGGCCTGGACCTGAACCACAAAAGTGTTGGCCAAAGCCAATGGATCGACAGCTATCAAGCCAGATACAGAATCGTGGGAACAGGAAGAGCGAGGTCGCTCTTGATCCCACAACCTGCAACAGGACCTCTTGAACTAGAAGGCTCGCAAAGACTTCAACCCTCTGGAAAGGCACTCCTCGAGAGTAGGAAGGGATTGACATAAATCCTGGAATGCTCTGGTAAACGAAGTGCCCTAGCCCACCAGGAGTAGCGTGGAGGCTTAGGCAGCACCCACGGCAGCTTAAGCCGCAGTCGCTTCAAAGGTGGCAAGCTGCTCCGCTGACCCCACCGCCATGGAAACTGCCTTATGGGCATTCTTAGGCCAAACAGGAGGGTTCCATTCGACCAGGTTGCCTAAGAGAAGGTGAGCATAATGGTCCTCCAATGTGGAGGGCTGAAGGGACCAGCACAGGCCGCAAGCCTACGGATCGTGCTGGGCTCTGAGGCAACAAATAAATGAGGCATGAGGATCAGTGCGCAACATCTTCTGGTTAACAAGCAGCACACCACTCGAACCCTCGTCCTGCTTTCTGGTCATTGCGCTCCATTTGGAAAAAATGGAGTTGCTATTTTGATTTTCTGCAAACAGTCTACACAAAAGCTTGCAGACCTAGTTTTGAGCCTACACTGCATGCAGGAGCTGTGAAGAAAGAGACCTGATGCTTCTAGCAGAAAGGAAGATCTGCCATCACATGGCAGTGCCAAGGGAGATACCACCTATGTGTATGGGAGAAGCGTAGCCTGAAGACCTTCCAGTGAGATTTAAAGGGGAAGGAAGAACTGCCAGAAGTGTGGACAGTGCACCATATCCACGTCCCTAGAAATTAAACAACTTGGTGTGGCGCTGGGTTACTTACCATGGGAAACGTGCGTCAGCACCATCCCCATACATTTGTAATATGAACCTAGTTTGCAGGGTCAAAAAAAAGAACCTCAATAGAATGGGTTTTTAAAAATAAGTGTGGCGGAGGTATTTAACAACTTGAGGCATTAATCATAAAATTAGGAATAAAAACGGTCTTCAAAATATTTGTGTTCATTAAACTTACTCTGATGATAAATCGAAGGCTGTCAGAAATGCATTATTGGTTAAAAAAAAACTATTAGCAAATGTTTTGCTGACTAATGCTTTTACTTTAAACTCCCTGTCCTCAGCCTCTGCTCTCCACCGCTTCTCAATGTTCTGATGCTCCTGGACCTTTCCTTAAAGCGTTTTTCCAGTATCCAGGATTTTTTTTTTTTTTAAATATAGTATTCAGACACAATACATTTTATGTGTCATTAATGTTCTATATTTATTGGTTAGGTACGATTACAAACTAAAAACAGCATGTGTAATTTTCCATTACACACACCCCCGTTACACATGTACGTGTATAACTGAGATTAGCTCCACCTCAGCTCTTCTGAAGCATACTGTTCATGCTTCACTACACGAGCAAACATAAAACCAGTAATTATATAAAATAAAACATGGGCAATAGTCAAATTCATTTGTTTTTTGATGTTTTTTTGAATACACCCTTGTGTTTTCATGCAAATATTCTCTGTAGTAAAGAATGAGTGGGAGATATATAAAGAAAATGAATTTAAATATAAGCAGTTGTGTCAGAATATTATATTTTTGAAATAACATCTGAAAGTAAGAAAGGAAGATGCGCCCCAGCTCGGATCCGAACCCAGGCCCGCTTGGAATACCGCTCCGCTGCCCTACAAGGGCAACTAGAAACCTTGGGATCCCAAAGGCACTCACCATCTCTCGATGTAATCCCTGCAGCCACATAAATTAGAATTACATCTTTTATTTACAAGGGGTAGTGTGCAAATTTTAAATTCAATTCATACATGAGAATGGTATTCTAAGCAGGCCTGGGTTCAAATCCTAGCTAGGGCAGTAATTTTTTTCTCACTTCTAAATTGTATTTTAAATATAAGCACAGTGCTCCCCTTGTAATTAAATTATAATATTACTGGCTATTTTCCTGCATACTGGAAAATGGCTTTAACCACTCTTCTATCTCTCTTAGCCTCTGCAAAGGCCAATGGCTGATGCAACTGTGTGAACCGTAACACGTTTGAAATACTGTATGCATATAAACAGCTATATAAAACTAAACAAAATGGTTATATTAAATGATGCTGAAAATAGAAAATAGAGTTAAAAATCTACGTTTCGACCTTAGGTCTTCTTCAGGAAATATCTGAAAGAGAAAAAAAAACCAGTTAGTGTTTTTCTCTTCACATATTTCTGAAAACCTAAGGTCGCACATAGATTTTTAACTCTATTTTCTATTTTCAGCGTGCATTTAATATAACCATTTTGGTTTGCTTTTAGACCACATGCTGATGCAGCTCCTTGTTTTTGTTTTATATAAAACTAAATCCCATGCTGTCCTAATTGGTTTTACTTTTGTTTTTGTTTTTTTAAGTGAATACATTAGGGGTCATTTATTGGCTAATCAGACCCTCTCTTTTGGGGCGTTGGATCCCCTGACCTAAATGAGAGCCCCAGAATCTCTAAATTCTAAAGCCATATATAAGAAGCTCCGCTAGAAGGGGAAGGAGTAAAAGAAATGTGGGAGCGGGGACACCTTGGACTTTAGGACCCTGGCAATAACACTGCAAATCTTTCATGCAAACCAGATTGCTAAGCTCTGCTGCTGCAAGATGCAGAAATCCCTAACCACCATTAGTGCAAAACAGGCAAAAACAATTGTCTTCATGATTCTTGGATGTCTGTAATAGATTGCTTGTCCAATGTGGACTGTTCTAAGAAGGTGCCCAGAGGCTCATACAAGGTAAACGTCCTGTCTCGATTGTGTGTCTTCTCGTGTTTTCGCAGGTCCGATGGGCTCAGGAAGCTCTTGCTACACTGTGGGCAGATGTGTGGCCTCAGCCCCGTGTGAATCCGCTCATGTTTCCGCAGCCCTGAGCGATCCGAGAAGGCCTTGCCACACTCACCACAGGTAAAGGGTTTGAGTTCTGGGTGGGTCTTTTCATGCTTCTTCAGATCGGCCACGGACATGAAGGCCTCTCCGCACTCTGGGCAACTCTGCACCACTTCTCGGCCGTGGCTGCGCTGGTGCTTACGGAGGGAGGCCAGGTCCTCAAACACGATGCTGCACTGCAGGCAGGTGTAGGTGCGCTCGGTGTTGTGAGTCCGCTCATGCTTGCGCAGGCTGGATGACACCACAAAGGCCTTCCCACACTCCTCGCACTTAAATGGACGCTCCCCAGAATGCACGCGGTGATGCTTAGTGAGGCTGGAGCGTTCCGTGAAGGCCTTACCACACTCAGAGCACTGGAAGGCTTCACCCGTGTGGACCAGTAGGTGCCTCTGAAGGTCCCAGGACGCAACAAAGGCCTTATGCTTTCCGTGCATCAGGCGCGTCGCTTCGTGTGGATGCGCTTGGTGCATCGCAAGGTCCGCTAGCTGCCGGAATGATTTCTCACACTTGTCACATTTGTAGGGCTTGACACCGGAGTGCGCCCGCTGGTGGCGCCGGAAGCTGGAGGGGTCCGAGAACATTTTGCCACACTGGGGGCACAGGAAGGGCTTCTCGCCCGAGTGGGTCCGTTGGTGGCTCTGGTAAGATGACAGCTGTGTGAAGTCCTTCCCACACAAGTTGCACTTGTAGGGCTTATCCTGCGCATGGATCCGCTGATGGCATATAAGGGAAGAGGATCTAGAGAAGGCCTTCCCACAGTCTGAGCAAAGGAAGGGCTTCTCCCCAGTGTGTGTCCGCTCATGGTTTTTCAGGTCCTTAAGCTCAGTATATGTCTTCTGACAGATGGCGCATTTGTAAGGCCGGTGGCCAGCGTGGTTACGACGGTGCTTCCTGAAAACAGAAGGGTCAGCAAAGCCTTTGCCACACTCGCCACAGATGTATGGCTTCTCGCCAGTGTGCACCCGCTGATGGATTTTCAGCTTGGAGAGTGTGGTGTAGCACTTACCACACTGTGTGCAGTTGTAGGGCCGGTCCCCTGTGTGGGATGTCATGTGGACCCTCAAGCAGATGGACTGCATGAAAGCCTTGCCACACTCCTTACAGATAAAGGGCTTCTCTCCTGTGTGGCTCCGGGTGTGGTTCCGGAGCTCCACCGCTGACTTGTATGCCTTCTCACAGCTGCTACACTTAAAGGGCCGCTCGGCGGAGTGGATCATCTGGTGCTTCTTTAGCTGGGACTTGTCTGCAAACCGCTTTCCACACTTTGTGCATTTGTGCTTCTTCTCACCAACATGGATGACACGGTGACGTAGTAGGCGGGAGAGGTTGGGAAACACCTTGTTGCAGGCTAAACATTTGATATTTTTGCCCAGTTCTGTGTAATCTGCCATCGCTGTGCCACTTTCCGAATTCAGAGGAGTGTCCAGCTCGGGGGAATCGGCAGCGGCTTGCTCTTGCGGGGGATCCATTGCTTGTAGTGGCTGGTGCTCAAAACAGTACCTGAAACACACACAAAAAATTATCAAAGACAGTAGTAGTACCAGAAACATACCAAAAAAAAAATAATCAAAGACAGTATTAGTACCGGAAACATACCGGAAAAAAAATAATCAAAGACAGTATTAGTATCGGAAATGTACAAAAAAAAATAATCAAAGACAGCATTAGTATCGGAAACGTACAAAAAAAAATAATCAAACACAGTATTAGTATCGGAAACGTACAAAAAAAATAATCAAACACAGTATTAGTATCGGAAACGTACAAAAAAAAAAATCAAAGACAGTATTAGTATCGGAAACGTACAAAAAAAAAATAATCAAACACAGTATTAGTATCGGAAACATACCGAAAAAAAATAATCAAAGACAGTATTAGTATCGGAAACGTACAAAAAAAAAATAATCAAAGACAGTATTAGTATCGGAAGCGTACAAAAAAAATAATCAAAGACAGTATTAGTATCGGAAACGTACAAAAAAAAAAAAATCAAAGACAGCATTAGTATCGGAAACGTACAAAAAAAAATAATCAAAGACAGTATTAGTACCGGAAACATACCGGAAAAAAAATAATCAAACACAGTATTAGTATCGGAAACGTACAAAAAAAATAATCAAAGACAGTATTAGTACCAGAAACATACCGAGAAAAAATAATCAAAGACAGTATTAGTATCGGAAACGTTCAAAAAAATATAATCAAAGACAGTATTAGTACCGGAAACATACCAAAAAAAAAATAAAGACAGTATTAGTACCAGAAACGTACAAAAAAAAGAAATAATCGAAGACAAGTATTAGTACCGGAAACATACCAAAAAAAAAAAAAAATCAAAGACAGTATTAAACATTTCTCAGTTAAACCACTACAACAGATTGTGGTGCTGAAATTTAAGCACTCCTGATACCTATGAGGAAATTGTCAGACACATTTCAGCTTTACTTTCACATACGTTCTGCATCTAGTGTCCCTATTTTTCTTATGTACATCAGCAGGAAAAGGGGATCCCTGTCCTCTCTACTTCACAGGCTCTGGCTGCTTGCTCAGTTCAGCTCTGAAGAAGACTTCTTACATTGTAACACATCAGCAAGTCCAATTAGGTAGGCAGGCTGAAGCTCACCCAGTCCACATTTGATGACAAAATGAATTAAAAATGAGCTTAGAAATGTCTAATAAGTAGCCCTGGGGCTTGATTTTTAAAGCCCCGTGAATGCTGCAAGCCCTGATGCGCCAATCATTTGGAGCATGGGGCTTGTGGCATTCTACCGGATGGTGATCAGGATTTTCAATCCTGAACGCCACATGCCGCAAATTAGACCAGCTTTTCCTGGTCTAACTTGTGCCATTTGCGGGACCCTTTTTAGGGGGCTTGCGCCAAATATCTGGTGCAAGTTGCTGTAAATGGAGGAAACTGTCGCAACTGTGCCCAATGTACTACAAAACGGATGCAGTTGCGTCAAAGGGGTTTTGCACAGCTGCACCAAAAAACTGGTTTCACGCCCTGCGTCACCCTTTGAAAAATCGAGCCCCTGGTGTACAGAGTTAGGGTCACACTTTTTTGTTTTGTTTTTCTCAAGACACGGCATCAAAACAAAAGTCAAGGATGCATTCCAGGATCCCAGGCACTTCTGTAGTGCTTACCACAAAACTGTAAGCATTCAGAGCGTTTTCGTTTTTTTTGCTGCTGTTGCCCAATAGCGACAACCTTTTTATTGTTTTTGTTTGTTTTTATTCAGTAGCCATAAAATGGTTACAAACTGTTGCTTCGAAGGGCAATACAAAGTGGGTTTTATGTGCTTGACATAACAGCGGGTTTGCCATTGTATTCCCCACATTGGTTACAAGAATGGGGGACAATCTACACATTTCGACATCAAATTTCTTCTCTCTCTTGAGCGGTTATGTTTATGTTAGGAAGCATGAGCTAGTATGTCATATTTAATTTATGATGTTTTATATTGCGCAGCACCCAGAGCCTCCTGGAATGGTTGTGTTATAATTAAATGTTTCCATACCGCACATATTTACCATTACAGCCATCAGTGCACCGGTCGTTATAGGAAATAATTAAACCAAATATTATACTGAAAGTGGTTTCCTAGAAATCGGAATAATATCCAGTATCTGCAGTGTCACCTACTACTTTGAAACACAAAGCTACTACTGGGAATCTGCAAAGAAAACTGCAGAGACCCTTGTTGGTGAGAAATCTTTTCTGCATCACTGTGGATGGTCAGGGGAGCACTGCGGAGGACTGCCTGACTGGGCATGTGATGGTTTCTTTCTATGTTTAAATTTTTTTTGCAACCCTAGAGGTTGAAATTAGCACTGGCCCACTAGCTAAAGGCTGGCAGATTTTGTATCGAGCTAGTAAAAAACTATTTTTAAGTAGCCTGCGGGCTTGTACTGGAGAAGATAATATTTCAATAAGTACACCAGCTGGGCCAGTAGAAAAATCTGTGGGGCTAGTGGATTTCCCCCCGTTACTAGTTCTTTTGGCTAGTGGCTGCAAAACTTAATTTCGACCCCTTCAACCCCCCCAACCCCACACCAAATGGAGTTCTGTAGCATAACCTGGAAGCAGGAGTGGGATCTGAGCATAAAGGCTTTCTGGCCCTGGTTCGCAGCTGATTTTTCCAATTTCAAGATATCTTTTGGATAAATCCCTGTCTGATGACCTTAATACATGTTGAACAGATAAAAACAGTGCACACAGGAGCCACTTCAGATATGAATTATTGTTAAGTTTATTCAGTGAGCCACAGGAAGGAACTGGTACATTCCGAATGCGCACAGGGCAATTGTGTGGGCAACAGGCGAGTTTGTCCTTACGGTTTGCTTCCTTGCACTTTGCACTTCATGGCTCACTGACTAAATGTACAATTCTGCTTAAAGTTGAACCAGCATAACATTCTGTGGTGATCTGCATATGCAGGCCATGATGCTTTGCATTGTGTGGGTATGTGTGATTTTGTATTTTATTTAAATGTACAATAATTCATATCTAAAGTGGCTCCTGTGTGCACTGTTTTTGTCACTTTAATTGGGGTTTTGTTTGAACAGTGTATTTCAGAGACTCAGTGCTGGGGTTTCTTAGTACAGCTGACCTTAATACCTGTGTTTGGTACTTCAAGGCTTGACTACTGCAATTCTCTCTACCTAGAGTTATTTGGGGGAGATGCATCTCCAGCTAGTGCAGAATGCTACAGCCAGGTTGATCTCCCAGTCATCACATTCTGATCATATTACACCTGTGTTGTGGCCCGTGCTCTGGCTCCCAATTAGGCGGCGCACCACCTTCAAGATCGCTTTGATAACACAGAAAGCAGTTTGTGCGAGGACGAAATGTAGTTCCTGCAGGACAGATATGTGGGACCTTTCTGGAGGGGACATGTCACTTTGGTCCAGTCAACTCCCTGCTCAAAAAGATGCTGCGGTCAAATAGCTGCTGCGACAACTGTGTTTTCCTGCCAGATTCGTTCCCAGACAATTTGCTCCCAGGAGACACTGAACTGGACTCTAACAACAATGCCAACAGAGGTGCCACTTTTACAACACTCGGGCTCATTGTGTCATCTGGTGGGCAAATGGTGCCCACCTGTAGGTTTTGTGATAATATGTATGGCAGTAGCAAACTGCTGGGGAACAAATTTGGCAGGGCTGCGACCGTCACCACAGCTAATTGTCCGAAGTGACTTGGGTGGGCAACTGATAAGGGCGAACTGACATGTAGCCTTTCTGCAGAGAGCCACCCACCTCTCTTAATAGCCACCTCTCTTCTCCCTCCTCCAATAACAAGGACTCCCCCAGCCAGCCACGCACACACACTTTCCTCTTTTCCCTCTTAGTGCCCCTCCCCCAATGATCTGAAGAGTTCCACGCCTTCTACACCACTGTATGACAGATATTCCTGATCTGCAGTATATTTTGTCCGACTGCTACCTTATTTATTTTTCATGTATTGTGTAAGGGATAACGCATATTAGGGTGTGCGGTTATATAGAGAATAATGGATAGTTTAGAATGTATTACTGATCAGTAATACCATCGAGAGGTTCAGGACATGCAAGAACCTCGAGAGCGAAGCTCGAGAGGTTTCTACATGTCCTGAATCTCGAGATGGTATTATAATCGTTAATACATTCTAAACTATCTATTATTTTTTTTAATATATGGATGCAAGTTTGTGTTTCTTACCTTTTGTTGCTCACAGTTCGTTAGCTGGCTGTGGTGATGCCGTGTTGAATGTGTTGTGAATGCTGTGAAGAAAAGTAGAACTGTCCAAATGAGGAAAACATGGAAAACAGTATTTTAAGTTGTAGAGCCAATGATTTGTGGCAAATGCTTCAGCGCCAATGATCGCGGCAACAAAAAAATTGTTTTTTCCATTACTGATTTCTATTCTGTGTCACTGTCCAAATACATAACGTAGCAGCGTTTCTTGGGTGGCTGTGGTGAGTGACGTATGTTGATGGAGACGTTGCCGAAAAAAAAAGAGCAGTGACTTCTGAATAGGTTTCCGGAGGTCGCAGAGATTTGGGAGCTTGTCGTGTTTAATCTGCTGTGTGATGTAATTTCCTGGTGCTCTGTTGAAGAAGTTGTTGCGTTTTCTTGAAGTTTCGGTCGAATGCTGTGTGTAGCCGGTGGGCTTTCTGCATTGTAAGGGTACAGTTCTGGCTCTGTTTGCTGTTGCTCTCGAGAGGTGGATGGCTGCTGGGGATCGCAAGATAGGATGGAGCACATTCGTTTCTGCTTCTGCTCCGTTAAGGTGCTGTATGCATTTACACTCTGAATGTTCTTGTGCCCAAAGAGCTGTGCAACGTCTGTTGGGGGATATTTGAGTCTACCAACATTTGTATGGCAGTCTTTCTCGTGGAGTGGTTTGTGATTTGTTTTTCAGCTGGTATTCCAGCTGACTTTTTGGAGGAGCTTCATAATTGATCTGATTTTGTTTTCTCCAACTGTCATGCACTGATACCAGTAAGTGTTTGGCTTTAGTCTAGTATTTGGTGTTAGGTAAAAGGGGGATCTGTTTGCAGCATTTCAGGTGGTCTGTGACTGGCATACTTTATGTATGGTGTGATGGGGTCTCTGTCTGGGCTTTGGTCATTTGCATACATTTGTGGGGCTACTGGCCATATGTTCCTGACACTGACTCCAGTTCTGGTTTTAGTTTGTCGTTCATGGTACTCTAAGTATTCTTTTCCTTCAGAATCAGTGCCTTGGATGATGTCTCCCCATCTTAATTGATACTGTTCATTGGTTCTTAATGCGAAGTATAATCCTATGTTAAAAAACATCATGTACAGCAAGGAAGTAGGGGACTGTGAGCCTAGTGTCCCTGTGCTGTAAAGAAGGTTTATGTCAGCCTCTGAAAGGGGTTGTGCTTGTCTGGGTCGGTTTCCCAGTCCCATTTTTTTTTTTTTTTTTAAGTACTTTTGTTTTGCAAGTAAAATGTCATGAGTTTGTTTGAATGACCCTGCAGGCCCTTGAAATATTGATGCTGAGTAGTTTTGTTTCATTAGGTGTCTGTCTATACTTGACAACACCCCTCAAATTGTTGTTGGCTCATACTCAGAGCAGTCCTGTTTTTTTTAAACTGAAACACAAAGTCTGCCAAAATAGGGTCTAATTCAGAAACTGGTATATTTTCTATTTCTCTGCACTCACCGGTTCTGTTGAGGTAGGCGTTCAGGAAACGGAGATTGAAATTAGTTTTTTTTTTTTTTACTGTGTTAATGTTCAGCTGTTCTTGTACAAAACGAAGCCTTTCTCCTGCTGTGTTTATCAGTTTAGATAGCGACATTTTTTTAAGGAGGGACGAAAAGAAAGTTTCACTGAGATTTTCGAGACAGTGAACGGTCGTTTGAATTTTGAGTGTGGCGCGGTTTCAGTTCGGCGTGTCTCGCGCACAGCCCACAATAATGAAGTTGACAGTGTGGTGGAGTTCTAGATACTATCGCGAAAACTGTTAACGATAGTATTACCACTTTTGAACTGTAGTATTACCACTTGCTGTCCGGTACTACTACCACCGGGATTTTTTTGTATGCTTTACTATAGTATTAATTTGCATATCCATATATTAAAATGGAATAATTCATGCCTCATGTGACTGTTAGGTATGATACATAGCCGAGTGTCACAACCACCCAAGACAAGCATTATTCCCTGTAACCGTACACCCTGGAGTGTGTAATCTCACTTTTATGACACGGGTAAGAACACATTCAGGCCACCTGATTGGCTAAAAGACAAGTACAAGTGTGTAATTATCTGGCCATATTAAACTACTGTACTTGTTTAGCGTGTGCATGAGGTTCAGCTACACTATCAATACACTGTAAGTAGAACTATGTTTTTGTCTTCTGCTCATATTTCATGCACAAAATTATTTGTAAAAAAAAAAACTTTTAGTAATTAAACCCTTTTTAAGTAAAATCCATGGTATATATGTTATAAGACACTTCAAGTAAGTGCAATTAGGGTCAATAATCGCACTTTCCTTGTGTGTTTAAAGACACTCAGTGCGAGGTGTGCAATTATTGACCGATAATTAAGCGCAAGGTGTAGGATTACTGACCTGTAATTACACACCCTGACATGTCTTACTGCATACATAAAATGTGCTTAGTCTGTTAAAGTTATGTTGTTCTTGTGAGGTGTATGCTTGTCAGAAAATAAATCAACTGTCAAGTGACAGGTTTTGACCAATAGGTATCAGGAATTTAATAGCCCATTTTATTAGTCCCCTGGTCCCACCCCTGAGTGGACACACCCCCAGACCTCCCTTCTACCCAAAACGGGTCTCGATTACGGAGACCCGGAAGCTCCTTGCTGGTCTCTCCCCCCATAGTGGGGCAGGGCACGACAGACTTGAACCTAAACTGCTCATGCTGGGGGCACCCCTCCTGGCAAGGCCTGTCACGCACAACTTCAACACCTCTCTTATCTCAGGGATCATCCCTGACATATGGAAAGTGGCCACAGTTGTCCCTGTCTTCAAACAAGGCAACCCCAAAAATATCCAGAACTACCGACCCATTGCTATTCCGTCTGCGATTTGCAAGCTCCTGGAAAAGGTAGTTGCTTCTCAGCTCTCACACTACCTTTAGACTTACAACCTTCTCTCCCCCGCACAACACGGCTTCAGAAAAGGGCACAGCACATCTACAGCTCTTGCCGTGGTAACCTCAGAGATCAGGACAGCTGCTGATCAAGGCACTCTTACCAGAGCCATCTTTGAGGATCTCTCGAAGGCATTTGATCGGGTTGACCACCCCCTCCTCATCTCCACTCTTCAGTCCCTTGGGTTCTCCTCCCCTGCCCTTGCCTGGTTCTCAAACTACCTCTCTAGCAGGCAGCAATACACCAACTTTAATCGTACCCTCTCTAATCCCTCTTCAGTTAACTGCGGGGTCCCCCAAGGGTCCATCCTTGGACCCATTTTGTTCTCCCTTTCATTAATGAACTGCCTCAGTCACTGCCCACGCGCATACAACACTTTACGCCGATGACCTCGTCATCCTGGCCCACTTCCCTGGCATCGCTACCATAAACTCCTGGCTTAACTCAGACTTCATGCTTATTCAGACCTGGTTAAAGGACCACAAGCTTACCATCAATCTAAAAAAGATCCAAGCCATGCTCTTTGGCTCCCTGGGCAAAATAAAATCCTGTCCTGCTCCACTAAAGATCCATGGGGTAGATGGGTGTTTCCTGCAGACAGTGGATTCAGTCAAGAATCTGGGCGTCACCCTTGACCCACTACTGGATCTTACCCTGCATATTCGGAACATTTGTAAGGCAACAAATGGCAAGCTCGGACTTGCTTTTCGAGCAAAAAGCTGCCTCACCCCGGCTGCACGACTGGCCTTAGCCAGGGGGGTCCTCCTACCAACGCTCTGTTATGGGCTTGTATTCTTTGCCCCTGTCCCTAAATCTAGTCTCATAAAATGGGACTCAGCTTATAACAATATCTGCCGCTTTGCGCTCTCGGACCCTCGCCTCACACACCGCTGTGATCTCTATTCGCGCCTGGAGTGGCTCCCCCCGGAAAAAGACCACACCTTTGTCCTTGGCAACTTCATCGACAACATCGTCAGAACGGCTACCCCCTCTGCTCTTGCCCTACCCCCTAAACATGGAACCCCAACCTGCCACTTAAGATCAAGGGAGATGCAGGAATGCCTGGTTCCAAAAACCCGCACCCTTGCCAGCTATCGGGCTTTCACCGCATATGCGCCGAGAGTATGGAACTCCCTTCCTGCCTTAATCTGCTCCTCCTCCTCCTCCCATCCTTGCTTTAAAGCCTCCCTGTGGGGGCTTCCTGAAATCCGCCTCCGCCTGTCTCTGGGCCTCTTAGTCCACCTGCTGAGGCTCATATTTTTTTTTCCCCCTGTGTATTACTGAAAGGAGCGTGGCTCCAGCGTTAAAAGTGCACTTCTACCAGCATGATAATAAAAATAGTGTCAATTTTGCCCTGGGACTCCTTGCCCACCTGTCCCAGAGTGGTACCCTGCCTTATCTATCCCTATCCTTCCCCAGGTCTCTCTCCTGCACTTATGTACCTCTCCTGTTAACCACCTAGCCCCCCCCCGCCCAAGGATAATGGCTTACCTTATACTGACTGCTCTGTTGAAAATGTCTGTACTATTCTGTATTATGCTGTTATCTACCTTAATCTAATCTATTATGAATCGCATGTTGATATCTAAACACTAATTCTGAAGTCCACTTTCCTGTTAGCTACCCATCATTCTGTGTTATGCCTAAAGTTCTTGTATGTTACTTTGACTCTTCCTGTTGCTGTTGATTTTATGTACCTTGTAATCCTCCCGGGTCGCACCTGAAAATAGGCACTTGGTTGTCCAGTGCGCTTACCCGGTAAACAAAAGCAAATAAAAATAAAAATAAATAAACATAAAAACACTGGCAGTAAAGGACTATTGGTCCACAAAAGGCTAATCAAGAAGATGGTGGATCTTGGGGTTGGTGAAAAGATGGCCAGATGGGTGGAAAACTGGCTGAGCGACAGAACACAGAGGGTGGTTTTGGGGGAGAGTTATCTGGCACCAGAGAAGTAACCAGTGGGGGTCCCACAGGGCTCTGTGCTGGGGCCGGTGTTGTTCAATGTCTTCATCAATGACATTGAGGATGGCATTAAAGGCAAAATGTGCCTATCCACAGATGACACCAAGCTCTGTGGGAGAGTGGACACAGCTGAAGGGATACAGGACCTACAGGAAGATCTGGAAAAGCTGGGGAGGTGGTCCAGGATCTGGAAGCTTGGCTTCAATGCCAAAAAATGCAAAGTTATGCATATTGGAGCCAAGAATCCCAGGACAGAGCATTACCTGGGTGGAGTCTGAGTATCTGCATCAGAGGAGGAGGAGAAGGACCCAGGAGCAATGATCACTAGTGACCTGAAGCACTCCACGCAGTGCAAGAAAGCAGTAGCACAGGCAAACAAGATGCTGGGATGCATATCTAGGTGGATCAATAGTAGGAGAGAGGAGGTTATACTGCCCTTGTACAGGTCACTGGAAAGGCCGCATCTAGAGCATGGAGTTCAGTACTGGTGCCCACACCTCAAAAAGGACATTAACCTGCTGGAGAAGGTCCAGAGGAGGGCTACAAAGAGGATAGTGGGTCAGCAGGGAAAGGCATATGAGCAGAGGTTGACGGCATTGAACATGTTCTCCCTGGAAGACAGGGGAGAGAGAGAGAGAGAGAAGGAGAGACAGAGAGGGGACATGATTGGGACCTTCAAGTACTTGAAAGGGATAAATAAGGTTGATAAGGAGAGTCTCTTTAAGCTGAGCGGCAACCATAACACGAGGGGGCACAGTCTTAAGCTGGAGGGTGGGATGTTTAGGATGGAGGTTAGGAAGCACTTCTTCACAGAGAGGGTGGTGGACACTTGGAATGTGCTGCTGGAAGAGGTCATCTCGTCGAAGACCATGGGCAGCTTTAAGAGAGGCTGGAATAGGCATAGGGGAAAGCAAGGATCATGGGCAGAGAGGATGGGAGGAGTGGGGAGGGAGGGCAGGGACATTAGCTCAAGGTATGGACCCTGCAATACAAGCAGACTTGACAGACCAAATGGCCTTCTGCTGGCTTCTTCGTATGTTCGTATCCAGTCTGCCCTGTTTTACCTCCTATCCCAGGACCTAATGCCTAGTCACGTTTATTGCCCCCCCCTTACTGTTTCCCCCATGTAACTATTAAGGCTTTTTCTTGATCGCAGTCAAGTTTGAACCCATTAATGGTTCTGGCACCCAGCACCACTGCTGGTAGGCTGTTCTACAGCTAAAGTACTGTCTACATAATATAAAAGTTTCTCACATCCTCCTGAATCCCCCCAACAGCTTCCACTCATGTCCCCATATTCTTGATTTGCCAGTCCTGCTCAATACTTCTCCGTAATTTACCTTGTCCCTTCATTTCAGGAACTTAAAGGTCTCTGTCGTATCTCCCCTCTCCTTTCTGGTCTCGAGTGAGTACATGTTTAGGGCCTTAAGCCAGTCCTCATATGATCTGCCCTGCAGGGTCTAGATCATTTTGGTTACCCTATTATTTATTTATTTATTCATTCCTTTTTTTTTTTAATTATATTTATTTCAAAAGTTTCACCAAGAAAGACATAACTGGCTGGTAACAGCTCGTTTCCCGATATGTACTGGGGCATGGGGAGAATGGAGGACAATGAGGAACACAAGAACAAAATAATAGTGAATAAACAACATAAATAATTCTGCAAAGACAAGGATTGTGAGCAGTAAAATGCACAACAATACAATAAGTGTCGAAGGATAACGGCATTTGCAATCACAATACAATTAAGTGCTGGAGGACAGCAACATTTGCAATCACAATACAATAAAGTGCTGGAGGACAGCAACATTTGCAATCACAATACAATAAAGTGCTGAAGGACAGTAACATTTGCAATCACAATACAATAAAGTGCTGGAGGACAGCAACATTTGCAGCCTACAGAGGCAATACAGTACTGATTTAAGGGCGGAAGCAAGATTGCCGAATGGGGAGAATGGAAGAGGGGACTGCACTAGTGTAGGTGCAGGGTGAAGGGGGGTAGAAGGGCGCTGAGCAGCAGCCCAAGGACCAGTATCAGTGTCAACTGCAGGAATGCATAGTGAAGTCACGGAGGACAGCAGTGTGAGTGGTGGGAAGAGGTACAGAGGATGTTGGGGGGTTGGGGAAGAACCCCATAGTTTGGGGAAACAGAAGGAGATGGCAGCTTAACCAGCAGTCAGGTTCCTTGAGAGGACTGTGAGAGAGTAATAGCCGCAGTTGTGTAGGGGGTAGGAAGTGGTGGTGGTGGTGGGGGAAGCAAGGTAGGAGAGGAAGAAGCCAAACCAGTATGTGGAGATGAAGGAAGCAAAACGGCTGAGGGTTCTGGCTTCAAGGGAGGGGTAGGAGAGGAAGAAGTACAAGGAGCAGTGGTGGGTGCATTGGGGTGGGGGGGGAGAGACAGTCTAGAGCAATGCAGCAAAAGGCATGAAAGAGGGGGTCCAGTCTCGCCAAGGTGGACTTGGGAGCAGCACTGTATATCATACACCATAGTCAAAGATGGGGAGTATAATTTGCAAGACGATCTCTTGACGTGCAGGAAGAGGGATATACCCTTTATTCCTGTAAAGTGCAGCAAGTCGTGGGGTACAGCTTCTTGTGGATGGCATCCACATATGCCGAGAAACTGAGGTGCCGGTCCAGCCAGACCCTGAGGTACTTGAATGAGGGGACAGCCTCAATTGCAGCACCATTAAGGGTACGGAAAAGGGGGAGAGGCATGAATCTAGCAAGCCTCTGCCTTCTGCAAAAAGAAAAAATTACTCACCTTAGTAATGTTGTTTCTTCTAATGGAGTCTTGCTATATTATGACATATGCAGTATAACCCCAGGTTAGAACTGCTCCGGAGGTGAAAGAGTTAACTTTCCATGCAGGGCATGGAACCTTGAGCGTGAGCTCGGTTGAACACTCTGTCTGTTGTAGCTCAAACTTAAACTGTCAGATCTTTACGAGCAAAACTCACTAAGGTTCTGTGTGGAAGCCATAAACCTACACTAGCCCACTGGCTACTAACTACAAAAACACATTTCTATTCTTGATCCCAAAATAAAGACTCAAGTCAGGGGATTCAAGAAAGAAAAATAAAACATAACTCCTGAGCACCCTAAGAAAGGGTGAAAATAAAGCGGGCATCTATGAAGTGCCAACATTGCATTGCCCACCCACATCCCAAAAGTAGAGGTTCTGAGGGGGCAGGCTGGGAGGTCATAATAGCAAGACTCCATTAGAAGAAACAACATTACTAAGGTGAGTAATTTTTTCTTCAAACAACATGAAGTCTTGCTATATTATGACATATGCAGATTACACAGCAGTACCTCCATGGAGGAGGGACAGAACCTACTTGGGAAATAGACTCTGAAGCACAGCTGTGCCAAATCGAGCATCACTCCTAGCTTGGATATCCAGGGAGTAATGCTTAGTAAAAGTGTGAACTGTTTTCCAGGTAGCTGCTTGACATATCTCAAGGATTGGGATGTCCCTGGCAGCAGCCAGGGACGCAGCTGTACCTCTGGTAGAGTGAGCCCTCAGGCCTGAGGGAGGAATCTTACCCAGTTTTTCATAGCAAAATTGGATACAAGAGACAATCCACCTGGCAATGGATCTTTTAGTGGCTGGTTTGCCTTTACCAACCTCACCATAAGTGAGGAACAATTGGAGTGATTCAAACCTATGACCCTTGGTACGTTCTATATAGTAACTAAGGGCTCTTTTGACATCTAAACTGTGTAATCTCCTCTCGCCAGAGGAGGAATGGTCAGTGAAGTACACAGGAAGAGACATGAATTGATTAAGGTGGAAGTCTGAAACCACCTTAGGCAAAACTTTCTGTTAGTCCTGAGGACCACCTTATCTCTGTGAAAGGAGATAAAATCAGGCTCCACTGACAACAGTAGCTCACTTATGCGCCTGGCAGAAGTGATGGCTATCAGAAACACAGTTTTCCAAGTCAAGTACTAAGCTCTGCCGAAGACAATGGCTCAAAGGGGTTGCATAAGCTGGGCAATGCAAATATTAAGATCCCAAGCAGGGGCAGGGTCCCTGAACGGAGGGTTGGTGTGAAGCAACCCTTTAAAAACTTGGAGAACACAGGGTGAGCTGAAAAAGAAGAGGGCTTACCTGCTGATAAAAAGACAGACACAGCTGCCAAGTGCACTTTTAGGGTAGCTGGTCTTAGCCCCAAAGAATTAAAATGCACCAAATAATCCAGAATCGTGGGCACGTCAGCCAATTCTGGGGAAATATGCTTACCAGCACACCATATGGAAAATCTTTTCCATTTTGAATTATAAGTAGCCCTGGTGGAAGGCTTCCTAGAGGCCTTCAAAATTTCCAATACGCCTTGGGAAAGGTGTAGGTCAGCAAACTCTAACTCTTCAAGAGCCAAGCCTTGAGATTGAGAGATTTGAGGTTTGGATACCAAACTCTCCCCTGGGCACAGGTCAACAGGTTGTGATTCCTGGGAAGACACAGGGGAAGGTGGACTGCTAAGGACATGAGGAGTGGGTACCAGGGCTGCCTGGCCCAATCTGGAGCAATTAGGATCATCCTGCAGGGTTGAGACCTGATTTTTACTAGCACCTTGAAAGAAGAGGGAAGGGGGAAAGCACAGAGAAACTTCCCTTCCCAACTGAGTAGGAAGGCATCCAGAGGGACTGAGCCCAACACTGGGGGCCTGCAGCAAAAAAGGGGAAGTTGGTGATTGTCTGGGGCTGCAAAGAGATCTATCTGAGGGGTGCCCCATCTGGCAAATACTACCTCCAGTACTAGGGGATCCAGTGTCCATTCGTGATGGCCCTGGGAAATCCTGCTGAGAGCATCCGCTAGGACACTGTCCTTGCCTGGGAGGTGAACTGCCGTAAGGAAGGCGTTCAGAGAATAAGTGAGACCACAACTTCATTGCTTCGGTGCACAAGGCCGTAGACAGAGTGCCCCCTTGCTTGTTGATGTACCACATTGTAGTGGTATTGTCTGTTCTGACCTGAACAACCTTGTTCTGAACAGACGTGGAAAAAACCTGGAGTGCTAGAAAAACTGCTCCGAGTTCCAACAAATTGATGTGGAGCAGAGATTCCTGAGGGGACCACAACCCCTGGGTAGTAAGGTCGCCCATGTGAGCTCCCCACCCCAAGAGGGATGCATCTGTAGTAAGGGTCAAGGAATGAGACTGGGGAATGAAGGGAACCCCCTGTCTCAAATTGCTCTGGTCCTGCCACCACTGGAGGGCCTGGATCAGGGTTCGAGTCACTGGGATCAATTTGGTTAGAGGATCTGTGCTTTGAGACCAAAAGGCTCTCAAATGGAACTGAATGTCCCTCATCTGAAACCTTGCTCCCTGCACTACTACTGTAGAAGCAGCCATGTGCCCCAGGAGCTGTAGAAAATGCCTTGCTGGTCGAGAGACCTGCAGAGTGAAAGAAGAGGCCAGAGAGACCAAAGTCCTTGCTCTTTCCAGAGGAGGAGAAGCTCTGGCTCTTTTGTGTTCAGTCTCTGGCCTATGAAGGTAAGAAGCTGGACAGGCTCCAGAACTGACTTTGGAAGACTGAGAAGGAAACCTAAAGATGTAAGAAGTTGCTGAGTTACTTGTAGGTGTAGTTTGACCTGGTCTGGGCACTGGCCTACAATGAGCCAGTCGTCCAGATAAGGAAAGATGGCAATCTTTTGCCTTCTTAAGTGGGCAACTACTACTGCCAGGCATTTTGTGAACACCCTCAGGGCCGAGGTGAGGCCGAAGGGCATTGCTCTGAACTGGTAATGGCCTGAGGGTACTTTCGATGGGAGCTTCTGATGAGAACATGGAAGTAGGCATCCTTGAGGTCCAGGGAGGCTAACCAGTCCCCTGGCCTTACAGAGGGTAAAATAATTCCCAGAGTCACTCACCATTTTGAACTTTGGTTTTAAAAGGTGCTTGTTTAGATACCTGAGATCCAGGATGGGCCCATTCTCCTGTCTTTTGGGGTGAGAAGTACCTGAGTACAACCCTTTGCCCTGGTGTGAGGTGGAACCCTTTCCACAGCTCTGAGAGCCAGGAGGAAGAAACCTCTGTTTCTAGGGCAAGTGTCTCTGATGGTTGCAGGTAGAAAGGACCTGGTTCTCATCTTCGGAATTTTTGAAGCTGAGAACCAGTCCTAACCTACTTCCAGGACCCACTTGTCTGATGTTACAGACTTCCAGTCCTGGACAAAGTAAGCCAGCCTGCCTCACCGGTAGTGGAGAATCGCCCTGGCCACCCCATCAGGAGCCTGTTTGCAGGGCTTTGGGTTGGGGGTAGAAGCAGGCTTACTAGACCCCCTTCTGCCTCTTCCTCAAAGAACCCCTCTGGGCATAAGCAGAAGAGGAGGCCTGGGTTGGGTAAAGCAGCCTATGAAAAGGCCTGCCCTTGCCCCTGACATGCTGCCTTGGAGGAGTGGCTTGCCTTTCTTTGGCCTGTGCACTCCTATAGGTGGTCCTATACTCATCCATTTTCTTCATATAATTCTCTGTCTGCTCCCCAAACAGAGAATTGCCCACAACAGGAAAATCCATAGCCTTAGACTGGGTATCCTGTGACAGAGCAGTACATCTGAGCCAGGCCATTCTGCGAAGAGACACAGATGTAGCCATGACTCTTGATGAAACATCATTAGAGTCTACTGCAGCATGAAATTGCACCTTGGATGCCTCAATACCATCCACAGCCACCTGCTCCAGCTCCCTGGCAAGCTGGTCAGGGGCCTGTTTTGCTAGTGCCAGCACAGCATCCCATCTGGATTTCTGGTACCTAGCTGCATAAGCCATATAATTCGCCTGTCTGAGTCCTCAAGATGCTGCCATGTACTGTTTCTTTGCCATGGCATCCATCCTCCTGGAATCCTTTCCTGGAGGGTGAGAGGCTAGAGGAATAGTAGCCTTGTCACAGGCTGCAGCCTGCACTACCCCCACATGGCTGCACTGCTGAGAGAGAAACTCCGTATCAGAGCCTGATAATGTATACCTTTTGTCCATCCTTTTATCAACAGGAAGGATAGAGTGAGGAGTTTTTAGAATTTTCACTGTCTGTTTCCTAAAGGATTTGTGCAAGGGAATAGACAGTCTCCTAGACTCTGGAATATCCATCATTTCTACATATTCAGGCTCTTCTTGGTCATCAACAGCTTCCTCAACAGGGAGTTGGAGAGTTTCAGCAACTTTCTTATAGAACATAAAATGAGAAGGGGACTCAGATAGCCTAGGGGGGAAACCCCTGAAGGTCTGTCTGGAGAGATGTCTGGTTCAATGGGCACATCCAGACTTTCAAAATCACATTCACTCTCCTCATACCCCTCTTCCCCTTCCTCCGGTTCATAAAAATCCTCAAAATCATAATCTTGAACCAGAGGGACTGTCCGAACCGAGCGCTTCCCTGATGGTGTCGGTTCGGACAGAACCGGGGAAAGAGACTGGACAATTTGAATAGCTTTAGCTATTTCCTCAGCGGTTGGAGAAAAAACTTTTGGCTCCACACTAGCTGACTTTCTAGCCCTTTTAGTTGGAACTGCCTCAGGGCTGGCTCTTGCTTGCCCGAGGAAGTCGCCTGGTCAGAGGGCACTCCTCAGGTTCGGTTGGAACCGAACCGGACTGGCCATCCGGTCAGCGGACTTTTGGCCTCCTTTCCTGAGCCTACTAACTCTCTTTTCCACGGTGGCAGCAGGAAAATTCTTACAAATCTGGCAGTCTGCATTGAGGTGGTCAAACCTCAGACAATATACATAGGTGTGGGGTCAGCCTTAGCAAAGGCTTCCCACAGAGGCCACAGTGCTGAAACCAGTGGGTCCGGTTTTTCTTTGGGTTTCTCAGACATAGTGCCAGCCTAACCAAACCTGCCCGTTAGTGGCAATCCACAGCAAGACTCTCTTATCGGGTTCCCAACCGTGTCACTGGTCGTGGAAAAACGAATAAAATCCGCTTTTTAGAACCGATAAGAACCGGAACCGACTCTAAAGGGCTAGAAAGTTAATTTAACCCCATCTGATCGAGTTCAAAACCGAACCGAAAAAGACGTTTACAAGTTCCACACAGAAGAAAATAAAATAAGCTTGTCTATTACTTACAATACCACAGACAGAGCTTGAACCGACTGATTGCGGTAAATTTCGGTAAAATAAACTGAGAATTACACTTTTTAACCGACAAACGAACCAAGCAGCAGGAGAAATCTCTGGAGCGACTGTTCAGTGAGGCGGAGTAAAGAATCTGACAGTTTAAGTTTGAGCTACAACAGACAGAGTGTTCAACCGAGCTCGCGCTCAAGGTTCCATGCCCTGCATGGAAAGTTAACTTTTTCACCTCCGGAGCAGTTCTAACCTGGGGTTATACTGCATATGTCATAATATAGCAAGACTTCATGTTGTTTGTAGCCACAGAGATTATTTTCTGGCCACTGAGGGTCAGCTGATTTGCCAGGAACCAATGCTGGGTGTTAGTAAAGTCCAGCTGGAGCCTGGCCATGATGTCAGAGGCAGAGGAGCTGGAGGAAAAGCGTACCATGTCATCTGTGTACATATGGATGGATGGATGGATGCAGCGGAGCAGGCAGTGGGGAAGTCATTCAGGAAGACAGAGAAGAGTACTGGGCCAAGGACAGACCCTTGGGGGATGTCTGAGCTGAGGAGCGGGGGGGATATGGATTCTCCAGTGTGGACAGTTTGAGACCTTCCCTCAAGGTAGGATTGGAACCAACCAACTGAGAAGCCGGAGAGCCCTGCTGCATTCAGCTTGTCCGGGGCAGGGTAACAGTGTCTAAGGCTTTGACTAAGTCGACAAAAATAGCCGAGGTGAACAAGTCCTGATCCGTGCCAGACAGAATGGAATCAGTATACTGGAGGAGGGAGGTGGTGGAGATGTGTTTGGGGCAATGACCATCAGGGCTCACAGCAGAAGTGGTAGAAAGGACAAGGGGTGTGTGGGGTGGTAGGAGAGGAGAGGAGAGCAGAGGAGAGGAGAAGGGAAGGGGAGGAGGGACTGAGCACAGGAGGTGAAGAAAAAGTTGAAAGCCCGAGACGACAGAAGAGGAGTCACAAATAGGAAAGTCACCCACCTTGAGGACGGGAGATGGGACTGGGTTGGGAGGGGGTGGATAACCATCTAGAACTTAGAGGGTGATTAAGGTTGTTCTGCAGCGTGGATGCAAACTATTCAGACTTGGCAAGCCTGGTAGCTTTTGTACAAGCATTATGGAGGGTCTGGTACTTGATTATGTTGGCAGGGGAGCCAGAGGACTTGTGGGTCCACCAGGCGAGTTTGCATGCATGGAGGCAGGCCAGCTACTCAGCCAAGATCCATGGAAGGTGGGAACCCTGGAACTAAGGGGGGCATGGAGATCCCAGGCTGACAAAAATTTGGTACTAAAATATTGGAAGGTAGTAATTTTTTTTTTTTGCTCCTCTCTCTGCTCAGCTGGCCCCCATCTGTAGTGTCCTCCCCAGCCCTGTCACCTGTCGTCTCTGGGACCTACTCACCTGCTGGTACAATGCCCCACAGTTTGCCCCCCCTGCGGCCAAGCTCCCCGAGGTTCCCCAAGTCCCAGGGAGAGTTTAGTCCTGACATGATAGGCAGAGAAGCCCAGTAGGCGGTACAGGGTCTGCGGGAAAATGCTGCATCATACTGCTGCAACTGGCAGCCTTTTTCCTTGTTCTGCCTTCCCCTAGGCACTTCCTGGGCAAGGACTGCAGTGACTCGAGTACATACGCATGCTCCAGTCACAGTCAGGAAGCACCCACCCTCCCTTCAGGGCTCTGCTTGTGCCACCACCTATAGTAACCTAGGTGGCGGTAGTGCGGCGAAGTACACATCCCTCCCTCCCCTGAGGAGGGGAGTATCCTCTAGGATGCTCTATCCCCCCCGCCTGCCAGCTCCCCATCCCTGGTTGCTGGCGTCTTGAGCGGTAGCGTTATCACTGCGCCGACGAGATGGCAGAAGGCAGTAATGATATTGATGAATTTAGAGGGAGCTTTGGTACGGTGAATCCTGCACACACAATAGACCATATGGTGGTCACTGAGGGTGTTGGGGAGGTTACCAGCATCCCAATATGGTGGGGGTGGGAGGTGAGAACCCAGTCCACAAGGAAGTGACTGAGGGATCAGCGATTGTGTCAGGTTGGGTCACCCATCTGTTGGGTAAGTTGGAAACATTGATTAAGAGCAGCTCACCAAAGAAGGCATGGAGGAGTTGGTGGTGAGGAGCTCAGTGACTGAAGGTGGGACATGCCAGGACAGCAGTAGGCACCGGCTATGAATACAGGGAGGGAGAACTTGAAGAGGAGCAACTCATAGGCAGGAGGGGAGGTGACAGAGAGCACAGACACAAACTGGATGCTAGAGGAGAGGTAAAGTGCAACTCCACCGACCCTTTTAGTATGATCTTTACAGTAAACTTTGTACCCAGGGATGGAAACTATGGTATCAGGAATTCTGTAGGAGAGCCAATACACCAAGATCACCAGCACATCAGGCTTGAGATTAACCATGAGTGGCTGCAAAGTGGTCAGTCTTGGGAAGAAGCTTTGGACACTGATGTGGGTTATTCTCAGTTCTTTGGGGATGGGAGAGGGAGATGACTGGGCAGGGCCAGGACTGAACTTGATATCACCTGCTACTATAAGCAACAGGGAGACAAGGAGCTTGAGGGAGCCTATGAGTCACTTATGGGGGGGAGGGGGAGTGTGGGGAGGATAATGGGGTAGGGGGATGGAGGCACCCAAGGGTTTTAAGATGAAGCCATGGAGAAGGTAGGGGACTTACTTTTTTTTGTTATTTTATTCTTTGGTAACCAGGCAAGGCCCACTAGGCACAGGTGCCTGTTTTCAGGGGCGACCCAAGAGCACTGGGGAGGCCAAGTGAATTGCTCAGAGTCGCACAGTATGCAAGTGGAAGCTGTGGGAATCAAACCCAGGTCTGTCTACTGGATGTACCAAGCTCATTCACAGCTCATTACTCTAACCTCCAGGCTATACTGCCAGTCCCTGCACCCAGGACACTAAGGTGAATGGGATAGGATGGGAGAATGGGAAGGAGGGAGATTGGGGGGCAAGGATAAGCAGTCAGAGGGAAGCGAGGCAAAACAGAAGGGGGAGGAGTGGGAGGAGTGACAGAGTTAAAAGCATCATTATCACAAGGGTTGAAATTGGCACCGGTCCACCAGCCAAATGCTGGTAGAGTTTGTATCAGGCCAGTAAAATTTTCCCTTCAACTAGTCCTGTGGGCTTGTACTGCAGAAGGTAAGATTTCAATAAGTATACTAGCTGGGCCAGTGAAAAAGTCTGTGGGGCCAGTGGATTTTCTCAGGAACTAGCTGTGCTGGGTAGTGGCGGCAAAAAGTACAGTTACATAAGAACTTACCGTAACAGCAGATCTTCGAGAGGAGCTCTTGCAGCAGGTTACAGCATAACAACTGAAGCCCCATGGAAAACTTCTTGTTAGCAGTCTACAGCGGGGGACTGCCCGTTGACGTCATCACCCCGCCCCCAACGTCTGCTTATGGTATAAAAGGGGCAGTCCCCCAGTACCACCTCAGTTCTCCTGCTGAAGACCCTGGCAAACACAGAAAATGGAGAACCGAGGCATTCCTCTGTAACCAAGGAAACTTGAAAAAAAATGGAGAAGCAGTCACCAGGGAGATGGAGGGAAACCAGCACCTGCTGCAAGAGCTCCTCTCGACGATCTACTGTTACGGTACGTCCTTATGTAACTGTACTATCTCACTTGAGGGGGCTCTTGCAGCAGGTTACACCATTAGGACTGAGTCCCAAGCAGTGAGAGGACTGACCTCGGTCAGCTGGGAGGAGGTAGAGGTCAGAGTAAAGTTCTCAAGAGAGCAGACCCTGCAGGACAGCCAGTCCAAAACCTGCTCTATGCCTAGAAGCGCTGTCCAGACTGTTATGCCAGATGAAAGTGTGAAATGAACTTCAAGTGGCCACTGCACGAAAGTCAGCAATGGAACATTTCGGAAAGATGCAAACGAAGCAGCTACGCCCCTGGTAGAATGGCCTTCAACCAGGCCCAGTAAAGGCTTGTTGTATTTACGGTAGCAATAAACAATGCAATTAACTAACCATCTGGATAACCACTGTTTAGAAACTAAAGCCCTTACTTTTCTCAGGGTGAAAGAAACAACTGACCAGATTTTTCTGATGGGGCGGGTGCAGTCCAGATAATAATGAAGCACCTGGTGGAATGCAGAGTATGTAGTAAGGCCTCCCCGAGTCAGAATACTCTGGGTAATGCACAAGAAGGTGGATGTCCTGATTCAGAAAAAACTCGGACATCACCTTAGGAAGGAACTTAGGATTGGTTCTCAAGGACACCCTTTCCTTGTGGAAAACTAAATAAGGCTCTTTACATATCAGAGCCTGGAGCTCAGAAATTCTTCGAGCAGAAGTAATAGCAACTAAAAATAATGTTTCCCACGGCAGAAAGTGAAGCTCGCAACTCACGGCTGGCTCAAAGGGAGGCAACGTACGTTTCTCGAAGATGAACAGCAGATCCCAAGGAGGGACAGGGTCCCATATGGGAGGCTTTAGATGCAGAATACCCCACAAGAATGTGCGGAATAGGTCAAGTTGAGCAAGGGTCTTGCCTTCGATCAGTGCATGGTATGGAGAGATGGCAGAAAGATGCACCTTAATGGATGAATAACTCAGGCCTGAGTTAGATAAGGAAAGGAGATACACTACAACAAGATTCTCCAGACAAGTAAAGAGATCCAGTTGATGAGCAGTGGCCCATATGCAGAACCGCTTCCACTTCATAGCATAAGTAGATCTAGCAGAGGTTTTTCTGGCAGCCACTAGAACCTCTGCCACCTGTGGGGGGAACCCCAAAATGGGCAACCACTAGGTCTGCAGGAGCCACGCATGAAGGTGCAGAGACTTTAGATTCAGATGGACCAGGGTGCCCTGCTCCTGTGAGAGCAGGTCGGAGCACAGAGGTAGGGGAATCGGGGGTTCCACTGCAAGCTGCTGGAGAAATGGAAACCAAATCTGTCATGGCCAGAAGGGGGCTATCAGAAGAATCATCTCTGCCCCTTCTGACTGCAGCTTGAGCAGAACGCTCTGCAGTAATGGAAAGGGAAGGAAGGCATACAGAAATCTCCGTTCAAGAGAGGGACAACACGTCTTGCCAGAAAAACACCAGGCCCTGGATCTGTTGAGCAGAAACTGGACAGTTTTGCATTGGATGGGGACGCACATAGGTCCAGTTCTGGGCAGCACCACCTGTCGAAGAGATCTTCAGCCACTGCTGGAAGAAGTTCCCAATCGTGAACTTTGGACTGGGAATGGCTTAGACTATCGGCCAAGGTGTTTTGAACACCTGGAACACGCACAGCAGTCAGGCTCAGGTGATGCTCTATGGCCCACTACCACACTGTCATGGCCTCTTGGCAAAGGGGGTAAGAATGTGTGCCCCCTTGCTTGTTATATAAAAGACCACGGACATATTGTCCATCTGGATCAAGAGAGGATCTGGGAGTAGATGCATCTGAAAGGCTTGGAGAGCATACAGTAATCGCTCGCATCTCCAAAACATTGATGTGGAGATGTTGCTCCAATGGGTACCAAGTCCCCCCCGAGTCTGACGATCTGCCAGATAGGAGCCCCAGCCCTGGCATGATGCATCTGTGGTCAGAATTTGCCGAGGTGCCTCCGACCAGAAGAGAACCCCCCTTGGAAAGGCTGGAGGGGTTCAGCCACTACATCATGGTCTGTCGCACCAAGTTGGATACTGACACTTGAAGGTCCAAGTCTTCCAAACGCTGGTCCCATTGGACCTGAAGGTTTCACTGGGCCACCCTCATGTGCAGGCGTGCCAGGGGTACTGTCACAATGGCAGCCACCATATGTCCCAACAGTCTTAGAACAGTTCTGGCTGGAACTTGTCGAGACAACGAGACCAGATGAGCCTGAGTCTGAAGGCATTCTGCCCTGTCAGAAGGAAGAAAGGCTTTGCCTTGCTCAGTGTCTATGATCGCCCCTATGTATTGGAGTCTTTGACTTGGCCAAGGGTATGATTTTGGAAGGTTGAGAGAGTTATCCCCAGATCCCGAAACAGAGAAGAAGTGGCCTGCATGGTTCTGAGCAATTTCTCCTTGGTAGGAGCGGTCAGAAGCCAGTCATCTAGGTAAGGGAAGACATAATGATTTGATTGAATGTCAGCGGGCAGTGCAGACGTCTTTGAGTGAGCTCCGCTGCGGCCCATCCCCCTCGCTCTAATGATTTTACCTTAAAGTATATAATACAGGGGAAGGAAGAAAACAACCAGAGACTAACTTATCACCTTTGAAATTCTTTCCGATCAGTCACTAGCGAGTCGAACTATGCTTTGAAGCTAGCGTTAAAGTACGGGAAATATCTGCTATTAAACTAACAGTTTGCAGCTGATCGCGTCCAGTGAAATATCTGCCGGAACAGGTTTGTCTTATGTTAAAATACCTGTCTGCTCATTCATCAGTATTAAGAACTATTATGTTTACCAAACATGGAAACAAGAGATAACAGTAGAAATGTTAGCTGAAATAAACCCGATGAAACACCCTCTACCATCCGACAGTCGTTCTGAGGAAGCTGAAACACTTGAATCTGACACACAAAAAATGAATACTGCATCTCCTGTCACAGTTGCACATTTTGTTATATTAATGAAGGAAATTTCTGGCATGAAACTCACCCTAGATTACATAGCACATGACATAAAAGAGCTTAAGGAGTGAAATGTTAGTGCACAGCAAAAGAATTCAAGATGCAGAAGTCAGAATAAGCAGTTTAGAAGACTGGTCAGTTAAAAAACAAAATGAAAAGGCTGCTAACAGCAGAAGAATTACAGCACTAGAGAACAAAATTGAAGACTTAGAAAGTAGAAATAGGAAAAATAACTTGAGAGTTTTTGGTCTTCATGAGGGTACTGAAGGGGCAGATCCTTTTGCATTTGCTAATCAACTGTTCGAAAGCATATCTGGGCCACCACAACATGGGAAAAAAATACATAATTGAAAGGGCTCACCATTCCTTAAAGCCCAAGCCAGGGAAAAATGAAAACCCCAGATCCTTCATTTTCAAATGACAGAACTTCTAACAGAAGGTACAAATACAAAGAGCCCTTAGGGACACAGCCTTTCGTTTGAAGGCTGTTCCCTCAAAATTTTCAACGACCTGCCACCGGAGATCATCAAAAAAAGAGATGGTTTTCCCCCTATTAAACGGAAATTGCGTGAAGCTGGATATAAATATGGTCTGTTCTTCCCAACTAAACTGAAGGTTTGGGCACCTGATGGCATTAAGGAGTACAACAGTTTCGAAGTAGCCAAGCAAGGGCTGCATAGAGATTTTCCCAGTTTTTTTAAGCACCTTGACTTTCAACAATAACATGAGAAATGCCAGTTACAAGTTATGTTCACAATAATATACATGCTGTTTTCTAATTCTACTGTGGCTTTATTAAGGTTACTGCTCTTGAGCTGGTGTCTCCAGGGTTAGCTGTACTTGGGTTTGGGGCTCAGTCTCTCCATTTACACCCTTCATAGTTTGCTATACGTAAGTATTTGATAAAGATAGGATTGGAGCGTTCGGTGCCCACCTTTTTTGAGCATGTAGAATACAGAAATGAAATTAGCTTAAATATATTGCATACTACAAGATCAAGAGCCTGATCCGAGTGTTGTAATGAATCTCATGGCCAGATAGCTTAAATCAATGACCAAGGACCCACCACATAGGCTTTAAAATAGGTGTTACTTATGAGTTTCAGCCTGTGTTAGCAGGGCAGTCTCTGGTCGGATCGATGAAGAAGAAGAAGAATCAGCATTTATATAGTACTTTTCATACACAGTATCCCAAAGTGCTTTACAAGCAATGCTAGACTGGTAGTGAAGTGACTGAATGTGTGGTGGCGGCCATATCGCACATCATCACCCACACACAGCCTGGATAATTGCATGAACTGGTTTATGGGAAGGAGAATGTTGGCCAGGATACCGGGAATGTTCCCTGCTCTTCGTGAAGAGTGCCCTGGGTTCTTTTACTGCCACCTGGATACCCACCAGGACAACACCAGGATGGGCAGAAGGGACCTCGGTTTAATGTCTCATCCGAAGGATGGCACACCCCAGCAGTACAGCACCCCCCAATACTGCACTCGGATGCCAGTGATTTTTTAGGTGCAAGTCCAATCCCGGTGTGGGACGAGAACCCACGACCTTCTGGTCCAGAGATGGATGTGCTACCAACTGAGCCACGCTGACACCACGAAGCTGTTATGCAACTGACCAGGATGAGATGAGATAAGATAGCACGTAGAAGTGCTCTCTGATAATGTATTTTATGTGCTAAAGCCTATGTTGTAAGTATTCATTTGGGGCTCGGATGGGCTTGGCACCACTGACAGCTTCTCCTTTATGTAGTTAATTGAACGAATAGTGTTTGGTGAGTTGGAAGGAGGGCAGGTGCCTTCTCTGGTACGACACTCCTCTTGGGGCTACACACTTGCTAAATCACAGCCACAGCCCTTACTGATTTTTTCAGTTTCAGCCATTCTTTCTATATTGCTTACCAAGTTCTGGCTTTTGAAATCCAGTGGTGACTGCACGAGCCTGAATGTGCTCCTCGAGGTGGCATTCATTGTGTGAAGGTGCATTTACATCACGCACTTATCGCGAGTAACAACGCACCAGAAATTACTGACGCTGTATGCCTCACTGCTAAGTATGATGGGGGGCCTGGCAATGGCGCCTAAAGAATGGAAATGGAAAGAAAATCTGTTCTGTAAGACTTTTTATTTAAAGTTTAGATATATTTCTGCATTTTCTTCTAAGAGAATTCTGTTTAAATGGCAGGCATAGATTCAAGTATGTTCAAAGGAAGGTTCCCAAGTGTGTATAATTCATTCAGTTTACCTTAGTTACATTTTACCGACTGCAGTTGTATGGTTACATTTTTTACTTGTTTGAAGGATCCTGCACAGTGTTATTTTAAATCCTCTCCCGGTTTTTAATTTTCATATAGCTTTATGAGTTTAATATCCATTTTAACAAAGGTTGACAATAGCTCCCATGAAATTATTAAAGGGGGAGGGGGTGGACTTCTACTGCAGTCATTGTGGAGGGGGTCAGGTCCACTGTATAAAGTTGTTATAGACCACAAAAACGATTTCTAACCATAGTTAGTAATGCTCTGTGAAATGCATAGCTACACAGGGAGTAATGTGTTATTCTGTTGTACAAGCTGTATTTAAAGTGGAGGGGTCCAGATAAAATTTACTCTCTTCACACAAATGGGAACTAGATAGTCATATCAGATGACCTAAAGGTGGGTAAGCAATGTGAAAAGTCGGTAAGGAGAGCCGGGGGATACTGGGATGCATAGGAAGGGGCATCACAAGTAGAAAAAGGGAAGTGGTTATCCCTCTATACAGACAGTTGGTGAGACCCCATCTGGAGTACTGTGTGCAGTTTTGGAGACCTCATCTACGCAAGGACATGGAGAGGATGGAAGCAGTCCAGAGGAGGGCAACTAAAATGGTGCAGGGTCTACATCAGAAACCATATGAAGAGAGACTGAGAGAGCTTAATATGTATTCCCGTGATGAAAGGAGGGACAGGGGGGACATGATAGAAACATTCAAGTACTTCAAGGGAATCAACAAAGTCCAGGAGGGTAGCATCTTTCAGAAAAAGAGATGTGTAAGAACAAGGGGGCACAGTTTAAAGATAGAGGGGGGACGGCTCAGGGGTAATGTGGGAAATTCTTTTTCACAGAGAGAGTGGTGGATACACGGAACAGCCTTCCTGAGGAGGTCGTTGGGTCTAAAACAGTGGGGGAATTCAAACATGCATGGGACAGACACAAAGCAATTATAGTGGGGGGTTGCAGGAAGCAGGCTGTTGGTTAACTAGAATCTGCAGCTTATCCAGTAGGCAGGGAAATGGGCAGACTGGGTGGGCCAAGTGGTCCTTATCTGCCGTCAAAGTCTATGTTTCTATATGATAGATATATATTATAATGCCTATGTTATGTTATTCAATGTGAAGGGTTATTTATATGGTTTTTCCTTACCTGTCAAATTTTTTTGGGGGGGAGGGTCTAGCCTGTTGAGTTACAGAAACATTCGAGAATGGCAAAGAGTCTGGGGTTTACACGGTATACTTTTGGTGTTTTTATGCGTATTACTGATTGTCCTGTATTTAACTGGAGTTTTGAGTTACTTCTTTCTTTGTCTCACACTACTTCTCCCATTTCTTTTTTTAACTTTTCTTATTCAGGGGCTGCACTGCAGGATTGCTTACACAAGGTTATAATGTTGGGCTGATAAACAATGTTTCTCTATATCACATGGGTAATTTGTAATGGCATTATTAAACCGTCTGATAATGGTGACATGGAATGTTAGGGGCCTTAATCATAACATTAAGAGGTACTCAGTCAGTCCTCAGGCATCTCAAAAAGACATGCACCTCTATTGCTTTTTTATAGGAATCTCATTTAAAAGCGGAACATTATAACCTTATGCAGAGGGAATGGGTGGGACAAGTTTTGGGAGCAGGGAATAAGGTGTTCTAATACTCTTTTCCAGAAATGTAGATTTTTAGTTAAGTCGCGAAGTAGCGGACCCGGGGGACATTATGTGTTAGTCTCAGGTAGAACAGGCAAATAAATATTCACTTTTGTTAATGTATATGGTCCCACCTCGCAGAATCATAATATTTTTGACACAATCTTTACCCTAATTTGTAATTACGAAAATACGAATATCATAATAGCAGGTGACAGAAATGCGGTACTTAACCCTATGATGGATAGGTCGAGGCCCAGATCCCACCGGGCCAAGGTAGACAAAGACTTAGATAGCTTATTATCTAATGCTAAGTTAGTGGACGTATGGAGAACACTAAACCCACCAGGCCGTGAACACACATACTGGTCACCTTGCCATAAATCCAGCTCTAGGATTGATTATATCTTTGCACAAGGGGAATGCTCAACAGAATTAATTATATAACGATTAAGTCTACTGTTATCTCAGACCACTCTCCTGTTTTAATGAACTCTGATAGGTCCATACAAGACAAAAAAGATAACAGGTAGAAGATAAATAATTTTATATTATCTGAGCTTCAGACTGTGCTACAGATTAAGGCACACATAGCAGAATTTTTGTCACTCAAAGCGCAGGACACATCATGGGGAAATTTGTGGAATTCACTGAAATGCTGGTCGAGGGGCATTTTTATTGGTACTGGGGCTAGCAACAAGAAAATACGCATTAAGATACAAGCAAATCTACTGGGTAAAATTACTGAGGTAGAGCATACTTTGAAGGATTCAAATACAGAAGAAAAATGGAATTTATGGTCTAAACTGAAAACTGAATATAATGAAAGCATCAGAGCTGAAGCAGAATTCACAGTTAAGAAGGCTAAACTCTCTGCCAGCCTGTCAGCACAGCGGTTGGATTTCCACTTGCGACGCCGGTGACCCAGGTTTGGGAACGGACACGGGTCATCAGAGGGCCAGCCAGGAGAGAAGGATGAAGCGCCTTGAGGACTGCTCTCCTTCTCTAGGGGGAGGGAGGGGAGTACGACCGGTGCTTGACAGACCTGTGGCGGAGGCCGGGGTACTGCAGCCACCGGCGCCAGAACATTCAGGGCGGAACGATTCGGTCACCGGAGGGTCGGGCTGGGGGAAGGATGAGTCCGGGACAGCCTCCTTCTCCGGGGAGGGTGGATGTGCACCGGCGCTGCGCTGACCCTGGCGGAGTCTGGGAGCACAGCAGACGGCCGGGTGTGAATTCAAGGGGAGTGGTGACGCCGGGCGATGGCCTTGACTTCAGACGCCACTCCCCACAGAAAAACCAGGAAACGCTTCCTGGCTGGCGGATGATGGTCTCTCTGTCCTCCTGCACCGATCTCATGACCGACACACCCTGCAGCGGTACCCCGGCCATCGAAGAAGGCTGGCTGCCTCTACTGGTGCCTTCCCTCGGAAGAGGGGACTGGAGACCCGAAGGAGTGGGCAGCCAGGAAGAAGGGGAGGCGCAAAAAAAAAAAAAAAAGTATATTCAGGGGGCGGGGCGGATGCCGGACGTCACTGCACGTCCCCGCCCCCAGAAAAAAAACGAGGAAAAACTCTCAGCTGCCGGCCGTTCACGATGAAGCCCACCTCAGCTTCAATTAGCCTCCATGCCGACCCTCAGACCTATCCTGTCATCTGCAGCACTGTTGGAAGCTGGTGCCGCAGCCCCGCCCTGGGGGTAAGTCAGGGGGTCTCGGAGGATTGAGGCCAATTTGGAGGTGGAAGCCTGAGGTCCGTGACCGAGCTGAGGTTCCGGATGGCTGACGGTAGGGGAATAAAAGCATAATAAAATTTAAAAAAATGGAAGGCTAAACTCAATTATGTAGATTCTGGACCCAGAGCTTCCAAGATCTTAGCAATAAGATTAAAGCAAAACTATTCCTCAACTAGCATCATGTTGATACGCAGGCAGGGGTATAACCAGATTGTAACGAATCTTAGATTAATGACATTTTTTGTGAATTTTATCAAAAGATATATGATACAGATACCAAAAACGTGGATGATACTCTGTCTGGATTCTGTGATAATTTGGTGGTTCCTACTGTAGCAGAAGACGACAAACTCTGGCTTCTAAGATAACCGATTATGAAGTTTTTAATGCCATTAATGCTCTTGAAACAAACAAGGCGCTAGGTCCTGATGGTTATTCTTCTAATTTTTACCGGACTTTTGCACAGGAAGTGGCTCCAATTTTGAAAGAGGTGTTTAATGAGGCAGTGAAGAAAAGGGATGTCTCTCCTGGAACCAAACCAGAGGTTTAGTTACGCTGATCCCTAAACCAGGGAAAGACCCACAAGACTGTAATAATTTCAGACCAATATCGTTAATTAATAATGATGGTAAAAAAAAAAGGGGGGGGGGCAAGATGGCAGCGGCAGTTATGTGAACTGCATCTGTGCTGGTATAGATAGTAGTAGCGGGTTTGGTCGGCTGGTCAAAGACACCTCAGTATTGTATTTCCACTGTATTAACACTACTTTCTGTTACTTAAACTTGAGATGGATCAAGATGGGAAAAAGCACAAAGAAAGGGGTTCTTCTACGTCCTCGGGCGAGGTGTCTTTCATAAGGTACGAGTCGCCGGACAAATTCATGAAAGTTGGAACGCTGAGCCCGATCAAGGAGGCGGCATAGGCAGGGGTAGTGGTTAAGCCTGCGCGTACTCCGCCGTTGACTATCGCAGCAAGACAACAGTCAAGGACGCCAGACGAAAAAGTATCTAAAGTATCGAAGGGAATGCCCTTACCTTCAATTGATACATACACAGACACTCGTAAGTGTCCTGGATATGCCAAGCAGTCTGAGAAGTTCAAACACGCTGAATACTTCGACAGAGCGCGACAGTCAAGGCGATCAGTAGTGCAATCTGAAGTGCGTTTGCCTTCCCAAGTGCTGTTTGAAAGCTTACCTGAAAATCCACTGCAGAGTAAGAATTCTTCGGACAAACAAGAAAAAGCGGGTAGGTCAGATGGGCTAGAAGGTGTCGGGTTAGTTCATGAGCAGCAAACGTTAAAAGCACTTGATAACATTGAAGCATGGATGGCTAGAAATGATTAAAGATTTGGAAATATAGAGACTGCACTACAGACTTTAAATACCAAAACATCCAATATTGAGGGAGAAATGACAAAGCTTAAAGATGATAATATCCAGATACATAAACGACTAGAGAAGCAGGAAATGGAATGTCAGACCATGGAAGCTAGAACCTCAGTTGCTATACTAGCACGGTCTGCCATTAATAGAAAAATAGAGGTGTTACAGAATGCAAATCGCTACAGGAATCTTAGATTCTTAGGTATTCCTAATGCTTGGGATGGAGAGTTTCCCGAGATGAGGGAACTGATTAAAGAACTTTTATTTCAAACATTTCAGCTACCTGAGGATAACCCTCCTATTATAATGAAAGCATACAGGACTGTATTAAACAGAAATCCTAACGATACAAAGCCTCCAATCTTGGTGCAATTTGCATTCGATACAGATCGGGACTCTGTATTAAAACTTGCCCATATAAGGAAAGTTCTTGAGTACAGAGGGGTGAGATACTCCATCTTCCCTGATTTCGCATACGAAACGCAGCAGAGGAGGTGCCGCTTTCTCAATTTGAGGTCGGAAATTTTAGAGATGGGTGCAACCTTTATCCTTCAGGCTCCTGCAAAAGTAAAGATTACATACTTGGGAAATATGTGTGTATTCTTCGATCCTGATCAAGCAGTGACCTTTCTGAGATCTAGAAACAGAAGCAGAGAGGCAGTATAGAGCAGTGGTTTAAGGCTCTGAGCTGCAAATCTGGTGACATTCAGCAGACCAGACCTGGGTTTGAATCCCACAGCTTCCACTTGCATACTGTGTGACCCTGAGCAAGTCACTTAACTTCCCTGTGCTCCCAGGTCGCTCCTGTAAAAAAGTTTTCAGCTTAGTTTGCTACTCCTGGTTAAACAAATAAATAAGAAACAAGGCACAGTCACAACAGGACTTAGAAACTGACTCAGATCGTTAATCGGATTTAGAATCCGACTCAGAGCTAGTGGCTGCAGTTGCAGAAACGGAAAATACCTTGTTGGATCTAGGAATTAAAAAATGAGTTTTTGGTTGGTCTTTAAGTTTATTATCGGTGGGTTTAGGTTAAAGTTAAAGCTTAAATTTTAATAGTATTTATGTTTAGCTTTTGTTTAGCTAACTAATGTTCATAACTAACTAAAATATAAGTATATATATATATATATATATATATAATACACACACACACACACCAAGTAAATAATTATCCTATGGATTGGGGTATGTTATTTCAATACGTTACTCTTTAAATATTATGGTGAGAACTGGATCTGTTAGATTAAATTAATATACTGATTTCCAACACATAGGGAAGCAGCTACAAGATGTGGGAAAAAATCTCTTAAAGGTTTATTGCTTTCTTCCCCTTTTACTTTTTACTCATGTATTTACTTTTGTGTTTTTCTTTTGGTTGCAAACAAATCTATAAAAAATTAAAATTATTCTATGACAAAAAAAAATAAAAATACTGATGTTAAGCTATTAGCTAAAATACTATCTAGCAGATTAGAACCTGTGGCTGCTTACTTAATATCCACGCAGCAGACTGAATTCATTGAAAGGGCGGGTCTCAGCTGATAACACAAGGAAATTATCTCACATTTTGGAGCAAGCGAATAAATATAGGAAACTTTGTAGTCTATTATCTTTGGAGGCAGAAAAAGCATTCAACTGCATTCTATGGCCCCATATATTTAGTACCCTAGAGTTGTTTCAGTTTCCAGATATGTTCATTAAATGGGTTAAATTATTATAAAAAAACTCTACTTCACACATAATTACTAATGGCATGATTTCACCTTATTTTCCGGTTACGAGAGGTACTCAACAGGGATGCTCACTCGCTCCTTTGTTGTTTAATTTAACAACAGACTCCTTAGTAAGAAAACTTCATGGAGGACACTACAATTAATGGATTTCTGATTGGAGACCAAGAGTTATGCATGTCTGTATACGCGGATGATTTACTCATAACTGTGGTGGAGCCCAAGAATACAGTTCTTCAAATATTAGGTATCTTGCAGAGGTTTGGGGACATTTCTGGCTATAAACTAAATATTGGGAAAACATCCTTCTTACTGCTTAATAGATGTTGTGTAAGGGAAGACATCACTAATAATGGTCTGGCATGGTCTCGGGATCACATAGACTATTTGGGAATTAAATTAAATAAGACAGTGGCAAAAAAATCTAGCTTTACTCAAAACTAAAATATTGGATTCTTTGGCAAAATGGCACAAATTACCGTTGGGAATGTGGAGCAGACTTGAGGCTGTCAAAATGAACATTTTGCCAAGAGTTTTGTATATGTACACGATGCTTCCTTGCCACATATCTAAGAAATGGATAGAGGGGTTGAATTGTAACTCATCTAAGTTTATACAGTGTGTGCCACATTATACGGACGCGGATTATGCAGACAATCGCTTTCCACGGACAAAATCTTGCTACCAAATCCAAAACATGCCATTGTAGCATTATTTTTTACCGATAATGCGGACCTTGTGCGCCGCCTACCGCGGACACTGAATTGTCAGAAACTGCAAGAAATAACATGCTGAATCACACACTGTTATGTCAATTGAGTTAGTTTGAGTTAATTACTCAGTGCTGTGTGTGTTGATCAGTATTCTTTATGAATAGCCATCCATTAACCCCATTAACACCTTGCAATGGTTTCCTGTCGACGACCTGGCATCTCACTTGCTCGTAAAGTTGAGCTGCTCCGTCAGATAGAGATATTACCCAAGTGTAGCGTGCGAGACATTGCCCAGTGTATTGGAATCCCTAAATCTATTGTTTTAGACCTGCTGAAACAGAAGGAAAGCATTCTACAGCAGTGGCATTTGAACCAGAACCCGGAAAGGAAATGGAAAAGGGACGGTAAGGACCATGAGATCGAGGTAGCTTTGCTACTCTGGTTCACAGATGTCAGAAACCGTAACGCCATGGTCAGTAGTCTGCTGCTAATGGACAAAGCTAAGCAGCTTGCTGTTGCCTTAGGGAAACCAGATTTTACCCCAACAAATGGCTGGCTCCAAAGGTGGAAGACCCGCAATTACATTTGCTTTCACGCACACGCTAAAAAGCAAAATGCGGATGACATTGAGCCAGCAACTGGGTTACAGAGATGTGTCCTTGGTTTGCTTTCAGGCTACAGTCCATCCTCGATATCTGCTAATGTGGACCTAGACTGGCCTGTTTTTCAGGTGTGTGTGGGCCAGGGGACAATGTCGTCTAGGAGCACAGCACCTAAGGGTCAAAAAAAGACTAAAGAACATGTCTCTGTGATGGCCTGCTGCAACATGGCAGGAACAGACAAAATGCAGCTGCTGGTGGTTGGAAAGTCTGCTCAGCCACGTTGTTTTCGGGGTGTAGCTCACTTACCAGTCATCTATAAAAATAACAGAACCTCATGGATGACTGGTGAGATCTTTACAGAGTGGGTTAGGGGTGGGACCAGAGGGCTTAGAGGCAGAAAGATCACACTTGCTCGACAACTTCTCTGGCCATCCCAATATTCGAGAATTGCGAACATCAAGCTAGTGTTCCACCCCTAACACCACTCAATCATCCAGCCACTTGACCAGGGATAATCTACCGATGAAACGCCATTACGCTCTGGTGAGATGCGTTCCAGAGTGATCTCAGAACTTGAAGCTGGTTCGGAGCGCACCGCAATAAAATTTGTAAAAAGAATCACACTTCTGGATGCGGTTATGCTTCTGCAGACAGCTTGGAATTCCGTGTCAGAGCTAACCATCAAGAACTGCTCGCGAAAGGGAGGATTTTCAATTGGCGAAATGGGGATATAAGAAGATTAGGTTGGCCTGTTACAAACTCTCTAGAAACAAAATAACGGGAGGACTAAAAGCCCCAAATTTATTCCTATACTATCTGGCTGTGAGGTTGTCACAAATGTCCCACTGGATTAGAGCCCACGATGAGTGCAGGTATATTCCAGAGTGGGTATTACCAGAAAAAAGCCAGACTATTTCACAAGGTATAGATCTGAAGGCCATATTATATGCTAAAAAACTTAAATCACATAACTCTAAGATCATACAGGATTCGATTAGGGTGATTAGACATATTAAAACATTATTACATTTAGAGCTTTCAAACTCAAAACTACAACTGATATAGAGAAATACTAATTTTATTAAAGATGGAGCCCCGCTTGTTAGGAATAATTGGGAGCAGAACGGAATTATTTGGGTTCAGGATATCATTAAAGCAGACACAATTCTATTTGTTGATGTCCTCAAAAAGAAATATGGAATATCGAAAGACAAGGGTCTTGCTTATGAAGACATAATACAATTAATTAACATTTCTATACAGATTGGTTCTACCCATGATGAGAATACCGCAAGCTTTTTGGGTTGTATTTATTTGTCTCCCTAAATTTCATGTCTATATGATCTCCTTCTAGAGTGCACCAGAGGTTTGGCACCAGAACCAGCAAGATGGTGGTCTCAAGAACTTGGGGTGAGTACTGAGGCAGGGACTGGGTGAAAAAATGGACTTTCTCATCTAGAGCATTCAATGTAGTGAACTTGAAAGTATTACATTTCAAGACATTACATAATCTGTTCTTCACACTATATATAATGCACAAAATGGGCATACAAAACACATTAACTGCACAAAATGCAAATCTGGGATGGGTTCACTGGGGCACATGTTCTGGAGCCTACCGGGTCATAATGTCATATGCTGTTAGTGCTAACCCTGAATAGTGCTGTACGAGACAGCGAGTGGTGCAATACCGTGAATACTGCTGTATGCAGTATTGCACCACTCGCATTATCCTAGGCAGAGATAAGACCTCTGCTGGGATGGGGTTCCGTAAGCAGCTGCCGTGGCTCAATGGATTGAGCCACTGCAGCAAGGAACCAGACACTTTTTCCCCAACTTTGTGCAATTTCGTTGACCCCGCCAGGAATTGAGAATCCTTATGGGGGAGTTCGAGGCGGAACCCCCAGCAAAAAGAATTATGCTGCATGCAAGAAATCGGCTTGTACTGGTAGTGAAACATGCATGCGCATAATGTCTTGGCATTCATGACCCAGTGCCGTTATGGAGTTGCCCGCTGGTACAGCCTTTATGGGAACAGATTAGGGCATTATTTCAAGATTTACCATTTATATGTGAGAACATTAACACAGACACATGCATATTAGGCCATTTTGAAGAAAAACTGCACTGGTCAAAAAACTAAAATATTCTCTATTAATAATTGGTGCTTCAGTTAAGAATGTTCTGCTTAAATATTAGTTGGAAGACAAAATCCCAGCTTTGCAGGAGTGTAAGGCTCAATTGATTGAAAATCTGAGGCTGGCTTTAGGTGTAAAGGCCTCAGCCACATGTTTACCATCAGATGGGCTACACTGTATGAGTTTTCTTCCCAAAAAAGTGGGACTGAACATTTATTTATTTATTTATTTAAGAGTTTCGACAGGAAGGCATACTGAGCAAAGCACTGCTCAATTCCAGATGCATCGAGGGGGGAGGGGATGAATACATATAAAAATAGATAGCACACAGTACCAACGATGCACAGCAATAAGATTACACATTGAGCAATAACAACATGTATGAGGAAAACAGTTAGTACAATTGAGTTCAGAGGGAAGATAGCTAGCAAGCAGGTCTATTTACTACAACTAAGCAACTCAGTTATGCCATAAGAGAGCCAATCTGACATGTATCAGTGCTCCCTTAGACTACAGAAAGGAATTCAGTAGCAATGTGGTGAGGGTAGGCCTACGTAAACCAGGGAATGCACTAAGGCCTGGGAGAGCAGTTAGGGCATCAGGAGTGAGATGCGGAATATAAGGAATCATGGGGGGACTGTCGACAGGAGCAGGTGGGTGGGTGGGAAATGCACCTTGAGCAACAGGTTGCGCTGCTATGAGTTGTCTGTGTGCCTGATGGCCACCGGTAGGGAGTTCCAGAGTTCAGGCATGCGATACTTGAATACGGCATGCCCTTTGGCTGTAGCCATGTGTGGGACATATAGGAACCGGGAATCAGGGTTCCTGAGGGAGTACACTGCGGGTGGTTGAGCTTGGAGTGTGGACCCAAGGTAGGGGGGAGGGTCTGGGACCAGAATTTTGCAGTTAGCCTCGCACCGTGGAGCTGTCTCTGATCCTGTAGCAATGATAGGTCAAGGGACTTGTAGAGTTCGCAGTGGTGCATGGGGGGGCAGTCTAGGGGAATCGGCAAAGGAGGAAGAGGGGTCGAGTCTTGCTAGGGTGGAACTGGGGGCGGCGGGGTATACTACGTCACCATAGTTCAGTATCAGGAGGATCATTTTCTGTAGAATAGCTTTGTGGGTTTCCAGAGGGATACAGCCCCTGTTACGATATAAGGCACCAAGCTTGGGGTACAATTTCTTGTGGATTGAGTCAATATGTCTCGAGAAGCCAAGGTGCTGGTCGAGCCAGACCCCAAGGTACCGGAAGGAGGTGTGGGCCGCCAATAGTATACCATCCAAGGTGTGGAAAGAGGGGGTGGTGGGGAGACAGGCGAGTCTCTGCCTGGTACCGAAGGTAATGGAGATGTTTTTTGGGGGGGTTTGAGAACAGCTGGTTAGAGCGAAGCCATTGCTGGGTAGCAGTGAAGTCGTCCTGAAGCCTGGAGGCCACTTCAGTGTGGGAGGGACCTGACACATACAGTGCTGTGTCGTCTGCATAGATATGAAAGGATGTATGTTTACATACCAAGGGCAGGTCGTTTAAGAATATGGAGGTCAGGATGGGGCTGAGGACTGAGCCTCGGGGGACGCCCATATTAACTGGGAGGGGGGCAAAGGTATGTAGACCAACTTTTACAGCTTGAGACCTACCAGCTACGTAGGATTGGAACCAATTGGAGCTGGTTACAGATAGACCTGCCTGTGTGAGTTTGGACAGCAGAAGGGTCTGGGAGACCGTGTCGAACGCCTTGGCAAGGTCAATAAAGATCGCGGAGGTGATGTGCCCATGATTCATACCCGTGAGTACAGTGTTGGTCAGCCACAGGAGGGAGGTGATGGTGGAGTGTGACTTCCTAAAGCCAGATTGGTAAGGTGTGAAATAGGAGGTGTAGTCGAGAAAAGGGGACAGTTGGGCTAATATGAGAAGTTCCTGGATTTTAGCTAGGATGGGGAGTAGTGAGATAGGGTGGTAGTTACCTGGAGATGAGGGATTGCCCCCTTTCGGGAGAGGAATGACTGTGGCACACTTCCAATTGGCTGGGACAGAGGCAAGTGAGAACGAGAGATTGTCTAGTGCGGCCAGAGGGGTGGCGATGGCTGGAGCGGACAAGTAAAGCATTTTGGAGTCCAGACCTGAGGGGCATTTACCTTTAGAGGGTTTAGGGCCCACAGCTGTATTAGTACTTTGGTCGGGTGACTAGGCTGAAGGCACAAAGATATGGGGAGGAGGGTGGTCTCAGGCGCATGGTGTGGGTGTGATTGGGAGAGTGAGGAGAGAGGCTGCACAACTTGTGGAAAAGTTGTTAAAAGCTGAGGCACTGCACCTGGCTCAGTGATGGTTGAGCCAGCAACATTTAAGGCTGGGTGGGGGGCTGAGCGGGGGGTGAGAAGCAATTAGTGTTTTCCAGAATTTCGAGGGTGATTTAGGTTCGAGTGGAAAGAGGACTTGAAGTAGTTTGCCTTGGCTTTCTGTAAAAGCCTGGTGCAGGAGTTCCGAAGTGTCCGGTACAGTTGGATTGCCTCCAGGGAACTGGTTGCCTTATATGATTTCCATGCTTGGTCCCTGGTATGGAGTTGATCGATAATATTGGCGGAGACCCAGGGCAGGTGGTCACCTCTTACCCGGGTCCTTTTTAGTGGCGCATGGAAGTTCCACACGGCGAGGAATTTGTATTTGAAAAGGTCCAGGGCAGAGTCCTGGTCAATCTTCCTGACATGGAGTTGATCGATAATATTGGCGGAGACCCAAGACAGGTGGTCACCTCTTACCCGGGACCATCCTGAATGAAATCCACAAAATAGCCCAGCTTTTGATTTGTGAAGGTAAACCATTACTTTAGCATTACACACTAACTCTTATACCTTTAGCTCTGTCATACATCTTTTCTTTCTTTCTCATTATGCTTAAGGTTTTCAGACAGCACATATCAACAACTACTTTCCTTCTTTAACTTCTTTTTTATTTCTGTTGTATGGTTAACAAAATAGATACGTCTGAGTTTTATTGATGTATAGCAGTTTACCGATTATATTACACGTTATTAGGGGAACAATGTGTTTGCTCAATGAACAAAATACTGTTTATCTACGGTAACATATGAAAATAGTTAAAAAGCATTAGACTTTGATTACATAATTAAATTGAATGCTGTTTTAAGCTGATTTTGCTACATGGATTACTGCCTTGGTTTTTCCTTTTCAATTTTTGATGCACAAGGTACTTGTAATGCTATATTTACTAATGTGTTGATTTGTTACATGGTTGCTTTTGCTTTTTTTTTTTTTTTTAAACTTAAAATGAATTAAAATTTTTATTGGCAAAAAAAAAAAAAGGAAGTCATAATGGCCTTCCCTCTTCAAGGCAGCTGCCAGTACTGAGAGATATTAAGACTCATGGGGCCAAGAGCCAAGAGCAGCCCTAAGGGCAGGTCCCGAAACTGGTAGTGGTTTCCTTGGAAGCGAAAGCACAGGAACCTCCTGTAGGGTGGAAACACCATGATTGAAGGTAAGTGTCCTGCATGTCCAGGGAGCAGAGTCAATCCCCTTGATGAAGTAAGGGAGGAAGGCCAGGAAGAGTGACCATTCTGAACATTTTGTACTGTACAAATTTGTTCAGATGGCTGAGGTCCAGAATGGGGCGCAGATCTCCTGTTTTCTTGGAACCAGGAAGAAATGTGAATAGAATCCCTTCCCACGTTGTGCTGGTGGAACAGGTTCGATGGTCTGTTTTCACAGAAGCGCTTGTATCAAGTCCAGATGGGCCTGGGGGTGATGAGAGGGAGCTGGAGGATTGTCTAGAGGAATCTCCAGCAACTCTAGGGTATGTCCTTGTTCCACTAACTGTAGAACCCACTGGTCCGAGGTTATTCTGCCCCAACCCTCTCTGTAAAGAGAGAAGTAACCCCCACCACCTCCCCCAGAGATTCTGCTGGAGGAGAGGGGTCGGGTAAGGAGTCATGCAGAGGAGCCTAGGACAGGTAACGCAACCCGTGAGGTTCTAGGAGCTCTGGGCGCTGAACTTCCTGTGACTTGGGAAGTAGCCGTCCTCTTAAAGGCACCCCTGGACTGCTGGCATCTAGGCTGCAGGTTGGAGTTGCGACGAAAAGATTGTCACTGGGAAGACTTAGGCTGAGACCGATATAGGGTATGAACAGATCTGATAGCCTTACCCGACTCTTGGAGGCGAGTGATTATATATTAAGAATCCTCCTCAAACAAGCCAGGGCCTCTAAAAGGGGCATCTAGAATCTTAGACTGGATGTTCAGGCAAACCCGGAAACCCCAAGCCACGAGTAGCAGCGTAGGCAAACTCCTCTAGCCGCGGCTCTTGCTGCAGAGTCCACAGAATGATAGAAGGCACGGAGAACGTGGATCCCCACATCAGAGCCCAATTTGAGAAGGTACAACAGCTCAGTCTTCCCAGGGAGATCTGACTGAGCTTGTGCCACCTGAAAAACCTTCCCCCACAGGGCATTTTGATATTGAACCATGTGGACAAGGAAGTTTAGTGAACGGATGGCACGGGTGGCTGAGAAGTAGACCTTTTTGCCAAAACAGTTTATCTACCTAGAGTCCTTATCAGGAGGATGAGTACTGACGTGTTGGGTCGTTTAGAATGGTCATGGGCCACACTGGTAGCGACCGAATCAACCTCCGGGTGCTCCCCATAGAAAGTTTCATCCTTTGGAGCATTATACAAGCAATCCGCCTTTTTGGACATCGCTGGTGTAAAGGATGGGCACTTCCAAGCTGCCATATTGACATCCTTGAAGGAGTCTATGAGAGAGGGGACCACTAGAGGCAAAGACTCCTTCTTGCGAAGGAAAGTGGCTTGCTGATGTTGCTCGGGGTCCACTTCCTCAGTGTCCCAGCTCATGAGGGCCTAGACATGCCTCATCACATCTGTGAAAGCTGGGCCATCTGGGGGAGACTGCAGGGTATCCATGGGCCCCTCCAGCTCGGATGGGATATCTGAATCTCCAGATTTATCATACGAGGAGGAGGAGGAAGAATATCCCCGGACTCACTCGAATCTGGTGAGGGAGAGGGTGAGGGCCGAGGCTTATGCTTATAAGGCTTAGAATGATGAGTGTCAGGTCTGGTCGGCTGTGGTGTAGGCTCCCTAGGAGCTACATCTGAGACTTCCTAGGAGGAGCTTAGTCCTTAGGCGGATTGGGAGAAGGGTTCCTTGGGGTTGGAGTTGGGGGCTCCTTCGGGGCCTCCTTGTCCCTGAAGTATGCCCACAAGGCTGCAAAAAGTTAATTAAGCTCTACGGGTGGGAATTGGGGCAAGGTTCGGGGAAACAGGCATCTGTGGGGTAGGTTTGGAAGGCCCAGGTGTCAGTTAATTAGGTTGCGGTAACCCTGGCATCAGCTCCACTAGAACTGGGTTAAATGGCATCTGATCCTGAGGTAAAGAACCCCTGGCGTCAGACTGACTGGGGTCGAAAGATCGGGTGTCAGCTGTGTGAAGGCATGTCCAGCCGGCAACTGTGGGGGATTTGGGGATGACGGATGCGTCGTCTTCGGGGTCAGTGCCGGTGAAGCTGGCATCGGCAGGCCAGGTGTAGGCTGATGCCAGTCTGGGGAGGCAGTGGGTGCCGGCCTGGAGGGAGAAGCTCGTGTAGGAGAGCTGACTCCCAAGCAGGGCAGAGGCGTCACTCTTGTGGGGGAGGTGACTGCATGCCCCGGGCGTTGCGAACCAACGTCAGTGTGGAGAGGTTGCAGAATAACAGATGGACCAGATAGCATACTTCAGGTTCAATACACAATCTCTGTGTGATGTTTATTCAGAATACAGGAAACAAGCTTCAGCAATAGCATATTCCTTCTTTAGTACATCAGTTTGCAGCAACAGACCATGAATGTCCTTTCTCTGCACTTAGCCAGCACCTACTGACAATGATCTCTGATCTAACCACTTTTCAGTGAAAACCCTTCATCCCTATGTGGGCCCCGTTTGCTTGGGTAGTGGGGGCTCAAAAAAAAAAAAAAAAAAAAAGGCAAAGAACCTCAGTGCAGAAACACTGAAAAAAAAGGGTTACCCCAAAGGGCACTGGCAACAAATCAAGTTTCAAAGAAATACACCATCATACATACTTCCATAATGCAAAGTATCATGGGATATATGCAAATCACCATGGAATTTCAAACTTGTTCAGTTTACAGCAATTTACATGCATTTTAAATAGCACAACTAACAATTTCTAGAATAGTCACCTAGTACTTTTTACCATTATCAAAAACACCTAGTGCCATGGTATTTTCTACATTTACAGGTTTCATAAACATAAGGTATATTATAAAACATAGTGCTATTACATACTAAATCCAATAACGATAAACACAACCTGTTTTACATACGCTTTGAGGTCACGACAATAACCTCCCTGTATGAGGACCTGAGAGGGAAAAGGAAAATCAAAGAGGGTTCTGATTCTAGAACTCTGAACTGACTGGCTGTGTTTGAGAAGAGCTCCCAAAGCTAAGTGCTTTTTGATATAATTTTCAGTTTAAAAATTGTTTTGTTTTATGTAAATTTAGGTGATTGTGAAAGACAACCCTGTAGGCTCCAGGAAGATATAAAATTTGTGTGGTAGATATTTGTTGGAAGTCAGAAGGATCAACACATTTATTTAGTGTGATCTTTCTACTCTGATGTGGTTAATTTTAATACTATAGTTTAAACCCTTTCTGTATGTGCCTTTGGTGGTGTCTGATATTGAGAACCTAAGTGTCAATTGTGGGTATCCTGTCTGTTTTGGTAGGTACTTTATTTTCTTTGTTAAACAGCTGAGTATACCTATTGCTAATACTTTATAGTACATTGTATCTTTTGCTCAGTCTCTGATTTTTCTCTTTCTCCAATGTTTTAGAATTGTTTAGTTATTGTGGCAGAGGTGTGGTACTGTGTTCTTTCTTGTAGTTCAAGGTGCTTTTGGAACTGCTGATTTCTATTGGTTTAAACGACTACATTTTTTTTTCTATTTTAAAAAAGCTACATCAACTTGGTTTGTTGTCACCTGTTTGTTGTTGCTAAGTAGCAGATGTTTTTGCATTGTGCTCTGATTCTGTGATAGAATCTGTATTAGTAGAAGGTAGATTATTGTGATTGTAGTTACCTTTGATGGTAAGGATAAAGAGGTGAGATAGAAGTGTATGTATTTTCAAATATTATAAAGGAACAGTGGCAGGATTTTTAGGACAGTAAATTAATGAAAAGGAACTAGGAGAGCTTCAGTAGCAGACAAGTAGTGGAATAGCAGTATAATTGCGTATAATGTGGGAGTGGTGAATGCAGTGGCTGTGGGGCCAGCATTCAGGCAGATCTTCTGGACACTGAGGTGCTGCCCTATCTGCATGCATCTTTCTGGACTGCGGGATGAGGTAGCCAGACTCAGAGCGGAAGTAAACTGGGTCAGGAGTACCATCACCCTATCCAGAGACCACTCAGTCCAATGCAGCTGCCTCAAAGGATGCAGAGAACGAGGAGTACTTGGATGACAGTGGGCTCAGGGAGGGTTAGACCAGTCAGGCAGAGGCACATCCCAGATCCTATTCCACTCAAGAACTCATATGCCACACTGCCAAACAGGGACAACCAAACAGAGGTACCCAGAGAAATGGAAGGAAAGGATGTGGAGGTTAGCCAAGTGCAAAAGATGGAGATTAGCGCCCAGGAGGTGGATAGGCAGAATAGGGGCAAAATTCAGCAGAAGGGCAGACAGCAAGGTGAACCAGAGATAAAGGACAACCAAGGAAGGGGCTGGAGTAGAACAGCGAAACAGTCTAGGGAGGTCAAATCATGGAAAGTCATGTGTGCAAATGCCAGGAGCCTTAGCAACAAGATGGAAGATCTGGAGGCTGTCATGGTGCAGTCAGACCTGGACATTGTGGCCATCACTGAAACCTGGGTGTAATGATAACCACGACTGGGAGTTGGCCATACCTGGCTGCAACATATCTCAGAAGAGACAGGGCAGGCAGGAAGGAGGAGGAGTGGCACTGTATGTGAAAATGACATAAGGGCCACAGAGACCAGAAGGAACAAAATGGGGAGAGATACTGTGGGTTAAGCTGGAAAGGAAAATGGGGCCAGCCAATCCCACAGGTGTGGTCTATAGACCACCAGCCCAGGAGAAGAAACAGATAGGAGTTGATGCTAGCCATCCAGAGGATGGCAGACAAGGGTGAGGTAGTACTGGTTGGAGACTTCAGTATTCCAGACGTGGACTGGAGCATCCCAGCAGCAGCATCAACTAGGAGCAGATTTATCCTGGACTCCTTCAGGGTGCCTTCCTCAACAACTGGTCATGGAACCAACTCGGCAGAAGGCAATACTGGACCTTGTGCTCACAAACAGGGACAGTGTGATGGGGGTAAGAGTGGGGAGCACCTGGGGAACAGTGACCACAGTCACTGTGGTTTGAAATCACAGAAAGAGCAGAACCAAACCACACAAAACACGTATCCTGGATTTTAGGGGCAAACTTTGAGAAAATGGGGAGATACTTGAAAGAGGCATTAAGGGAATGGGGCAGGAATCAGGGGTTGAGGAACAGTGGGAAGTATTTAAAATGAGGATTACAAGAGCAACAGAATTATGTATTAAGCAGGTTAGCAAGAGGAAAAGGAAGAGGAGACCATTATGGTTTTCCAAAGAGGTAGCAAAGAAAGTGAAAGCCAAAAGATTGCATTCAGGCAATACAAAAAGACACAGGCAGAAGGGGATAGGGAGAAGTACCAGGAGAAGCAAAGGGAGGCAGGAGGTCAGTAAGGGAAGCCAAAGCTCAGACAGAAGAACACATTGCAAAATCAGTGGGTAGAGGGACAAAACCTTTTACAGGTACATAAGTGAAAAAGAAAGGCAAAGGGAGGATAGTGAGACTGAAGGGGAGGATGGGGCTGTGTGGAGGATGACAACAGTAAAGCTGACATATTGAACAGGTATTTCTGCTCAGTCTTACTGAGGAAGAGGAGGGTAATGGGTCTGAATGGAGTACAAGGGGTGAGAATGGTGCAGAAATGGACACAAGTCCCTTTACACGAGAAAGGGTCCTGAAGGAACTGGAAGTAATAAGAGTTGATAAAGCAATGGGGCCAGATGGGGTGCACCCCAGGGTCCTTAAAGAACTAAGAGAGGTGGTGGCTGAACCTCTTGCTATCCTGTCTAGCCGATCACTAGAAACAGGGGAGGTACCCAAAGACTGGAGGATAGCAGATGTAGTCCCCTTATACAAAAGTGGGAACAAAGAGGAAGCGGGGAACTACAGACCAGTCAGCCTCACCTCGGTAGTGGGGAAGATCATGGAAGCACTACTGAAGGAGAAATTGGTGGAACATCTGGTTGTCAATGGACTACAGGACCCAAGGCAGCATGGTTTCACCAGGGAAGGTCATGTCAGACCAACCTCATTGAATTTTTTGACTGGGTGACTAGGGAGGTGGATCAGGGGAGGGCAGTGGACATGGCCTATCTGGACTTCAGCAAGGCCTTTGACACTGTGCCACATAGAAGACTATTGCACAAACTGGGGAATATGGGTGTGGGCAGGACAGTAGTGTGGTGGGTAGGTAACTGGCTGGGCAGCAGGACACAGAGGGTTGTGGTAAATGGCTGTCACTCCACAGAGGGAAGAGTGACCAGTGGGGTACCACAGGGATCAGTGCTGGGACCAGTACTATTCAATATCTTCATCAGTGACATTATGCAGGGACCTAGAAGGCAGAATTTCACTGTTCGCTGATGACACAAAGCTCTGTAACAGAGTAGACACACCAGAGGGTGTAGACAGAATGAGAAGGACCTGCAGAAACTTGAAGAATGGTCAGGGTTTGGCAGTTGAAATTCAATGCAAGGAAGTGCAAGATAATGCATATGGGGCACAAAACCCAGGCACAATATATCAGTTGGGGGTGAGGATATAGCACGCACCAAAGCAGGAAAGGATCTTGAAGTTATCATCTCTGATGACCTCAAGGCAGGAAACAGTGTGACAAGGCAGCAGGTAAAGCAAATAGGATGCTGGGATGCATAGGCAGGGGCATCACCAGCAGGAAAAGGGAGGTCATAATTCCACTATACAAGACACTAGTGAGGCCGCACCTGGAGTACACTGTGCAGTTCTGGAGACCTTACCTACATAAGGACATAGACAGGGTAGAGAAGGTTCAGAGGAGGGCAACAAAGATGGTGCATGGATTGCATCACAAGTCCTATGAGGACAGGTTGAAGGCACTGAACATGTACCCTGGAGGAGAGGAGGGAGAGGGATATGATAGAGACATACAAGTATCTTACAGGGAGGAACAGGGTGCAGGAATGCACTATTTTTTAAGCGAAAAAGATGTTCCAGGACTAGAGGGCATGGGATGAAGTTGGAGGGAGGGCGATTCAGAGGAAAGCGTGAGGAAGAATTTCTTCACAGAAGCGGGTGGTGGACAAGTGGAACACCCTGCCAGAGGAAGTGGTGGGGGCTGAAACAATCACGGGATTTAAGAATGCATGGGATAGACATAAAGGAATTCTGGAGGTCAGGGGTAAGGGGCAACAGACTTCCTGGAAAACATAAACTGAACTTACAAACTTAAATGGACAGACTGGGTGGGCCATAGGCCCTTATCTGTCGACACTGTCTATGTATCTATGACACTATAGCACAGTCAAGAAAGGGAAGGGGGTGCCCATAGGTGGCCAACCTTATGGACTACAAATTGTAAAGGATAGATTAGGCTAAGAAAATAGAAGAACTGTCGCAACAGATTTAAGGAAAGGTCGGTCCTCAAGAGTGGCAGGAGCTTCCTGTCACAGTCAGCCACTGACTTCAGAAATGACTTTGCAGACGCCTTGACCGGGAGGATGACAGGCAAAGACCCGTCACCTGAGGAAGACCTGGTCGAACCACCTGGCTGAGCACCCATGTTCTGGTTGGGCCTAAGCTTCAGGGGCTGAAAGGCTGAGGTCGAAGCTCCAAAGAATCACCGTTCAGAACTGTTAGGAGAGCAGGTGGTTTGCCACTGGCAGCCCGGACGGAGAGAGGGCTGATGGAGTGGACGAGGCCGACCTCCCGTGAGAGAAAGACACATGGTCGGTGCCCAACTTGCGCGGGGACCTGGAGTGGGAAGTGGACCGGGTTTCTCCTTGTTCTTCTCCTGGTGTTTGTGCTTTCTCAAAGACTTCTTTGAATCTCTCATCAAATAAGTGGAGGCCAGGGAAGAGGAGGTGCTCTGGTGAATCCCCTTCTCCATCGTTAAAACTTTTGCTGCAGCAGGAAGGATTCCAAAGTCTTCTGGCAACCAAGTCGGGTGCGTTGGTTGACTTCTTGACAGTGCTGGCAGGCCTCAGTGTTGTGATTTGGGCCTAGGCAGAGTAAGCACATCGATGGCCATCCTTGTGGGGCAGCTGCTTGCCACAAGTGCACTTCGTTCGCCACTGTTCGACAGACAATGAAAGAGAAGAAGACATGCACAGATTGCACTGAACAGGAAGAGGAAAAAAAAATTCGGTAAAATAATAAAGAACGGGTAACACAGTGAAAACAGTGGTCGACTTGAGCAGAAGGCATCCATAGAGGTCCAACTTACATGGGCTGATGGCAGGAAAAGAAATGAGGTGGTGCTGGGGAACTGCCCCTTTTATACCACAGGCAGACGTCCCCTGCTATCGACTACTAGCTAGAAGTTTTCCATGGGGTCCTGGTGCCTGCCCGGCTTCAGTCCTTATGGTGTAACCTGCTGCAAGAGCCCCCTCAAAGTAAGATCTTAATATCGGCCCCTGTTATCAGAAGGAAAGCAAGCAGCGGGCCACCTTGTACTTTGTCAGTTTAGGTGGTGGGAGAGTAGACTTCACCCTGGAAGGGGGAGGGGAGAAACACAATTTAATAATCTGGGCAGGGGATGCGGGTTTCACCCAGATTGGGAAGAACCCTAAAATGAAACAATGGGGGAAGATGTAGGCTTCGCCCAGATTGGGAGAAGACCTAAAATTTAATGAAGGTGGTGGGGGGGGGGTGCAGGCTTCTCTCAGACAGGGAAAGAGCCTATGTGGCCTCAGCGGAGGCCTTTGAAAGAAGCCTAAAGACTTTCATGTTTATTTTGTCATTTGGGGATTAATCCTCCTTCTACCATCCTGACATCCCAGTTATGTATGTATGTATTCATTCATTCGTTTTATTTTTTTTTTGCTTTATTTCTTTATGCTCCCCATCCCCCTGACCGGACCCTCCTTTGGGCCACCTAGGGACCCCCTTTGCACACCAAGCCATCCCTTTCGGCCATCGTCACCATCCCCCATGTGTCATGCCCCGGGCAGCCCAGCATACCCCTTCCCCCAGGGCCCCCCATCCTAGGGCCCACAGGAGGAGAAACTTGGGACTCACACTAGACTGGGCACACAGCGGGGGATGAGTTTAGAAGGCATTCGCCTGGCTGTGTGGCACGAGGGGACCTGGCTACCATCATCTGGTCGTCCGAGCAGGTGATTTTTTTCCCCCTTTTCTCCCTCACCCCACTCACCTCTCATGTAGCAGCAGCACACATACAATGTCCTGGGAGGATGCACTGTGGTGCTTGGTCACCCAAGCTACAAATGGTCACTAGTAGGAGTCACTAGGAGCCACTATCAAAGTGGTGTAGGTTCACACCCTCCCTCCCCCCCAGGAAGGACAGAGGCTGGAGAACACTCCTAGCCCTCCCCGCTGGCCTCCGCTCCTGCCATCCTGGGCTCAGGCACGAACCCGGGACACCAGCGTGCCGACCAATCCCCTATCGCTCGGCACCATGGAGCCGGCCACTTATCTGATTTTAATGCTGCTAAAGTTACCAATTATGATTTAATTTATTCATTTGTGTAGGATTTATTTGTTGTTCAGTTTAATTTATTCATTTCTTTGATAACCAGGAAGATACACTGGTCTGAGGGATCATTTTCAGGTAAAACCCAGGCCATCGAGATGGCACACACACAATCAAAGCAACATACAACTCAAGAAGGCACAGACAGCAAATTATACAGAACAGTTGTACAGGCAGAAGCTATACAGCCCTACAGAGAATGCAGTAAGTGACAAACAGATTAGGCCCCCAGTAACAGACTCAAGCCAGTGATGCAATGAGCTACAATGTTACAGCTGAACCCACAGTCTGAAAGCCCAGGCCAGGCATAGAACAAGGGAAACAATACAGAAGAGCAGCAGCCTGGCTGGTTAGGAGGCTGTCTATGCTATGTCTCCACCAGACATGCACTTGGTTGTAATTGCGCCCTGAGCTTCCGGGGAAGGGGGACAAAAATTATAAATAAAAGCCTACTACTACTACTACTACTACTACTACTACTACTAAGTTTACACAGTGGCAGTAGGGAGACGTCCGCTTCACCCAGATGAGGAAGAATGACAGCTAAGGGGGAGGTTCCAGTAATTTATTTATTTAGTTTTTGTTGACCGGGTAAGTGCACTAGACAAATCCTGCCTATTTTCAGGCACGACCCGGGGAAGGGGGATACAGATGAATGCCAACTGACCTTTGAACCAGATTAAGTTGTTGGTGGCATTTTTAGTGAATGAGAGAAATTTGGCCAGGACACCGGGGAAATTCCCCTACTCTTTTCGATAAGTACCATGGGATCTTTAACATCCACCTGAACTACCACCAATCCAGGCAGATGGGACGTCTCATCCAAAAGACGGCACCTCAGACGTGCAGCATCCCTCTCATGCTGCACTGCAGTGTCAGTACTGGGATATTAACACAAGTGCCAGATGTGGGAACTGAACCCACAGCCCTCTGATCTCTCGGCCTCAGAGGTGAGTGTGCTACCTACTGAGCCACTGACACTGATAATGGGAGACTTCAACATGCCAGATACAGATTGGTCAATACCAGCAGGAACATCCACCAAAAATAGACACATAGTGGATTCCTTGCAGAGGGAGGGCTTCAAATAACTGGTAGAACAACCCACAAGAGACACGGCTATCCTAGATCTAGTACTGACTAACGGGGAAAGGATCACAGATCTCCAGGTAGAAGGTCACCTGGGGGCCAGTGACCATCACATGGTATGGTTCAATTTGGCCACTAGAACTAAAACATCCCACTCCAAGGCAAAAATATGGGACTTCAGAGGAGCTGACCTTGATAAGATGGCCAACAGAGTTCAGCTAGCCCTGGCAAGAAGAAATACAGGTGAGGGGGTACAGGCAAAGTGGGTGAGCATTAAGGATGCAATACTTGAAGCAACATCCCATGGTGTTAGAGAGAAAAGCAAGAGCAGAAGAAGGAAGATACCACTTTGGGTCTCAAAAACAATAGCAGAAACGTCAGAGCCAAAAGGCTGGCCTTCAGGAAATATAAAGGAACGCAGCGGGACGAAGATAGGGAGGCATAATACCAAACTTCCCTAAGGGAAGCAGGGAAGACAGTAAGGCAGGCAAAGAACCAAACTGAGGAAACACTACCACGAACAGTAAAAGAAGGGGACAAGATTTTCTATAGATACATTAGTGAAAGGAGAAAGTCCAGAGGGGGCATTGCTACGATCAAAGGGGATAAGGGGGAGTGTGTGGAGGAGGACCAAGGAAAAGCATCTATCCTAAATAGATACTTCTGCTCAGTATTTACTGAGGAGAAGGTAGGGCAGGGCCCACAGCTCAGCACCATGGAAACAGGGGGGAGGGAGGTGTGCACGAATCCCTTCACAAAAGAAAGGGTCCTACAAGAGCTCGCTAAGCTCAGGGTGGACAAGACAATGGGACCTGACGGCATACATCCTACGGTACTAAAGGAACTAAGGGTGGAACTAGTAGAGCCATTATCAGAACTGTTTAGTTAGTCTCTGAGCACAGAAGAGGTCCCAGAAGACTGGAGAATAGGTCATGTGATCCCGCTCCACAAGAGTGGTAGTAGGGCGGAGGCAGGGATCCACAGACCAGTCAGTCTTACCTCAGTAGTGGACAAGATTATGGAGGTACTCCTTAAGGAAAAGATAGCGCAACACCTGGAATCCATAGAAGCACAGGATCCAAGAAGACAGCATGGGTTTACAACAGGAAGGTCCTGTCAAACTAATCTCATAGATTTCTTTGACTGGGTAACCAGAGTGGTGGACCAAGGGGGAATAGCTGATGTCACCTACCTTGACTTCATCAAAGCTTTCTATACTGTTCCACACAGAAGATTGATTAATAAGCTGGGTAGGCTCAGGATGGGTCAGAAGTCCCCAAGTGCATTATCTTACATTTCTGGGCATTGAATCCCAGTTGCCAAATACCTGACCATTTCTCTAGCTTAGCCAGGTCCTTTGAGGTCTTGTCTCCCCTTCTCCATGTTTACGCTCCCACGGTGCTTTGTGTCATCTGCACATAGGCATATTTGACCCCTTCTCCCATCTGCAATATCGCTGATGAAGATGTTAAACATGAACACCAAGCCCTTTGGGATCCCTCTAGTGAATGGCCTAGCCTTTGAGAACTACACCACCACCACCACCACCACCATCCTCTTGACTTTTGTCCAGTAACCAGTCTCTAACCCACATAACTAGTTTCCCTCCTATCCCCAGGTGCTGCAGCTTTCTGATTAATCTTCTGTGGGGAAGAGAGTCAAAGACCACACTGAAATCCAGATTGATGTCCACTGTCCTGGTTACCCACCAAAGAAATCAACCAGGTTAGTCTGACAGGACCATTCTGACACAAATGTATTTACTTCCTGTCCCGGAGCCACTTTTCTTCCAGAAAGTTTGCCAGTTTTTCTTTTAGTATGGCTTCCATGAGTTTCCCCACTATCAAGGTCAGACAGACTGGTCTGTAGTTACCAGGGTCATCCCTCCGTCCGCTTCTGTGCAGCGGCACTACATGTGATGTCCTCCAGTCCAGTGGTACTTTCCCCAGATGCCAGTTAGGTGTTAAACAGGTCCTCCACGGGACCCGCCAGCACATCTGCAAACTCCTTCAACACCTTTGCATGTATGCCATCTGGTCCTGAGGATGTGTTTACCTTCAGGGCCTTTAAGTCCTTACTCACCCTGTCAACCTCAATTCCCCCTGTCCGTGTCACCACCCACATGTTGTCTCCCGAGGTACTGGATCATCTTTCTCCTTGGTGAAGACTTCACAGTTTGCTAGGCACTTTATTCATTTATTCATTACAAATCGGGTTTACAACCTTTGAGTCAGAGACTCATAATTACAAAGGCACCTCGTCACGGGGTGGGGGGGCAGACATCAAGACGGTTATTACAGTGCAGATTAAAACAGAGGATAACACTACAGGTGCAGTAAAAGGAACATTTAACATAGATACACTTAGGTTACATAATGTAGTAGTTTGTATGTTACTTGGATTACATAATGTTACAAAATTGTGAGTTACACTCATGAATATAGTAGGTCCTCAGAGAAGACAGCGGGTTACATCCCTGTTTGGACCTAGTAGGGAAGGAGTGGATCTGGGGGAAGGAGAGGCTGTCCAGTGGACGTTGTCAAGCCAGGGGGCAAGGCGGGCAGGTAGCACAGGTTACAACAGGGGGTTAGTTGCAACTACAACAGCGGGTATTAAAGATATGGTTCCGAAGGGCTGTTTTGAAGGAGCCAATTTTCGGTAAGTTGGAGATGCAGCTAGGGAGGGAGTTGAACCAGGTGGGGGCTCGGAAGAGGAAGGATCTCTGGGCAAGAGAGGTCTAAGTTCTGGGCACCTTGAAAGTGGCCTTAACAGAGCTATGGGTGGTGACAGACGAAGATGGCTGCTGTAGGGAGGTGGAGACCCCTGGGGGCGGGGGGGAAAGAGTCCTAGCAGTGATTTCTTAGCAAGAAGGCAGGTCTGGTAGAGCAGTCACTCCTCAAAGTTGAGCAGACTGGTGGTAGTATAGAGAAGGCAGGTGTGAGTTTGGCTGGGGGCACCGGTCAGGAACCTACAGGCCTTATTGATGGAGAGTTGGATTTTGGAGAGGGCAGTGCCGTCAGCTGCAGCATAGATGGGCAAGCCATAGTCCACGAGGGACAAGACAGAGGAGGTGATGGCCAGCCTGAGGCAGGCAGTCCCTGCACCAGTATAGCAGGCCAATCCGAGAGTCAATGGTGGCTGACAGGGCATTAATGTGGGTGTGGAAGGAGAGGCAGTATCGAACGTGATGCCTAGGTACTTGTTTGTGGTCACTTGTTCTAGCGGGTGCAGAGTGCTGGGGATAATCAAGAGGGGGGTATTTTTAGCTTTATTTTGGTGGTGGGAGAAGAGCATTGATTTGGTTTTCTTTAGGTTAATGACCAGTCTGAGGTTGCCGAACCACCTTTCGGTTTGGTTGTAAGCTTGCTGGAGGGATAATTGGAGGGAGGAGGGATTGGGATGTGAGGTAACAAGGACTGCAACATCGGCGCAGAGGAGCATTTTACCGGTACATGAGCTGGGGAGGGTGTTGATGTAGAGACTAATAAGTATTGGACCCAGGATGGAGCCCTGAGGCACCCCAGAGCAAACGAGAAGAGTGCTGGAGAGGGAGTCGCTGATCTTGACATGCTGGGATCTAGCAGAGAGGTAGCTAGAGAACCAGGAAATGGGACCGCCAGAGAAGCCAAGTTGGTGGAGAGAGTCGAGTAGAAGGGGATGACAGACAGTGTCAAAGGCCTTGGAGAGGTCAATGAACACTGCCCCTGCAAGGCTGCCAGAGTCGAGAGCAGCATGCAGGTGTTGGGAGAATTCCAGGAGAGCCTTGGTTGTGCTGTGTCCTGGGTGGAAACCGTTCTGCTCTGGGCACATAATGTCATACTTGGTTAGATATTCAGAGAGCTGGATCAACACCACTTTTCCAAGGGCTTTAGAGAGTGGGGGGAGGATGGAGATGGGCCGGTAATTGTTGGGGTGGACCAGTCCCTACTCTTATGTATGCGTGTGATTTCAGCAGTTTTCCAAGCACTTGAGAACTGACCCAGGCATACAGACTGGTTTAGAAGGTCAGTCAGGGGGACTAGGACTTCGTCCAAGACCATACGGAGGATCCTGGAGTCGAGGGGGGTCACTGCTGGGGTTACTGCTGCCTAAGGCTTTTAGCAGGTGCGGCCTGGCTTCTTGGGGAGATAGGGTGCGCAGGTAGAATGGTGGGCAATGCAGGACTGGAGGGAGAGAGGTGGGGATTGGGTCAAATAAGCTGCTGGGGAGGACTGAGCTTAGGTCAGAGAAGGCAGTGTTAAGGCAATCGGCTATAAGGAGTGGATCTGTGGTGGGGGTGCCATTGATGGAGAGCTGGGATGGTGGGGGGGGAGTGGGACTTCCCATTTAGCTCTTTCATATTATCCCAGAAGGTCCGGGCTGAACCCCAAGTGGAAGTGAGGGTGGTCTGCTAGTGCTCTGCCTTGGCCCGCCTAATGGCCCAAGTGCACTTATTGCATTCTGCATTGTAGGACTGTCTATCAGATGCCTTTCCAGATTCTACAGCAGTGTGCCAGAGATTAACTCTGTTTTTGAGTCTCTGGAGGAGGGGTGGGGTGATCCATGGGGCATTGCATTTTTTGGAGCGTATCCTGGTGAGGGGGGTGAAAAGGTCACAAGCCTTACAGAAGGCATTTGTGAAGTGGTCAAGAGCTGAGTCAATGTCAGGGCACGCTGGGTAGGGGACCAGTCTAGCTGGGCTAGGTATTGTTTTAATTTTCTGAGGCTGCCGGGGCATAAACGGCGGCATAGAGTGGCCTGGGACACTGGCTTCAGAGTGGAGGATGACCAGAGACGGGAGGACTAGGGAGTGATCACTAAGAGAGTTGGGGAGGACAGTGACATCCCGGATTTTGTAGAGGCGGTTAGATATAACAACATCTAGGAGAGTGCTGGTGCCAGTAGAGTGGTTGAATCTGGTGGGCTGGGTGACTAACTGGGACATATCCAGGGCAGCAAAGGAGTCCCTTATATGGGAGGCAGGGGAGGTAAGCCAGTTAACACTGAGATCACCTATAATGACTTGCTCCACTTTGTGAGGAAGAGATGTGAGGTAGTCAATGAGGGACTGGACCGCATGGTTTTGATTCCCTGGGGTACGTAGGAGACTGTGAGGAAGAGAGGGTCTCGGGCGGGGTCAGGTGTGATTTCTAAGGTGAGGGCTTGGACTCCATAATCAAGTTTAGGAGCTGGGAGTGCCTGACCTATATGGGAGTCCTGTACAAGTAGTGCACAACCACCACCGCGTTTGCCTACTCGGTCTTCCCTGTAGATGGTATATCCAGGGAGGGTGATAACAGAGTCAGGGGTGGATTTGGAGAGCCAAGTCTCTACCAGTGCAATTATGTCAGGTTGATGTTGAATGACCCAGCACTGGAGGGCAGTAGATTTCTTTAGGAGACTGCAAATGTTTAAGGATGCAAAGCGGAGGCCAGTTGCCGTACAGGGTTTGGAAGGGCTGGAAGCCATAGGTCCTGGGTTTGGGTGTACATTACCAGATAATAATAATAGCAGTGTAATTATTCTGGTTAGTGGCTGGTGGTGATGGAGACCCTTGGGTCGACACCCAGCTGAGGACTTTACAATCAGGGTGCGTGGGAGAGATAAAGTGCGAAGGGTGGGAATGGCAGGGGAGAGCTGGGTCCAGGTCAGGCCTTGGAGGGCGGAGGGAGTGGGGGTGTTGGCAGGATGGGGGTGTTGGGGGGTCACGAGTGTGTCGAGGGTGGGGGAGGGCCGAGTCACTGTGGGGTAGTCTGGGGATGAGGTGCCTAGTGTGGAGGAAAGGTGCTCCGGTCGGTGTGAGGTCTGTACCAAGAGGGTGAAGGAGAGCAGACTTAGTAATGGAGTGTAGGTACCCATAGCAGCTGAGCAGTAAAGGAAGAGTGTCCAGGAGTAGTAGAGCAACTTTGGCACAGTAGGGAGAAAACCCCTCTAGTGGGCGAAGAGCATAAGCTGCAAATGGGAAAAAGCAGTATCAATCAGTAGAAGAGGGAGGGGGCCAAGACTGATGAATAGTGATAGACTGACCAAGCAATAAGTGAAATGAGACAGGAACTGTATTGTGTTGGATTGGGTAAGTGTGCTTATAACTGGGCCCTCTAGTGGCTAAAAGATATAATCTGCCAACGGAAAAGTCAGCACAAAAAAAAAAAAAAAAAAAGAACAGGGGAGGTTCTGAGGCAAGTTTTTTTTTGGGGGGGGGCACTGCAGCAGTCTCAAATAGACATAGAGGTCAAGGGTGCAGCCCACAGACTTACAGCTCTAAGAGAAAGTGCACAGGGCTCAGGGCAGATAGCAAAATCACACTACCTTAAAACCTATCTCAAAACTTAAATCAACTCTTAAGAAATCTCTACGTCAAACTAAACATTACTTAAAGTGAGAAATCAAGAACATGTCAGTCCTAGCATTAATTTCTTAGCAGCAGTTCGTAGAAGACTTCTGGATTGCTGCACATAGTGTGAGAAACACTGGCAAACAGGGGCAAGTGAGATTCCTCCAGGGTAGATGCCTAAATTTAGAGTTCCAACCCGTACCTTGCTTAGAGGGTGAGCGTCGGGCAGCTTCTCCTTGGTCTGCTTACCAAACTGCAGAATGCAGTTTGTTTGAGAGGAAACAGCCCGAAATGGGCACAGTAGTCCCCTAGTGAGATAATGTGAGAGGACGAAATTAAATAGCAGGCTTGGAGGGGAGGGCAGTCAGAAAACAAAAGAGAAATTAACAGTTTGGGAGGGATTGAGAATTAAACAAAGATAGTTTAAGCAGGGAAGTCCTGAAGCAAGTTGGGGAGGACACTGCAGTATGCTCAACTTCTGCCTTCTCTTCACTGCTCTCTGCCCCCCCCTCCACTTCACAACCTGACTATACCATCCTTCATATCACTCTTCTCCTGATATACTGGAAGAAAGCCTTCTCCCCCAATTTCACCCCCTCTGCCAGCTGCAGCTCTCTCCTGGCCTTGGTCAATCGGACTGCTCTGCCTGCCTCCCTTGCTTCTGTACAGTACCCCTCCCTTTCCTCCACTTTCTGGGTGCACTTGTACTTCCTGAATGCTGACCTCTCATCTTCTACTGCCTGGGCTACCTCCCTATCATACTAGCTGGGTGTTTTGACTTTAGATTTTTCCCTAGAGTTTGGCACACACGGTACTGACTGCCAGCAGCCCCTCCTTGATTATGGCCCATGTGTGGTCCACGACCACCTGCATCTCCTTCCTAATCCCAGCAAGGTGCCCTCCCAGAATCTCTCCCATCCTACTGCAGTCTGCCCTTCTGAAGTCAAGAACCTTTGTTTTCCTCTCGCTCTGTTGGCTCTCCCTCAAATCTACTGCTGGCCAAGCTGCCGCCTTGTTCCACTTCCCTAAACTATGACGTTCTTGGAGTTCTCTTCCCACTTCCATTGACTCTGCTCCTTCCTTTTCTGCTCTGAAATCTCTCCTCCAGGAGTTCTCTATTCACTTCTGCAGTTGCTTCTGATTTTGGGGAGGACTCCTATTCACCTGCGACACGCCCAGCTCTGACATCATTACTGCCCCGCTCCCCTAGCGATCAATCATTTCTACCCGTTTCATACATTTGTTGTGCTGCTTACTTTTAACGTTCCTTTGCCTGTCCCGCAATTTACTGTTTGACAATTTATTTAGTATTCTTGAATTGTATATTTTGAAATATTATTTCCACATTATTGTATTCATTTGTAAATTTTACTTTGTATTTGTTCTCTTCTCCCTCCTCCAGGACACATCTGGAAATAAGCTGATACCAGCTCAGTATGCTTTTCCTGGTAAAACTTTCAATATAAAAATCAATCCTTTCCTTGTCCATGTTCAGGTGGAACCACACAGTGTGGTGGTCTCTTCCTGCAAGTGGTGCCTCCACTTTTACTTCTTGGATATGTGCACCATCAGACAGGACCAGGTCCAGTATGGCCCTGTCTCTGGTGGGCTTCAGGACATACTGTGTCATTAATCCACTCTGGATTCTGGAATGCATCCAGCAGCACCGATTCCTGGTACAGGTGGTAACTGGGATCTTCCAATCTACATCAGAGACACCAAGGTCCCCATAATCACTACCTCCCACCTGCTGTCCATCCCTCAATGTTGGACCCTAGTTCCTTGTTGAATTCCTTTTCCTGGTTTGGTGGCCTGTACACTACTCCTATCCTTAGATTTGCACCTTTTGTGGATTGTACCTGTACCCATGACATCTCTGTCTTTCCATTCATACGAGAAGCGACTGCTAGAACTCAGCATGTATTCCCTTGAACAACGGAGTTGACAGGGGAGACATGACAGAAACATTCAAATATGTGAAAGGAGTAAACAAGGTACAGGTTCAGGACATTTTTCAGTTCAAGAGTCACACAAGAACCACAGCTCACAGCAAGAAGCTAGAAGGGGGCAAATTTAAGGGCAATGAAAAAAAGTTTTTCTTTACAGAGAGAGTGGTGGATACATGGTACTGTCTGCAACCTGAGGTGGTGGAAGCAAAAACAGTTGGAACATTCAAAAAGGCTTGGGATCGGTACAAAAGAATCACAACACTGATTAGCAATTAGAGGAGGGGGGTAGGCTTATGGACATACTAAATGGATCTGGAGGGCCCCTTCTGCTGTCACTTTCTATGTTTCTATCTGCTTTCTCCCCCCAGTACAGGTTATCCATTCCCTCAAATACAAAGTCACTCTCCCTCCTCCTATATAGCTTATACCCGGGGATGGAGAGGTCCCAGTCATGATTTGGCATGGACAATGTCTCTGGGATGGCTGTCATATCCACCTGTCTCTCGGCCATCAGTGACCGCAACCCAGCCATTTTGTTCCCTAGGTTCCTTGCATACAGAACACTACACTTCCATAGTAGGCCCATCTGGCTACACCTCTCCCAGTTCCCCATCCCTCTGCCGCCCATCTGAACCCCCATTCTTCTGCCCTGATGGGGGGTGCTCAGCGTGTTCCACCAGTTGACTGAGAGTGCTATAACCCCGATACTCCCCATTAGTTTAAATTAAGATCTTTACCCATATATATTCCTCAGATCTGTTTTTTTTTGGCACCGTAGTACCCACTTTACTAAGATGCAGCATATCCAGTGCATTAAGGGGCCTTATTGTCTCAGATACCCCCGCAGCCTCCTACTAGCCTGTAACCCTCCTCCCCACACCATCCCCTAAGCCAGACATTAAATTCCTTGACCCTTTTCTTTCTTGCAGTGCTAGCCCATTCAAGAAGGCTATCAACCTCTCCACACCACTGCAGAGCTTCCCCACCTCCCTGAACCTCTCCTGTACCACCCCTACCTCACATTCAGCCACACCATTTGTACCCAGGTGAACGATGATATGAAGTTCCCCCTTTCCGTGTATAGGGCTATCAGTGGGCCCACCCTACCCCTGGTCATTCCTGGCATACACTGCGCCTTCCTGCAGTCTGCCCTAGTCCCCATGTTTCCCCATCTCACTCCATTAACTACAGTCTCTCACAAGATCACTACTCTCCTCTCTCCATCTGCTTTCTGGTGCACCCCCCATGCTTACCCAGCTGTCCTACTCTGTCTGTCTCCACCTGACTGTCCTGAGATCTCCTGAACCACTCCACTTTCCAGCCTGATCCCCATCCTGACCTCCTGATCACCCCGCAGCCTCCTCCCTCCTACCTGTCCACCCACTTCTGCCCATCTCCCAGCCTTCCCCCACTTCTTCCCCACCATGCTGCCACTCCCCCGCCACTACCCAACCCCTTCCCCTACTACCTGCATCTCCTCCTTGCTTATGCTCCCTCCCTTTCCCTCAGAACCTCCCTTAATCCCCCTAACCCAAGGGAGGAATCTATTCTACATCAGCACCTCTGGGGGTGCTCCCATTGGGCCCCCCACTTGCCTTTCACATTCTTCTTCTGAATGTCCAACCTGCCACTGGACTTCACCCCCGCTGGGGGAAGAGGGACCCAAGGAACCTACCGTAACTCCTCCTCCATCCCCCCACCTGACCCACTCCCATCCTGGGCTCCACCTCCACTCTCCCCCTCCCGACTCCATTCTCTCCGAGTACTTTTCCCCCTCTAGGATACCCCCCTCTACCAGTGCTTTTATCTTCTTCCTGAACTGCCCTAATTCTGCCATTAGCTGACCTAGGTTCCTACAGACCAGACACCCCCATACCTCCCAGAGATACTCAAGAAACGCGATACCCCAATTCTTTTAAATGTTTATTTATTTATTGATGCTAGGATTAAGACCCTTGAGCAAAAAGCTCATTTACAGTGGTTCCGCATCAAACAGTTGACAGAGCAGTTCAAAAAATGTACAGACAAACAATAATGCAAACGAGTACAATGCAATAATTGCAGGTAGATTTAAAACATTCTAACAGATTGAATAAACAGAGAATTAGTAGGTCCATAAAATACATGGTACTGAGACACTAAGTATAGTAAGAGACGGAAGAGTTCCTACTAACGTTTTAAGAACTCAATCATTACTTACTTAATCATTCATTACATTACTGTTTGTACCAGGGAACTCAGTGGACACTGACAGAGGAGGGAAAATTCAAGGGGGACATCAGAAAACATTTCTTCGCGGAAAGGGTGGTGGGAAGGTAGAATAGGCTACTGAGGGAGGTAGTCTGAGTAAAATCAAGAGGGAGATTCCAACATTGACGGGATAGCACATAGGGCTAGGGCAGACAGTGATAAACAGGGAGGGAGGGAGAAGAGGGGTGGGAAGGGTCACTAGGACAATACCAGGACAAGTGGAACAGACTGCCAGAGAAAGTGGCATCAACACCAGTTCTGGATGGATTCAAACAGTGTGTGTACGTGGGGGGGGGGACACAAGTCAGGCCATAGTAAGGAAGAGGGACGTGGATTGATTAGGAGAGCAAAAGCAGAAACAGAGGAGAGAATTGCTAAACATGCCAAAAGAGGGGATAACACTTTTTTTTTTTAGATATGTGGGGGAGAAGAGGAGAACCAGACAGGGGATTGTGCAGTTGAGGGGATATAAATGTTGAGAGTGACTTGGAGAAAGCGGAGGTTCTAAATACTTATTTTTACTCTGTTTTCACAGGGGAAGGGGAAGCGAACCGAGTTAAAGAGGAAGGGAGGAGAATGTGGGATGGATCAAAGCCCATTAAGTGAGAACGGAGTAAAGAAAGGACTTGAAAAATTAAAGGTAGACAAGGCAATGGGGCCTGATGGTCTGCATCAACGAGTTCTTAGAGACTTGAAGAATGAGCTGGCATCACATCTGACAAGATTATTTAATTTATCCCTGGATACAGGGAGGTTCCCCGAGTGACTGGAGGATGACAAACGTAGTACCAATTTATAAGGGGGGGGGGCTGCAGGGAGGAGGTGGGGAATTACCGCCTTTTCAGCCTCACAACAGTGGTGGGTAAGATGATGGAGGTGTTAATAAAGGAGAGAATGGTAAAATACTTACTGGACAATAAACTATTAGATGAAAAGCAACATGGTGTCACTAGTGGAAGATCTTGCCAGACAAATCTGATCTAATTTTGTGATGGGGTAACAAAGGTTATTGATCGGGGGGGGGGAGAGTTAATGTGGCCTACCTGGATTTCAGTAAGACCCTTGACACTGTTCCTCACCGTAGGCTAGTAAATAAGACAGAGAGCCTGGGAGTGGGATAGAAAATAACTAGATGGGTGGAAAACTGGCTGAAGGATAGAAGTCAGAGGGTGGTGGTAAATGGTGTACATTCTAGGATAAGGAGAGTGACAAGCAGTGTTCCTCAGGGGTCAGTACTGGGACCAATTCTTTTTAACATATATATCAGTGGGACTTGAAGGAAAAGCGTGTCTTTTTGTGGATGATGCAAAGTTATATAATAGGGTTGACATAGCAGGAGGGGTTGAGGCCATAAGGAGAGATCTGAGCACCCTAGAGAAGTGGGCAGACATTTGGCAGCTGAAGTTCAATGCTAAGAAGTGTGCAGTGATGCATGTGGGGCGTAAAAATCCACTGGCTGAGTACTCACTGGGGGGAGAACTGATAAAGTAAACAGAACAGGAAAGGGACCTGGGGATTATAATCTCAAACAACCTTCAGGTAGGAGACCAATGTAGTAAGGCAGTAGATAAAGCTAATAGAATGATGGCATGCAAAGGAAGGGGTATAACAAGCAGGAAGAGGGAGGTGTTGATGCCTTTATAAGACCATGGCCACACCGCTCCTGGAGTACGGGGTACAGTTCTGGAGGTGTCATTTAAGAAAGGATATAGATGGGCTGGAGAGGGTTCAGAGAAGGGCAACAAAGAAGGTGCAAGGTATGCAAGAGAAGCCATACGAGACTAGATGGAGAGAATTAAATCTATAACCGCTGAGGGTTAGAAGAGATAGTGGTGACATGATAGAGACTTTTAAGTATATGAGGGGAATAAATAAAATGAATGAAGGTAGCTTATTCAGAAGGAAAGTAGGAGTTAAAACTAGGGGTCATAATTTAAGATTGGAAGGGGAAAGATTTAAGAGCAATGTAAGGAGATGTTATTTAACGGAGAGGGTGGTGGAATCCTGGAACAGATTACCTAATGAGGTGGTATGTGAAGATATAGTAGAGAAATTCAAGAGGGCATGGGACAGACACAAGGGGTTGGCTATTGTGCAGAGGAAAATATCCCTGGGAAGCGGAGACAAGTAGGGGCGGGTGGGAAATGGACAGACTAGATGGACCAGGATGGTCCTTTTCTGCCAACACAATACTATGAATAGGGCCAACTTAGGAGGTAGTGTGGGCATACTGGATGCACAGCTGGGCCTTTGTCTGACTTAACATTTTATGTTATAAGTTAAAGGAAAACTACACCCTCACGTATTGTGATTTTTATCTGTTTCCATGTCAACAGACAACTTTTTTTCATGTGTCTGTTAGGGATATACATGTTTGCTTTAGTTGGTTTTCACTGTTCATTCTAGTCCCCTGTGTCTCCATTTTATTTTTGTTGAAATCGCATTGTCCATGAGAGCTGCATTAGCATATGAAAACATGATGTCACAGAGCCCATTTATACCATTTATCTCCATGCTGAAATTACAAATATCCTGAAATAATTCTCTGGAAATACACAAAATGAATGCAGTTTCAAGGGGGAAACCCTGCATCACAACTCAAGACAGTCTGCAAAGCTAACTAAAAGGTAAATGTGGTAGTTTACACCTCCCTGCAACTTGTTTTGCTAAACTCTAATTAAGCAGACAAGCATACTGTGGAGTCTAAAGGGTGTCAACACGTCATGTTCTCATATGCTAATGCAGTTCTCTGGGACAACGAGATTTCAACAATCAGAAAATGGAGCCCCCACCCCCAAGGTAGTTACAAGGACTAGTATGAACATTGAAAATAAACTGAAGCAGTCACATGCATCTCTAACAGCTGCATGAAAAGAGTTGCCTGCTGACATGGAAACACATGAAATTTACAAGATATGAGGAGTGCCTCTTTTGGTACAAAAGTCACCGAGCCTGGGGTGTTTCTTATACCATAAAAGACAACAATCAAAGGGCCCATTAACTTACTATAAATCACTGGATTCTAGTTCGAGTTATCAGGTTAGAGGCTTTAATTTTATTTTATTTACTTATGCCACCCTCCCCCTGACGTGGCGTACTCTCCCCTAACGCTCCAGCACAAGAGCACACTATACATGGGATAAGATGGAGAGTGTCTCTGTGCACTGGCTGAACTCACTGACTTTAGTGATTTTTTTTTAGTTCTCACAAAAACATTCATAAGTAGGGCTGGGCAGAATCAAGTGCCTTTCTCTGCCCAAAGTGTCTATGTTTCTAAGTTACAGTACCCTGCATGGGAAGAACCGCAGAATTGAATATCTCCAAAATGTTTTTTTCTTTATTCTGCAGTGACTCACTATATAATCACAATTCATATCCACCAACACAGATTATTGTGCACATATATGAACCACATACTGTGAAAGCAAACTTGGCTGGCTTTAGGACCAAGGGTAGGGAAACAAACAAGGAGCTTAACAAAAACAAGTTACAGTCCAAAAAATTTAAAGAAAATCACTGAAAAAAAAATACATGCATAAATGTAAGGGCACAGCATTTTAAAAAAGCTTGTTTTTGTAACTGTTTAAAGTCTGCTCATGTTTTCCACTGATGGCTGCCGAATTACATTTTCTTCAAGAAAGCAAAATGGCTGGCTTTAGGACCAAGGAACAGAGAAAGAGAAATATTAAAAAGAAATGCAATCTGGACAGGTACATCCATAGAAGCACAACATGCTGCAAGATGTTTAAACCGCTAGACATTTTAAGGGTTTGTGCATATGATAGTTTCCTTACCTCTGGCTGCAGGTTTTTGCAAACTGTCCAAAAAGAGAAAGGGAGAGAAAGAGAGGGAGTGTAATGGCTGCCTTCAGTTACTTGGAAGAAAGCAAATGGATGGCTTTAGGACCTCAGGGGAGGAACCAGGAAGTGACAGAGACGCTGCAATTCAAGAAAACCAGGAGCAAAATATAAAAACACATAATGAAACAGAAAACGGTAGGGAGGGCAGCGACGTGTATAAAGGAAAAGGCGGCTTTTTCTTTTCTTTCTGCATATGATCTGGGAAAAGAGACGTCTGTGTTAAGGCAAACTAGGAACCTTTTTTCTGAGCTTGGGGGGATTAATAGCGGTGGGGCTGGGGCGTCCTCCAGTTGTGACACATTTGATGTTCCCTAGCAGCAAAGGAAGTGTTTACACAACGATAGGGAAAAAAGGAGAGAAGGAAAATCGGAAAAAAGATACACAATGAAACAGGCGAATACACTGAGGGAAAACACGTACTGTATAATGGAGGGAATGATTTTTTTTCCTGCACGTCATCTGGGGAAACGAGACCTAAACGTTAAGCCAAACTAGGAACCTTACTTCTCAGCTTCAATGGTGGTAGGGAAGATTTACGACGTCGGCACAACGGGGCGGGGGCGCCCTTCAGTCGTGACACATTTCCTGTTCCCTAGCAACAAAGGAAGTGTTTACACACCGACAGGCAAAAAGAACGAGAGAGTAAAATAAAAAAAAATATGGAGGAATAAAAAAAGCAACATTCTACAACAAATCTAAAGCGGTCCCGGAGATCAACACATTAAAAAAGAAAAACAAAAGAAATCTCGGGGTTAGGCCGAGGGAGCGCCCGGGTCCGGCGACTCTCCTTTCTTTCTTTGTATTTTTTGTCCGTTTTTTTTCTGATTTGTTTGTTTTTCCTCCCTCGAGGACTGGAGTCGGGCCTGCTGTTTGCAGAAAGAAAATCAGTTTGAAGAAAGAGCCGAAAAGACTATCGCTCGTTCTTTATTTTTTCTAAACAAGTCTGGATATAATATATATTTATACGTGTAGTTTATTTTATTTTTTTAACGAGTTCGAATCAACTGGTGCTTTTTACGGTGTCGTTTTTTTAAAATAATGTAAATATATAATTTATGCACCTTGGTCTTGATTATGTGTGAGGAATATATATTGTCGAACGGCTGGGATTTTCTTCAGTATTTCTCTGTTGAGCACGAGGTGAGAATATTTTGTCTTTGGGGATTGTGTGTGTTGGAGGGGCGCTTTTATGGAGTCACCCCTCTCCCGTTTTGTCACTTTATCCACGAGTCAAAAATACATTTGGCTACACAGCACAACTCTGGGTAGCCAAAGTATATATTAAAATGTATTTATGACAAATTATTGGTGTACTTTTTTCAGAAATGTCACCCCTTGTTTTTTTGTTTTGCAGTCTGTCATACTTGCCATGTACTATATTTTATTTATTTATGTGTTTTTGATTTGGAGATACACCTTGGATCAAAGTTAGTTTACAAAGGTTCCGCATCAATTGAATGGTACAATAGCATTACTGTTGCACAGTTAGATTAAACAACAGTGTTACAGGTAATCGGTGAAAGGATTCTGCCTATTTTTAGGCATGACCCCGGAGAGTACAATAGAAATACAATACATGACTTATTATATACAATACATGACTTTTTACAGTGTGAGATTGAGTACAACATGTACAGGAGCAGATAGTGCAGGAGAAACGATTCTCATCCATCATATAAATGAGGTCCTGAAGCAATACAACATTATAACGTGAAATGAAGTTCACTGCAAGATCAGTACAGTATCCAGCACCATAAGTAGTAACCTACCTGTTGGGGAAGCATTTATTAGTGGAGGGGTTGGAGTGCTGGAGGGGTTGGATGGGGCTGGTGAGTTCTAGGGGCATCAACGTGAAATCGGGCACAGCTGCAGGCTAATTTAGTGAAGAGCTGTTTTTCTTTTCTTTTTTTTTTTTTTTGGCCGATTTTAAGTGCCCGGGGGAGGTAATATAAATTCGCCTGAAGTTTGGCCACCATGTTGAACATTTCACACTGTGTTGTACAGATCGACTGTGAAAATAATTTTCTACATGGTCGTGGGCAGTTTATTACTTTGGTAGAGAAGAGAAAATGAAAGTAAAAAAAAGATTGCATTAAAATGCCGTAGTAGAAAGCCACAGCCTTTTGTCTTGGTTTGGGCTGTGGTTGGAAGTTCATAATCACATATGGCCTCTGTAGCAAGAGTCTAAACTGGCACCGGACCACAAGTTAAATGCTGGTAGATTTTGTATCAGGCTAGAAAAAGTTTCCCTTTACTGTGCTGGCTTGTATTGCAGAAGGTACTGTAACAGCTGAATAATTACACCAGCTGGTCTAGTGGAAAGGTCTGTAGCCGACTGTTTCTCTGCAATTACTAGTTCAGTTGGCTAGTACATTAGCTGTAAAACATAATTTCAACCCTTGCCGTAGTGTGGTCTACTGAGTGCCACAGAAGTGCTGGAATACAGGGGTATGAATTTTCAGAATTCAGAGGGAGGCAGTTTTACCTAGTACGCAGTGCTGTAAACCTTGAGACTCACTGACCCAGGTTTAAATTCCTCAATTACCATGCAGAACTCTTGCTAGCATATGCACCCTGGTGGTCAGAGACTCCAAAAATGAAAAATTGGGGTTCTCGAACCACATTTTAAGATATCCAGCAGAGGTCCTTTTGTTTTGGAGTGGTCCACTGCAGTGTCAGTGGGTGCAAGGTAGCAGGGTATGCATCATGAAGGACCAGCGATGAATGCATTGACAAACTTGTGTGGCCGACAGCCTGGCAGTGTGGCAGAGACACAGGGCCTCTCACCAGAGAGACCTGCCACTTCTAATTCCATCTGTGACACTAAACAAGTTGCTTTTTCTGTAATCCGTCTGTGCTATTTGAATATTTCTGTGTGTGCTTAACAGTAGTGACATCCTCCTCTCTCCTTCTCCTGGAATGCAAAGTGCTTTTGAGATACAATTTGTATGAAAGAAGACACTATGTAAGACTCAAGTGCCTTCATTCAAAAGTCTGCTAGACAGAAACTACCAAATTGTTGCTCAGACTTTCAGAATATTGAAGATGGCACCCCTGATGTAGCCTCACTGAAGGCTTGTGGTGCAGCTTTGGTTGTCTAGAAAGTTTCTTATAACGGCGCTTCCATTAGAACTAGTGAAAAGAGAGTTTGATCCTCCGCTTCAAATGTTTGTGGTCAACCCAGAAAATTTCAGGGTCAGAAGTTTGCTGGAGTGGCTTTCCACTAATTTTTTTTTTTGTGTGGGGGTAATAATACCCAACACTTTTTCTTGGTAAAAATACAGGCCCAAACGTTTCAATATACAGGGTACGTGCTGATACTCTTCTTTTACTTTTTGTGATTAAAAAGCCTCAAAAAATCCTGTTTGGTGACTTCAGTAGGGGGTTAACGCAAGCGCTGTTATGTATTAATTATGTTACTAACGTATGTACGTATTTGAAATTTATGACCAGGAAATACACACTGAGCTATGACAGCTGGTTTTCCAGTGCCCCCTGGGGGATGGATTGCATAGACCTCTTTTATTGACCGGAGGGAATGCGCCTAAGGCCGCTGCTGTAGAGAATGTGGAGCTGGAGAAGGGATCATGGGCGTCCCTCAAAAGAACCCCATATGATTAAGCAAAAAGAAGGCAGATTAGGATTATTGAAGGGAGCTCATGGGCTCATCTATGCAGCCACAGAACTGCCGCTCAGTACACTTGCAAGCCAGGCTCGAGGATGAGCATGGAATCCTGAAAGGCTGTTCGGGGGAGGGGATTGAACATCCAGTAGGGTACTTGCGTCCTTGAAGTAAGTGGCTGAAAAGTTCTTTCACGCCAGCACCACATGGGTCCCACAGGTGGTGCAGGCAGTGCCACACAGCAGTGGGAGAGAAGACGCTCGTCTGACTGGCTTCATACACTCGTGGCATGCATGTCGCAGCATGTTGAGTCAGCATCTCATTGGGCGGGTGAAAACGAAGAGCAAATCACCTTTGACCCTTAAGGATGATACTGCAGCACATTCGCTTTGTTGCTTCCCTAGGGATGTTGATGGCAAAAATAATACGATATTTAGACCTACCCTGATGGTGCTGTAAGACGTTTGGTGTTGGCATGTCTCATTTGGTAGCATGTCTGCCTCTGGGCCAGAATGTCTTGGGTTATAGTTTTACATCGGGATTGGGCTCATACTATAAGTACTGGCACTTGAGAGCAGTACTAAGGGGATGCTGCACTGTTGGGGTGTGCTGTCCTGTGAATGAGACGTTAAATCAAGGTCCTGTCTGCCTCTTCTGGTGGTTGTTTAGATGAACATTAAAAATGCCATGACTCTTCTCAAAAAGAGTAGGGGAATTATTTAGTTTGGGGGACACAAAATCATACGGTCAAACTAGAAAGCCAGCTGCACATCTGAGGAAAAACAAAGAACAATTTGCAACCAGACTAAGAATTATACAGCAATAAAAACTGGTAAGTGTTTTTCCCTTAGGGAATCCTAGTTATAATTCGCCGTTATGACCAGCTGGTTAGAATGGCGATCATGCCCTGGATTTTCTCTCATTCTACACACGTGCACTTGCCCTCCTTGCACACATTGACTCCTTCAAAGCAACCATGGCTACAGGCATTGACATCAATTTCTTCTATTTTGTATCATTGCAGTGGCAAAAAATAGCTCTCCACAGCAATGATATAAAACAACACATGGGGTAGTGTGTAAAAACTAGAATTTTAAACACACCTTCAGTGTTGGATGCTTGTATGAACCCCTCGAGCTTCGTTCTTGGGGTTTATGTAGCATCCAGCACCTCAGGTGTGTGTAAAATTGTCGTTTATACACACTACTTGATTTATAATTCTATATGTAATAACCATAAAAAAGAAAAACAACCAGGGGTAATTAAGGGGACAGGAGAGAAAAAAATGTGCAAGGGAAAGGGGAAATTGTTTAACCAGGAAAGGCACACTAAGCTGAAGCTTGTTTCCAGGTGCGACATGGGTGCACAAGGAAGTTAAGTGACTTGCACAGGGTCACACGGTATGCAAGTGGGGGTTGTGGGATTCAAACCTAGGTCTTGAGGTTTGCAGCTCGGTGCCCCTAAACCACAGTGCTATGCTACGTGGGCAGCATGTGCAAACCATGAAGGAGCTCAAAAAGAAGGCAGATACGAGGAACTCCCAGCTTACTCGGGGTGTAACCCATTCTTCACCATGCTGTTTATCCGCAAGACTGTCAGAAGTATAAGTTTTAATTTCTGTACAATAAATGGACCTAACTTCGGAGGTTATTCTGTGAAAGAGGTAATTTTGCATATGTTCTGTTGAAGAGAGAAGTGGCGGTGGCTCAACTATATGTGCCACTTAAGAACAAGAAAAAAAGAGCATCCGGTGTACCATCATCCCATTCACTCCAAACAGAACTGTAATGTACGTGCACTAACCACGTCATAATCCAAATTTCCAAGTACAGGTTCAGACCAGCCACCTGCCACCAACTTCCAGAAGCCTTTATTGTAGGAGCAATCAGAAAAGGATGACTCAGTGTTTCCAATTGTGCCTGGTGCACCAGTGTTCGTCCAGTTGCTTATGTTTTTGATAAAATAAAAAAAATGGGTGGGTGATTTCCCCAGTGTCCTGGCCAAATTTCTCCCAGTCACTAAAATACTAACAACCTAATCTGGATCAATTTCATTTCATTTGCATCTGTATCTTCAGTACACCATCAAGATCACGATGGAATACACACACGCAGTCGAAATCTGTGTGGTCAAAATATCCTGCGCAGTTCAGAGTTGGTTTATTTAGTCTAGTGCAGTTTTTCACCGCATGTTTTTTTGGAGGGGTTTGCGCAGCATTGTTTTTGCCCGTGCGTGTTTCGACCGTACGGTTAATCTACAGAATGGTATCTTCTAGCCCCCCACCCTGAAATGAGGCTGAAAATTGTATTGTCTAGCCCTCCTTTCCCAGTCAACAAAAACTAAGTAAAGTTTTGATGCCCCTAGAATGTAAATGAGACCACTCTTACATCCCTACGGGTTGTCTTATCGGCCCAATTAATATATTATCGATCAAGCTCAATGTATAATACAATAAATGTTTATAAACCTTAACAGAACGTGCCAGTTTCTAGGCCAGCTGCACTTGAGACGCTCTTAACAGAATAAGAGTGTCTCTTGCTACGCCAACATAAAGTGCCAGATTCCTGGTTTTAGAGGGAATTTGCTTGGAAAATGGCGATCCGTTGTTTCCGGTCCCTGTATATCACAGTCCAGTATCTGCCTGGATGGTGATCAGTCTGTTGACGAAGTTGAGGCCAAGCAAACATGGGTTCCTAAAATACTTTCTTCTGATTTGTCCAAACAGGTCACCTGACCATTGATTAATCCCTAATATACGCACAGTTGCATGTTCACAGGGCTTTATTTTACTAATTTCTGTAAGTAAAACTCTAACAAAACATTGACCATGTTATAAGAGGATTAACCCACAACAGGGTATGGGTTTACTGAGCATTAATCCACGCCTGGGTGGCTGAAGTCACTCGGCTTTCCTCGTGACTCCAGCCACCTCCCCAGGCGTCGATTAATGCTCAGTAAACCCTATAATCTGTTGTGGGTTAATCCTCCGCGACCTATGTTACATATATGTGTGTGTGTGTATGTGTGTATATATATATATATATATATATATATATATATATATATGTATATATATATGTGTATATATATATATATATATATATATATATATATATATATATATATATATATATATATATATGTATATATATATTCTTGGCTTGTTTGTTTCTGATGCAAAGCACAAATTGTCCAGACTTCTTCCTTATACAAGAGAAACAGTAGTTCCTGTGTTGGGGATGCCCTCTGCTGTTACTGGAATGTCAAAAGTAAAGAATCGAGGGCTCACTCCACATAATGAAAAATCAGTGTAAACTTCATTTTTTATTTCATTTCCACATACAAAGCTTGGCGACATTTCGGAGCGCTGTTCCTTAGTCAGGCCATTGCACTGTGGTCACCTGCTTTTAACTATATGATAGCAATGAATTTAAAAGCTTATATAAGCCAGTTGGTTATACAAACATATGTAAGTGCCAGCAGAAGACCATTTTGGTCTATCAAGTCTGCTCATGTTACAGGGTCTCTAGCTTATGCCACAGACCATGCCCCCCTTCCCCGGTCACCCCTGCCTCCCTATCTACCCCCCCAGGTCCCATAGTTTCTCTTTATGCCTAGCCCAGGCCATCTTAAGGCTGCCCACTGTCTTCTTTGAGACCACTTCCTCTGGTAGCGCATTCCAGTTGGCCATCACCCTCCTCATAAAGAAATGCACCTAGCATCTCTCCTAACCCTCCCCCTCCCCACCAGCCTTAAACTATGCCCCCTTGTGGTTCGATTGTCTCTTATTTTGAAGAGACCTTCTGTAGTCACCCTGTTTATCCCCTTCAGGTATTTGAAGATCTCTATCATGTCTCCTCACTCTCTTCCTCTCTTCCAGGGAGTACATTCTCAGGGCTCCCAGCCTTTCCTTGAAAGACTTCCCCTGCTGACCAACAATCGTCTTGGTCACCCTCCTCTGGACTTTCTCTAGAAGCCTATACTATAGTTATATTTAGTTAATTATACTAACATCCAGGTGCAACCTAATACATTCCATTTGTGGTGTGTATTAAAATTAATATATAATATATTATTTGGTCCTCAAAACATGCTATAAATTACAGTTAATCACTGTATTTAACTCAAATTACACACCAAGCAGTTACCCTGTCTGCTTCCCCATTATGTTATACTTACATACTAAAAGCCAGCAGAATAGGCCCAACTGTCTGTCGTGTCTGCTCGGTAGCCAGCCACCTAATGGGTGCGTGCTTTCCCGGCCCCAGCCCCAGAGAGGGTCTTCTTCGGCTTCAGTTTCCCCTTGTACCTGTTCCACCCCTTCTTGAAGCCCTCCACTGTGCCCTCCTCCACCAGACTCCGAGGCAGTGCATTTCATGGCTCTACCACCTTCTCAGTGAAGTAATGTCTCCTGCGTTCCCCCTGTGATTTTTCCCCCCTCTAGCTTCCATTCGTGCCCCCTGGTTGTTTCCATGTATTTATTCCTTCTCACATTCTGAAGACCCTATCATGTCTCCCCATCTCTCCTCTCCTCCACTGTGTACAGCCCGAGCTCTTCCAGTCTCCCATAGGGCCTCCCCCCATGCCCTGAATCATCCTGGTCGCCCTCCTCTGGACCCTCCCCAGCAGTGTAATGTCCTTCTTAAGGTGAGGTCTCCAGAACTGCACACAGTACTCGAGATGCGGCCTGACCAAGGCATTATACAGAGGGAGGATCACCTCCCTCCTGCTGGAGGTAATCTCCCTGGCTATGCAGCCCAGTATCCAGTTTGCTTTTGCTGCAGTTCTTCTGATTTCAGTGTTATTCATTTTGATGTCTACCACCACCCGATCTCCTCTGGCCCAATGTGGCTTGACAGTGAGACCCCAGGGTGTATACACAGCCGGGTTTTCTGACCCCCAGATGCAGCACCTTACATTTCCCTGCATTAAACTTCAATCCCCACCTACTTAGCTTGTGAACAGTAGCCAATGCTTATTCCCATGCTTACAAGTTCCTCAGTGTGAATACATGTGTTTGATCTACAAGCTAACAATTTGTTTTCTTTTTGTAACCAACGTAATACATTTCTGTGCAGTCGGAGCCTGTGTACTGAAGTGGCGTGAAGTGGGAAGGATGCTTCTGGTGACCTGATTCGTGATGTCAGCATCTCCCCCTGCAAACCACCATATAAGCTGCATATGCGCTCCGAAACCTTGCCAAGCTTTGTATGTGGAAAGAAAATAAAAGGTGGAGCTTACGCTAAATTTTGTTTTTTCATTATGTGATGCTTAGCCTTCGCTCTTCTCTGACCATTTTGGGCTAAATTAGGTAAGAGGTAACAAACTTAATTCCTAACTTTGGTCCCCTCCTCTCCCAGGTGGCAATTCTTTTGTTATACCCCTTCCCATATTAAAAACAAAGCTGGTCCGTAGTTACTGGCCATTGTTTTTTCTGCTGCCAAGAAGACCTAACAAGACTATGGCTTAAGCTGGAACTGCTAACCCTTACAATGTGGGACAGTACTGTTCTCAGACTTTACACAGTGGAAAAACTCACAGCCTAACCTGGAAACACCCTTCCGAAATTACTAAACGGATGGAGCCCACAGCTACTGCATGTTATATCTAGGAGACCAGATGTGGTCCCTTTAGGGAGAGACTGCAGAGGTGCTATCGGGGACCTATGGGGACTATCCTGGACAGGCCAGTAGCAAATTATGTAGCTTACCCTTGTTGTTTTTTTTTTTTTTTTTTAATGACTCTTAATCACCCCCAATCCCTGAACTCTCAGGCTTCTCAGCTCACTGGTTGCTTCTACCGCCCACTGTGATCCTGCTCCTCAATTGCGTTACTTTCTCCTCGCCGAACTTCCTGCCAGGCAGTCCGCTAGCTCTGGGCTCCCCCAGTCCAGAACGCCCCTGGCCTGAGTCGTGAGGAGACTGAAGGGGCGGAGACAGAGATCCAGTGTTGGGCGTGTGGTGGCCGGCACTGTGAGAGCCTTCGCTTATCAGGGCTGGAGGGTTTTTCCCTTGTGTGTTTTGCCCCACCCTCCTACGGATCTCAGACGTGCAATGACGGCCAGTGTCCGCTGAGTTCCAGCCCAGTGCCACACGTCAACGTCCTCTAGCAATCCCTGGCTGCCGTCAGGGGTTGTGCTAGAGCGACGTGTTGTCTCACCCTCCTGGGAAGGAAGAGCCATCCATCGGATGTAAGCCTCCGACTGACGACCCAGGCTGGTTCCGAACCCAAGTCGCGGTGTGGGAAGCTGAGGGCAGGCATCTAGTACTCTAACCCTCAGCGCCACCGGACCACTTACACTTGTTTTAAACTAGGGGAACTATCCCTCCCTAATTTCTTACAAGTGCTGAGGCTGGGAAAACATACTAATAGACTGACGCATGTATTTATAAACCTGGTTAGTTAAATTCTAGAGTGAGGGAGCGCTCCTGACCAATCATATCACTCCTTTCCCCTGCATGTAAGATGCTCTTATTCTGTGAAGAGTGTCTCATGCGCCAATGTCCTGGAAACTAGCACATCTCGGGAACAGTTTTTTCAAGAGCGATCAATAATATATTCTATCAATAATATATTAATATGCACCCCCCCGTTGCGACTCATTCCTATATTAGAGTGGTTTCATTTGCTTTCAGCTTGAGCTAGAACAGCTTAGCCGTTCTCGCTCCAGCCAAAGGCATATGAAAGCACTCTTATATCAATGGGTGGCTCCATGGGACATATTAACCTATAGTATAATGCCTGTGTTACCCATTGTTCCACACCTTTATGTTTGACTTCGTATGGCTGTACAGCTGCAAGAAAAATTTTAATAGACTTCGAGTTTAAAAAAAAAAAAAAAAAAAAAAAGTGTTCCACGTGCAGAGTAGGGATGTCACAATAACGTATGACAGTATATCACAATAATTCCAACTGATTTATCATTGAAAAAAAACAATATTGCAGTTATCGTACAGATTGATTGATATATAGAGAATATACAATGGCTTGTGTTCGAATTTGCCATTTGTTTCCACGAGTGAGGTGGCAGCACCATAACTCACAAGTGGCAAAGACACGAGTGAGTTATGTGTGTCTCGCCACCCCATGAATGGAAATTAATGGCATATTTGAACACAGTCCATCGTATGTTCTATGTATACAATGTCTGTGTTCTGTGTGACAATTAAGGGCAGATTCATTGTGCAATTGGCAGAATGAGCAGTCAGTCAAGTTGATTGTGATGTAGGCAAGTGAAAAATAAACAGTGTTAATTACCCATTGGGTGAATATTATCATTTATCTTTCACTTAGGTCAGAGTCTTGGGAAAATAATGCATTTATTTCAGTAGTAGAATAATCTCTATATACATTGTATATACCACAATGTACCATCTGAACTTTCTGCTCCGGCAGCATGTTGTATTCCAGGTATGACAGCTATGATTCCCTGATCTCCCCTCCTTCCTCCAATCAGACATTAACTATTTTTCCTAAAATTGAAATTACTGCAGATTTTTGTGATCATGAATATATTCACCTCCCTCCTCCAGCCCACTAGTTCCATCCTTTCGGTATGGACAGGGTCTGATCACCAGTGCCATATGTATGGAAGGCCTTATGAGAGAAGCGGCCGCTGGACACTGCGGCTCCCTGTCTGGACAATCTTAAAGAAGCGGGCCTCTCCGTCTTCTCAGTTAGCTGGTTCCACTTCTGCCTTGAGGGAATGTGTCAAGCTGACTAGATCGGACACTCCGTTCCCCGTCTCTCCCCATCTGTTCAGGCATCCCTCAAAGGTCTGTCCTGGGCCCTATGCTCTACTCCATATTTTTAAACAATCTTTCCTCAGCCTGTCTATTCATCTGTGTGCTGATGATACAGTAAGGCTCCTCTTCCCACGACCTTACTTTCCAAATACAGCTGGAGCTTGACAATGTTCAGTGCTGATTCTGGTCTAACCAACTGTCCCTCAATGTCAAAAAAAAATGTCTCCATGACATTTGGCACCCAATGGAGGCTTACCAGACTGACCTCACCCATCCACCCCCCCCCCATTCGACACCTTTCTGCTGTCCTCTCCTCCGCTTTCCTCTTATCCTGTTCACAGCAATGTCTTGGTCAGTCTGCCTTCTCGTATCATTTTCCTGAGGTCCACTCTTCCCATGTCAATACGCTCCATCTCTTCTTCATTCTCCCTTAAATCTCTTCTTTGTGACTTTTCTACTCACACCTGCAACTGGCCATAACCCCTACCTCTTTGATCTCCTATCCCCATACATATAATAGTAGTAATAATAACAACTTTATTTTAAAGTGCAATTCAGAGATTATCAAAGCACTTTTACAAACAGCTAAAACAAAGATTTAAAATCATCCAGATCCATACATTTAAAACTCAGTGTACGCCAGAGAGAATAAATAGATTTTAAAGGCAAATTTAAACCTCTCCACATTTAGGCACCCCCTTATCCAGGGAGGTAGAGAATTCCATAGGGAAGGAGCCGCAAAAGCAAATGCACAGGCTCCAGAGTTCTTCAAACAAACCCTGGGAATCTCTAGCAATCCCTCCTCAGCGGAGCAGTCGGAGGGGGTGGTAGACACAGGAGCTCTTGCAGATAACTCGGTCCCTGACCATGTAGGGTCTTATAGGTTAGCAAGCTAACCTTGAAGGTGATCCGCCACTGGATAGGCAGCCAGTGCAGCTCACGCAGCACAGGGGTGACATATTGCCCTGGCTATTTTGCTGTCCCCCTTCCCACCACTGTGCCTGTAAGGTAATTTCTCTTGCCCATCAAAGCTCAGTTTTATCTACCGCAGGTACCTGCTCTACTGTTTTGCCTTGTAGTGATCATTGCTCCATTGATGTGCTGTATTACTGTATATTAATACTTTTTTTTTTTTTTTTTAATGCTGTTCAGGGTATTAAATAGCTCGTATTGCATCTCTCTTTGTCATGCAGACGGGCAGGTCATGCAATACATTTTGTGAATTGGATTGCAAAAAATGCGATATATCCATTACTTTTGCCAAAGCTTCTCCCAACCATCCCAGCCCTGCCACCCTCCCCACCCAGTGTTTAGTATTACCCTTGTTGCCCCCTCACTTACTGTACCTTAAATTATAAGGTTATAACAGGGTCCAGCATTGCGTGAAGATTTTCACGTCATTGTGACATCGTAACGGTTTTTTGGGATATGCTGAAAGACGGACCTCCGTGCCCATTAAGATTAAGAATGTTTTGACACTGCTGCCCTAATGGGCCAGTGGCAGCGCTCTGCGCTTTCCTGCAGACAGCTTGGGTTCAGGAGTGGATGTGGTCGCAAGTCATCATGCTGGGAGGCATGCCAAATTGCAGCAGCAGCTGCTACTACGCAGTGTGCTGCGGTCAGGAGGAAAGGCATCTAACGCCACTGCTGTTCCTGCGGGAGGCTCGTCCCGGTATCAGGAGCGGGGTGAGCCTCTTTGCTGATGACTGAAGCTGTGGGGCGGTGGTTGAAGGGAGGAGGTGAGCTGGCTCTCCAGGAGGACCTGGAGACTCGGGGACATGGTTACGAGCCTGGAAGCTAAAGTTTAATGCTGGAAATGCAGGGTTCTGCACCTGGGGGCCAAAAGCCTGCTCATGTATCACCTGGGGGGGCACTGCAGGTTTCTAGGGGGGGAGAAGGACCTCAGGGTGGTGGATGCCAAAAGGAATAACTGAGAGCAGTGTAGAAGGGCTGTGGCCCAAGCAAATAAACATAGCCAGGGGGATAACCTCAAGGAGTCGAGAGGTGCTCCTTCCGCTGTACATTTGCCTGGCTAGACCACACCTTGGATACTGCGTGCAGGTTTTGGCATCCCTACTTAAAGAGGGACATTGCTCTTCTGGAGCGAGTCCAGAGGAGGGCAACTAGGATGATACTGGGACTACGCTATGAGGAGAGAGAGGCTGGAGGCGCTCAACCTGTACTCGCTGAGGATGAGAGAAGGAACAGAGAGATATGATAGAGGTCTTCAAATGTCTCAAAGGAATGAATGGGGTAAGCCTTGAGGGGGGTGCTTCAGCTGAGGGAGGTAGGGGCCACCAGGGGACACTCAATGAAGCTGGATGGGGCGGGAGACTGAGTGGGGAAACAAGGAAATGCTACTTCATTGAGAGGGAGGTGGAGCCCTGGAATGCGCTGCCCGGGGAGTTGGTGGCTGCTGCAGCTGTGGAGGGAGTCAGGAAGGGCTGGGATACGTATGGGGGAGTTCACTGGGGGTGGGGTGGAGATGGGGGACCTTGTGGGGAGGGGCTAAAAACAGTGCCCTGGGAAGGCACTGATCATTGAGCAGACTCGATAGACCATAGGGCCTAATCTGCTGGATTCTTAGTATGTTAGGAGAGCTTGCTCCTTCGAGACATAGCTGCGTGTGTCTGAGGCCAACAGAAGGTTCCACTTACGCCAAGGGAGAGAACTAAAATCTCACAGCTGTCCACAAGATGGCTGGCATCTCTGGCTCTCTTGGATCCTAGCACCTCTGGTACAGGATCCTGTCCTCCGCTGTCTTGTGCCAGTAATGTTGCCACACTAAGTGTGACGTACCAACTTGTTCTTAACACTTGGGGTTTTAGTTATTCTCTGCATTCATCATCCTACTTAGTTTAGCAGTGTTTTAGGCATTGCCTTTTGCCGTAAATACAAGGGGTTTGTTTGTTTTTAACTGCAGAATAATTGCCAAGACGAGCAATACTGACTAGAACCATAAAAAAAAAAAAAAAAAAGTGATGCCCACTAAAAAGATGGTTAGAAAACTAGTAGTCAACTGAGCAGAACCAGCTCCTAAACCGATTTATCTCACTCTTCTCTGGAATGCATCAAGGGTGTTCTTTAAACCCTGTCTTATGTCTTTGCTTTTGATCCTGTGCTATGTAAAACCAAGCAGAAAACTCAGATATTCTGGGAATATCCATGCCAGATGCTGTGGTAATTTACAGGATTTCAGCATATGCAGATGGCATCTGTATTTTTGTTAAAATATGGAAAGTCACTACTGGACACAGTCGTGGTTTCAACCCACTACTCAGTAGTGTCTGGTTCTCAGATTAACAATAATAAAAGTACAATGGTGTGCTTTAATGCAACCAGTCAGGCGGTCTTTTAGTATGGGGACTGGCATTCAGACAGCAGTGAAGCCTACAAAATTCCTAGGGGTAACATTTGTTTGGGAGGGTACGGCCCTTTTATTTATTTTTTTATTTAGTCTTCGGTAACCGAGTAAGGCTCGCTGGGCACAAGTGCCTGTTTTCAGAGGCAACCTGGGAGCACTGGGCGGTTAAGTGACTTGCTCGGAGTCACACAGTATGTAAATGGAGGTTGTGAGAATCAAACCCAGGTCTGGTCTGTTGGATATATCAAGCTTGTTATTCTAACCTCTAGGCTATACTGCCATCCCCTTTTGAACAGGATGGGGGGGGGATATTGAGATTACACAAAGGAACATATTGAAGTGAAAGGAGCATTAGTAGGCGGTTTGCCCATAATTTGTCATATTTTTACTTATAATACTTGAGATCTGTACCATCCAATATAGGTCTAGTTTTGTTTTGAACTCCTCCTTACTTCTGCTTGTCATTCCTAATGACAGTCTGTTCCAAGGATTAATTACCCTCTATGTGTAGTAATGATTTCTTATGTCTGCATTAAATATCGATCATCGAAGTTGAAATGGATGGCCTCTGGTGATTGAAGAAGTTCCAATTCGTAGAACATCCTTAACGATATCATGCGTAAGTAATAGGTCACCTCTCATTGTCTGGTTTCTAATGTCATGAGGTTTAAGTTACTTAGTCTCATTTCATATGTATCATTTTTGGTCTCCTGTATCCTATATCGCCTGTGATCCGTTTGGTTTCTGGGGTAATGAGGTTTAAGTTTCATATTTTTTATATCATATTTTGTGGCTCTGTGCTGGATTTTATTGCCCCCCCCCCCCCTTATATTTTTTTTGTTATGAGGCACCCCACTTGGCTGCTGTAACCTGGCACGGCTCGCATGTATGACCCTACCATCCATGGCACCGTATGTGCTTTTGGTATTACTGCAGAACAGTAAACATTTTGTCTGAAATTATTAGGTAATATTATTCCTAAATCTTTTTCCTGTGTGACACAGTTTAGAATCTTGTTGGATAGGATGTATGTTTGCAGTAGTGTCTGCTTCCCGAGGTGTATGACATTGCATTTTTGATGATTAAACTTCATATCCCATATTTGCGCTCAGATGGAGATGCTATCGAGGTCAGCTTGGATCGATGTTCGTTCATCGGCATATTTACTGTCTCAGTTTAAGGTGTGATTATTCCTGTCTGAGATGAATATCTGGAATAGTGTAGGTCCTAGTATGGAACTTGTGGTGCCCCGCTAGTGACATGCCCCACATCTGATAAGAAACCACTTATGCTGACCATTTGCATTCTTTTTGGCAGCCGGTTAATTACCCAGTGCACCAGATAATTATCTGTTTTATAATTGTGCATTTTCTCTGCCGTTGCCCAGTGTGGGACAGTGTCAGATGCTTGGGAAGTCAATAGATAGGATGTCGACTTTTGTTAAATCTAATGCCCTGGTTACTTTTTCATAAAAGTTTAACAGGTTTGTCACACAAGATCCACCCTTCACAAAATCCATGTTGATTTTTGTCTGCAGAGTCCATCTTTTTCAGATGTTCCAGTATCTTATCTTTGATTATTGATTCTGGGAGCTTCCTGAGGACCGATGTCAGACTAATTGTTCTGTAGTTGTTTAGCTCATTTTTATTGCCTTTTTAAAATATCAGTGTTACATTGGCTTTTCCCTGGTCATTTGGAATTTCATCCAGACATTCAGATTTGATGCTTAGCAATTTTAAGGGGTGTGCTATGTCTTTGGTTACATTTTTAAGCATTTCTGTTGTTATGTCGGGGTTAGGCAAGCTTGCCTTTTTTTTTTTTTAGATTATTAGTTTTTTGTTTAATAATTTTTCCTGTAATATCCATAATCGGGTCAATTTTTATATTAATTTACTGGCCCTGGGCACAGTACAGACTGCCTGGAGCTAGTGCAACTCCCCCCTGACTTTCCTGTACAGGCTAGTGCAAAAAAAAACTATCCTCCCTACTCATCTCAGGCTCACCACCCATGTCCCCATACCCAGAAAACTCCCCCACAACTTGACAAGTATAAACAAACCAAAAAAAAAAAAAAACAGCATACTGCCAGTCTTATCTTAACAGTCTCACTGCCGGGCTAGAATGCCAGCAGTTTCTCCTTCAAGCTATATCACAGGATACTTCTGAGAGAGAGACTGCTGGCATTCAGGCCCGACAGTGAGACTGTTTAAACGGAATCAGTGATGCACTGCTTCAGGATTTTTTTATGATACTTGTCACCTTGGGGGTGAGTTTTTGATTAAGGGAACATAAGCGCGGAGGGTGTTGGGACTGAGATTGGTGGGGGAAAGGTATTGCTGGATTTTTTTTTTTTTTAATTTTTGCGCTGTATTGCAGTTGCAGGTTGGACAAGCGGTTTCCAGAGGGGAAGGGCAGAGGGTTTGCGCCTGTCATTATTGGGTACCAGGATCATGGGGTGTGCTGGTGGGAAGGTGGTGCTGCTGAACACCACAGGGAATGTATGGGGGTGGGAAGTGCCACTGGACACCAGGGAGAACTTAACAAGGTGAGACGCGGAAAGCGGGGCCACTGGACACTGGAAGGGGGTGACACTGGAGAAAACGTATGGGGGAGAAGGAGGGGTACTGCTGGATACTAGGGAGAATATATAGGGAGAGGGAGGGGATGCCACTGGATACCAGGTTAAAAATAAAGGATGGTGAAATGGAGGGAGTCGCTGGGAACCAGAGAGTAATTGAAAAGGGACAAGGAGTTGGAACCCCCCCCCCCACCTCCATTATAGCTTAAGACCAGTGTAAATCCGGGGGTGCTGTTCAAATTGGTACCACTTTCTCAGCTGGATCACTGCAAAAAAAATTGCAGTAATGCTATCAGGGGTCATGCTTAGTTTGATTAGGTGACTGTATTGTGCTTAATTGCATGTTAAAAGCTGAAACTGAAATATTTGTTAAATATATTAAACATTTGTGCTGGTTCACTAATTAGCGTTCCATCGCTAAGGAGTGGTAATGTTGACAGATGGCAGAAGTGGCATCTTTCTAAAGCAGTTAAAGTGACAGTGACAAAAATCATGTTGATTCCTTTCCTTTTATACCTAATGTCGTCTGCCGCCAGCCTCAGGAGACGCTAAATTGTATAACTCTGCTTTACAAATGTTGTGGGAAAGTAGATTGAGTCCAGTACAGAAAAAGTGTGCATATCTGGCAGTAACAAAAGGGGCTTAAAAAGAACGTACACTGCCTAAAATTAATATTAACTTTCAAAAGTAGTCAGCTATTACGTTTTACATCTTAAGTAGTTTTTCATTTCCTTTTGGCTAATTAGATGGTTTTCTGCCTGATAGTATTAGGTGTGATGTGTGGAACAGTGTTCTTCCTGGAAGCAGCTGACGTATCTGGTTCTATTCCACGTCATACTCCTCAGCACTGGGACCTCATTGATTATGACATCAGAACTGACCAATCACTGGCCCAGTGGTCTTGGGAAGCTGAAGCACTGCCTGCCGCACAAGCGACCCAGGTTCATGAATGGACCATGGTCTCTCGGGGGCTGGTCTGGGGAGGGAGGAGTAAGCATCCGTTGGACAGCCCTTCTCCCTCAGGGAAGCTGCCACTTAGAGGAATCTAGGTGGCTGTGATGTGGGCAACAAGGGTGGGGAACCCCACACCCAGATGCTGGGGTCCACTTTGCAGGAGGCAGAGCAAGATTATTGCACTGGTGGTCCCAGTGGAAAAAATGGAGGCAAATACCTCCAACTGCAGGATGTCAGAATGCCCAGGAGAGAAATGCATAGTAAGGATTGGGGGGACGACTGGCAAATCACCTTCTGTCCGATCAGTCACTTGTGATGTCACAGTGAGTGAGGTCAGTACTGATGAGGTATGAAAGAGAACAGAACTACACAAATCAGCCTCCCAATGAAGTACTGCTGTTCCGTAACAAAGAATACTATTAGTCTGTAAACCTTCCAGTGTACAAAAGGGAAAACTACCTCAGAAATAATAAAAAAAAAAAAACTGGTTATGTTTAAATGTTCTCTCTGCTGTAATTTGTGGCATTACTGGTTCTTTTAAATATGGCAAATCTCGTAGTTCTAAGAGTATTTTTGTACTTAGGTTTTCACTACATTTTTCTAGATCAAGCATTCTTGGTTACGGCCATCAGCACCACTATGGATCAGGGAAATTTAGTCAAACAATATATTGTAAAATCAAAGTCTTTTCCCAGTCATGATTGCATAGCCCCTCCCAACATTTTAGTACTTGAACCAGGAAACAATTGTACGCCCCCGGTAACCTGGTTTGCTGAACCTCTTAGTCTTAGAAAATGTGCTGTTCATGAGGCAGTCAAGACTTTTTCTGTCCTTGCAGAGAAAAGAACCTCACAGAAAGTTCAGGATGTGGTGTGGTTATGTGTACACAGCAGTTTGTAGGTGGAGAATAATTTAAAGGACAGCTAATAATGGGGGGGGGGATCACAAATGACCAAACTCAGTCACAGGGTGATAAAGGAGACACACAGTCCTACTAAACTACATACAAACATAATGTCAGCAGATCAGGACCCATATGGCCCACCTAGTGTGCTCAGTATTACACCCGCTACTCAGCTCGAGCTCCCCCTCCCCCCCCAAGTTCCTACCCTTCCTTTCTCCCGAGGATCCCCATGTGCCTGTTCCATGCGTGCTTGAAACCCAAGACAGTCTCTGCCTCCACCACCTCTTCCGGCACGTCATTCCAAGCATCCACCACCCTTTCTGTGAAAAAGTACCTCCTCATGTTACCCTTAAAGTATCCACCCTCAGGTTTCATACTGTGGCCCCCAGTTGCCGTTCTTCCTTTCAATTGAAATAGGCTCCCCCTTGCATACGATTAATACATTTTAGGTACTTGAAGGTCTCGATCATAACCCCCCTACCCCATCTATCCTCCAAGGAGTACATATCCAGGTCCTTCAACTTTTCCTGGTATGCTTTCCTCCGAACCATTCCGAGTAGCTCTCCTTTGGACTGCCTCTACCCTTTCAGTATCCCTCTCAAGGTGTGGTCTCCAGAACTGAACACAGAACTCTCCCCATTGATTTCATACTTTGCCCTTGGATTTCCATGCCTCATATATTCACACACACACACACACACACACAAAATGGCACCAACAGCTTAATCTGGTTCAGTTTCAGTTGGTTGCCATCTGTTTCCTCCCCCTTAGTCGCCCCTGAAAAGGGACTTCTAGTCTCAGTGAGCCTACCCGGTAATGCATAATTTTGCATTTCCCTGTATTGAAACCTAGCTTGGAAACCTCGGACCACTTCTCCAGTCTAACAAGGTCCTCCTGCAGTCTTCACCCCCCCCGCCGGGTGTTCACTCTATTACATATCTTGGTATCATCGGCGAACAAACACACCCTCCCATCCAAACCTACAGCAATGTCCCTGATGATGTTCAAAAGGACTGGGCATAGAACAGACCCCTGCAGAACCCACTCGTGACCCTCCCCTCCTAAGAGAGCTCCCCATTTACTGTCACCCTTTGGGTTTTACCTGTGAGACAGTTTTCCACCCATTTCGTTAAGGCTGGTACCACTCCCCAACCTTCCATCTTGTTAAATAATCCCCCAGGAGAGTCACTAGTGAGGTCCCACAGGGATCGGTACTGGGCCCACTCCTGTTTAATGCCTGTATCTCAGACATCAGAAGTGGTATCAAAAGTGGGATGAGCCTCTTTGCCGATGACTCAAAGCTGTGGGTGGTGGTGGAAGGAGAGGAGGGGAAGCTGGCTCTCCAGGAGGACCTGGATACTCTGGGGAGGTGGTCACGTGCCTGGAAACAAAAGCTTAATACTTGGAAATGCAGGGTTCTTCACCAGGGGCCAAAACCCGACTCATGTATATACCGGGGGCAGTGCAGGTTTCTAGGGGAGAAGGACCTCGGGGTGATGGTGGATGCTAAAATGAATAACTCGGAGCAGTGTAGAAGGGCTGTGGCACAAGCAAATAAAATGCTGGGATGCACAGTCGGGGATAACCTCAAGGAGTCTAGAGGCGCTCCTTCCGCTGTATAATTGCCTGTTTAGACCACACCTTGAATACTGCATGCGATTTTCGTGTCCTTACTTAAAAAGGGATATTGCTCTTCTGGAGAAGGTCCAGAGGAGGGTGACCAGGATTATACAAGGACTAGAGGGAAAAGCCCTATGGGGAGAGACTGGAGGAGCTCAAACTGTACTCGTTGGAGCAGAGAAGGAACAGAGGGATATGATTGTGGTCTTCAGATATCTCAGGGGAATGAATAGGGTAAGCCTTGAGAGGGTGCCTCAGCTGAGGGAGGTAGGGACCACCAGGGGACACTCAATGAGGCTTGATGGGGGAGACTAAGGGGGGAACAAGGAGACGCTACTTCACTGAGAGGGTGGTGGAGCCCTGGAATGCACTGCCCATGGAGTTAGTGGCTGCTATAAATGTGGAGTAGTTCAAGAAAGGCTGGGATAGGTATAGGGGGAGGGTGCATCCCAGAGCCCCGTTGGGGGTGGGGGACCGTGTATGGGGGGGGACTATAACGGTGCCCTGGGTAGGCACTGATCCCTGAGCAGACTTGATGGACCATAGGGCCTAATCTGCTGGCTTTTTAGTACTGTATGTTAGTATGTTAACAGTGTTTAAAGCCTTTTTGAAGTCCAGATAGGCCACATCCATGATAGTCTGTCAGCCTTTCCTTTAGGGGTTTCTCCATTGTTTTCCCAACCACTGCCATCCCGCTCACTGGCTTGTAATTTCCGCCTCCCCAAATGAAGCGGCACCACATTTGCATCCTCCAGTCCTCTGGAACCTCCCTGTTTCCAGTGACAGGGTTAACAGTTCCGCCAGAGGTTTTGCCAATTTCATTCTGAGTTCATTCAGGATCCTAGGATGCTCCAAGTCTGGATCCATAACTTATTTACCCAAAGACCACCTAATTCTCTTAGAACCCTATCTTCTGTGAAAGGTGAGATATCCATTCCATCACCCCCAACCCCTGCATTCCATCTTAGGCCCTCCATCATCGTCCTCTTCTCTGACAATCACTGAACAAAAATACCTGTTCAGGATATCTGCCTTAAGGCCATCCTCTTCTACACTAGCTCCTCCCTCCATCTCTCTTAATCTAGTTATACCCACCTTTTTTCCTTCGCTCCCCGACGTACCTAAAGAATGCCTTGGCCATGACGCTCTCCTTTTGCTGGTTAAAGGGTTGTCGTACCACTAGGACCTTCCCTCCTGGGCTTCTGTAGAGGCAGAAGTAGACCTGTGACATAGGAACACAGGCAGAGCCCCCTGTGGGATTCTCCCAGTCTTCTTTCTGCTAAACAGTATAGCTATTTGTCACTTGAGCCTTGAAATAGCCAGCTGTCCACCTGTCCCAGACCACAGGTTTTCAAGTAGCACAGACATTTTCTTCCCTTTGTGGAGCGTGCCTAGTGTCAGGGCCTGCGGCAGAGGAGCCACTGCAGTAACGTGCAGCCGTGCCCCACACCACAGAAGAGCACCATACTGTTCATCTGCAAGATGTCCGGTGGCAGCATGTAGTGGTGCCTGACGTGGGGGAGCAGTGCCCCAAGCAGCCCACTGAACAAACGTGCTGGACGTTCTGCTGCCAGGGCAGTTCACTGCCGCTGCTGCACCCAGTACCTCACCATGGCACTGTAGCATTCACATGCTTGGATCTCGGTAGTGACATTGTGCTGGGGAGGACATACTGGGGATGAGAATGGTACTCTACACACTGCTGCATCATGGGATGTGCCCAGCTCTACATGGGTTGGTAACTGTTTCAGACCCAGTAGCAGTGTGGACAGGCTGTACCATTTTGGAAACGTTCACACATATAGTGTGGACACACTATAACCTTTTTCAGTCTGTACCGTTTTCAGACCATTATGGACTTTTCAGGTGTAGTGTGGACGGGGTCTTACTCGTGTGTGGGTGTGCCAATCATGCCACCATGATACTGTTAATGTGTAGTAGGCGGTCTGTAACACCCATCTGTCAAGACAAACTGTGACGAAACCAGGGTACGCAGTTATGTAGCGATGCTCTTCTCCATGCGTTATGGCCTCTTCAGCTTCACGGCAGCATACATACTCTGTGGCACTTTCCATAGGAACACACACATGACATGAGCACCATGGGATATAGTGGGAATAGTGGTCCTTTTCTGCCGTCAAATTTCTGAGAATGTTTAGAATGCTCAGATTGAGAAATGTTTACGTAATCTTCCCGTTTTCAGTACCTATGGTAATATTGCAACACTAGTAGATCAGCAGCCTACCATTGCTTCTGTATGGCTGCAGAGTAATTTGGTAGTCGTAGAAAGATGGTCCCATAAGCACAAGTTAGTTATGAATTACAACAAGGCTAAAACTGTGCTGTTCTCCAGCTCCCAAAATAGGCACAGAACTTACCCTCTTTCTATCACCAGCAAAGAGGGCTCTCTCTTGGAGCTAGTTCAGCTCTTTAAATATCTGGGGATTACTACTGACAGTACGATAACCTATGCCTATCACATTGACAGCATTGCTAAGGCTGTTAACACCTGCATTGGGCTACTTTATAGCACAAGCAATGTTTGACCCCAGTGGCTCTTAGCCTGGCTATTCAAAGCTCTTTTGTCTCGTTTATTGATTACGGCTTACCAATCTGTGGATCAGCTACTGAAACAACTCTTCACTGCATCATAGTTGCACTCAACAAAGCATGCCGGCTCCTTACCGGCTCAGCCTAGCTGTCCAATACCTGCGAGTTGCGACATGTACACTTGGGCTAACTGGTTCCAATTCAAATGTAGACTCCTGTACCAAACATGTTTACTGTCCAAAAAAGTAAGCTTAGGCAAAATGCCTCCAGCAGTGCAAAAGCTTATTACCCCCACTATCAACCATCGCTGCACCAGAAGCTCTACTAACCAGATTTTTAATATACCCCGCTGTCTCACCTCTCTGGGACAAGGATCCTTTGCCTACCGCGACCCGCTATGGATGAACTCGCTGTACCATGACATCACTTCAGTATCCACCTTGGGCTCCTTCAAGGTTAAACTTAAGTAACAGCTAGTTGCTGATGCCAGTTGTGACTGCTTCCAATAACCTTCCTTCTTGTGACCAGCACTTATTCTAACCTTATGCTATCCTGACCTTATGCGTAACTGTTCTCAGCATGTAAACAGCTGTTCTAAGTTGCTAATCATTCTCCTTCACATTTCCTTTTGATCCCTTCCACTGTTTCCCCTCGTCCCTCTCTGGCTTTCCGCCAATTCCCCCCTCTCCCCGTTATATTTCCTGAGCTCCCTTGCTCACTTTAAAATGATTTGTCCCATAGCTTCTCACCTCTGACGAGGCCTCTAGACTGATGCCATCCCTTATCTTGATTATTAGATATTAGGCTGAGTCTGTTCTCATTTTCCTGTAAAGGGTCATTTCATAAGACCCCACCACCTCTAATATGACCCTTTGAATTCCAGTTTTTAATCAAATATGCACTATGGCATACATTGTACAATGCCACATGTACTGGAACATTTCTAGTTATACACTCTTGTAATGTCTTGTATAATTCCTTGTTTTGTTTCTTCTCTGTCTCATGCTTTTCCAATATGTATTGTTCGTCTGACGTGGAACCTATGAAATTAGCTTGTTCTCAAAAGTGTTATATGAAATTTCAATAAATAAATATCAAGTCTTTATTTAACCAGGCGTTCATCGTTGAGCAGAAGTTCATTTGCAAGATGGACTTGGGTGGAGCATGAACAATTGTATATACAGGTCAACACAGGTATTTACAAGGCAATACAGATAATACTCTTTACAGAGAGGAAGAAAAAGAAGTTCATATGTACATAGAATTATACAGATATTGTACAGATTACACGGTATTTACATACATAGAAGTGTCTATAGGAAGATAAAGCAGGTTATCTAAGGTTGCAGGAGGAAGTAACGGAAGAAAAAAATAAAAATAAAAATATACACCAGGTAGAGGTGAAGGTAAGGGGGAAGAGAGGGAGGGAGGTAGGGGAGAAAGGCTAGGAGGGCACGATGCACAGAAAGGATTTGGTAAAGCTGGATGTAGAGAAGGTGGATGGAGAAAAGGAGTATGTGTGAGCCCCGGGATTGAATGCTATAAAGTACGGGGCATGGTAGGATGTCACAACCCAGGGTAGTGAGCTCCTATCCGAGGTTGGGAAAGGAAGAATAAGGGATGGATGGGTCTAGTGTTGATAAGACAGGGGATAAGAGAGAGAGAGAACAATTAGGCTGGTGAGGAGCAAGCTGGGGGTCAGTACTTAAAATTGGGTCTAGGCTGGCTATATACCAGTGCAGACACCGTACTGGGTCTGAGGGTGAAGCAGTTACATACTTCTGATTGTAACGGAAATAAAGCATCTTGAAAGCATTTATACCGATTGGAGTGCTTAATTTGAGGGTTTTTTGTAGATCGTTCCATAAGGTAGGTAGCATGAAGCTTATGGCTGCCCTGCCGAAGCGGGATTTTGCTTTGGGTACTTTAAGTGTAATAGCTGAGTAACTTCTTAATGCGTATTTCCCAGTTATACTCAGGGGAAGACAGCAGGAGATATAGTAAGGCAGCTTATTAGAGATGGCTCTATAGGTCCAGAGAGCGGCGTTTCTGTGGCGCCTGAACTTTAGTGATGTCTATCCCACTGCCGCATATAGGGTGCAGTGATGTGTGTCGAAGGGGAGTCCCGTTATAAACCTTAGTGCTCGATGGTAGAGTGTGTCCAGTTTAGCCATGTAAGAGTTGGGGCATTGGCTGTAGAGGAAGTCAGCGTAATCAATCAATGATAGGAAAATGGATTGGACCAGTTGTTTCTTGGCATCTCTGGTGAGAATTGGCTGATTCTAAAAACAGTCCAAGCCTTTGCAGTCGTTTATGCAAGTCCTCGATATGTTCAATGAAGGAGAGTCTTTGGTCTATCCAAACTCCCAGATACTTGAATTTTGTAACAAATTCTAGTTTTTCACCTAGAACTGTGGTAATTGGGGAACTGTCCCACTGGACACAGGGTTAGCTGTACGGATAAAAGGAGAGACCATCACTTTAGTTTTTTTGGCATTAAGGAGTAGCTTTTTTGGAGGAGTTGGCTTTGCAAAGGTTGAATTCTGACTGTAGGTCATTGCAGGCAGCTTCAGGTGTTAGGCGACTCCGAGAGAACTGTATCATCTGCAAACAGATGGATGTTGGCTTTTATACAGTAGTCGATGTTATTAATGTAGATTGCAAAAGTAAGGGCCCTAATATAGAACCTTGAGGTACCCCTCTTTGCAGAGTTTTTAAGGAACAGGCCTCCTTGGCTTTAACTTGTTGAAGGCGCCTGTAAGATAGTCAGTCAGAGAACCAACGAGAGGAGGGGTCCACACCTATGGTTTGAAGGGAGAGGAGCAGACTATGGTCGATGGTGTCGAAAGCCTTGCTTAGATCAAGGAAAACAGCACAACAAAGTTTTTGCTCTCAAGATTACGCTGCCAGTCATTAGTAACTTTGGCGAGGGCTGAGATAGTGCTATGTTTAGCTCTGAATCGGACTGCATAGGATTTAGCAGTTCCTAGACTCAAGGTGAGTCCTCAGCTGTGCATTTACAATTTTCTCTAGGAGCTTGGACAGGACCAGAATGAGGGAAATTGGCCTGTAGTTATTGAGATCGCACGGTCACCTGATTTGAACAGTGGTATGACATGTGCTGTCTTCCATATAGGTGGTAAGGTGCCCTGAGACAGGGATAAGTTAAAAGGTGGGTGACGGGTATTGCTAGTACGTGGTAGGCAATTTTTAGGAAGTAAGGGTCAAGGAGTCGGCCCCAGCACTTTTCTAGTATCCAACTGAAGCAAGAGGTCCTCTACCTCTTTCAGTGTGGCAGGTTGAAGTAGAAAGGCGCTAAGCTATCGGAGTTTCAGGCAGTTGGCTGGCAGTCTGGGAGCAAAGTATGTTTGCAGGAGTTATCAAATGCCATGCCTGCAGTAGCAAAGTGGTTATTGAATGCGTCAAGTATATCCATCTTTTGGTTATAGTCAAGTTGCCAGAGGTAATCTTGGTCGGGAGTGAATTTCCTGGGGAGTGGCCTAGCAGATCACTGATTGTGTTCCAGAGCTTGATTGGGCTCTTTGTGGCAGAGTCGAGTTCGGATTTGAAGAAGGTGGCCTTCGATTCTCTGATTGCTTTGGTACATAAATTTCGTAGTCTCCTGAACTGGTTCCAATCCTCTGCAGTGTTCAGTCTGCATGCTTTTTTCCAGAGCATATCTCTTTCTAGAAGCAAGGACTTGATCTGAGGGGTGAACCATTTACAGGTTTTGGTCCTAGTTCGAACTTTAATCAGGGAGCATACTTATTAAGGGCCCTTGATAGAATGTTGTGGAAGATATTGTAAGCTGGCGTAATCATTTTGGCCAGGTAGAAATCTTGCCACTCAGGGAGTACTTAAGCTTCGTTTAGGTAGGCATGTTCATTGAAGTTGCGTCTGGATCTCTTCATAGAGAACTTGCTGATGGGTGCTGGGTTGTTGGTGGATCTTACTCCGCAATAAAACAATGGTCACTGAGCCTAGAGAAGAAGACATCAGCGTGGGGAAGAGATGAGGTTTGCTCACCATTAGCACATCCAAAAGTGTACTTTTACTGGGGTTCTTCACGTTTGGGCGTGTTGGTTCAGTAATAAGTTGCGTCAGCCCATGTTCATCACAGAAGGATGCAAGGGGCAGCTGTGTTAGAGAACCAGTCAAAGTTGAGGTCTCCTAAAATAATAGTTTCTGGCAGCCCCTGTCCCAACTTGTCACTTAGATATGACACAAGCTGTAGGCCAGCAGACGGTGGTCTGTAGCATCCTAATACATGAAGTGCAGTAGTCTATAGTAATTTCCACTTTGAAATTAGGCATTGATTAGCTGACGACAGATGCCGAGGATAAGCAGGAGGCAGAAAATTTGTCATTAACATAGATAGCTACCCCTCCTCCTCTGGCATGCCTGTCAGCTCTGAACAAGGCATAGTTGGGTATGTTTACTTCTCTATCAGTGGTGCTGGGTCTAAGCCAAGTTTCGGAAATCACAAGTATGTCACTCGCATGTCTATCCCATGCCGGATTGCACAGTGGCATACCCTCCACCATTTCTTCTGCTGGTGATACTTTTCCCTATGCGCCCTACCATCTCACTAGCTCTCCACACTCCCTTGTCACATTGTTTGGTTACCTTCTGGTCGTAACGTATTGTTCCCCCCCCAGGGCATTTCTAGACCGGTTACCATCAATACTTCTCCACACCTCATGTGCTCTGCACTTTGATTTGGGTGTCCCAAATGCAGGATTGTGTACTTGTTTGCACTAAATCTTAGGTGTCACACTCTTGTGCACACCGCAGTCATGTTTAGATACACTTACAATTTTACCCATCAACACCACTCTCTAAACATATCAAACGGTACAAAGAAAGCGCTCAGGCACTACCAATGTCAGAAGACAGATTACAATCGGGTATATGATTACAAAGCTACACTTAATTAGAAAGGTACCGCACCGTACAAGACACAACCAAATATAGTATAGAAATGTCTATGGGCTGTCCCTGAGGGCACATTGGCAACCCAATATAGTGTAGATTTGGAATCTGACACCTGAGGCGCGAAGGGTCTTCTTATCTTTTTCGTCTATTAATGCCAGTGCTTTTCCATTTTACTTTTTGATGGACAGTACACGTTTATGTTTACTCAGGAGGCAGTATAGTACTGAGGTTTAGGGCTCTGAGCTGCAAACCTGGAGACCTAGGTTTGAATCCCACAGCCCCCACTTGCACACTGTGTGACCCTGAGCAAGTCACTTAACTTCCTTGTGCTCCCAGGTCACACCTGGAAACAAGTCTCGGCTTAGTGTGCCTTTCTGGTCAAATAATTGCCCCTTCCCTTCCTTCATAGCGCATCTACAGAGCATTGTGCTATACACACAAACACACCAATCAGTGTTAAGTCGGTCAAGTCTATCCTCTTCCAGTGGTGGTTGACACTGATGCTGCTGTGCCTCGTATTCCTCGACAGTCATATCGGGCTCAAAACCATAGGGCTGTATAGTTGACAAACGACTGAACACGCTGTGTGGCGGTTGCTCGCTATCATCATATTCAAATGAAGAATACTGTATATCGGGATCAGGTACACTGGAATTTTCCAACTGAGACATTTCTATGACAATAACATGGGATGGAAAACCATTATGACAGTTGAGTACCATACTGCGGTTCTGCAGTATGTTGGTGAACATCTAACTGTTGTTTGCATCCTTATGCCAACCACATAATTGCCACAGCAGACCACTTTCACAGTTACATTAGACAAGAAGATGTTTATTGCCGGGCAATGGCTAGCAGTATGATGAAATTTTGGCATGGGCACAAACGGATGATATGCACTCAGATTGAGCAGATTGACTGTATTAGTGCCAAGACAGAAACATACAAGTTGTGTTCTCCAGTTGTCAGTAACTGTATGTGCTTTGTGTCTCGTGTCTCAACACAAAACGGTACCCAAAGCGCAAAGCCAGAATGACACCGTATTCCCATGAAGATGGATGGGTGTAGGTGGGGGATTGAGACAGAACACAGTGAAGTTGACATCCTTGTGGACGCTGTTTCGAGCCTGTTGTGTTTTGGGCAGTGTTGTACCCAGAAAGAATGTTGCAGGGTTTTTACTCCAAAGGCTGAGTATGGAGTGTGCCATTGCACTCATAAAATGGCCTGTTACTAAACATTTTGTCCTAGGAAAGGTGAAACTGTGTGCAGATGAGTATTTGTGGTGGCCATTGTGACCTGTTTTTTATTACATCTTTTTCACTGCAGTGACACTGGCAGATAATTTACCGCTTGGCCCACTCAGTCTGCCCATTTCCATACCTATGGATAAGCTGCAGAATTGCCTTATGTCAGTCAGTTTCATGTATTCTTGAATTACCCCACTGTTTTTGACCCCACAGCCTCCTTGGGAAGGCCGTCCCATGCACCTACCACCCTCTCCATGAAAAATACTTCCGCACATTGCCCCTGAGGTGCCCCACCTCTATTTTCAAATTGTGCCGCCTTGTTGCACCAGTCTTTTTCTGAAAGATGCTACCGTCTTGGACTTTGTTGATTCCCTTAAGGTACTTGAAAGTTTCTGTCATGTCCCCCCTCTCCTTTAGTGTCTCTTCATCCCATGTACCATTTTAATTGCCCTCTGGACTGACTCCATCTTATCTATGGGCGTGCGGAGATGGGGTCTCCTGAATTGCATGCAGTACTCCAGAGGGGATCTCACCAACTGTCTGTACAGAGGGATAACAGCTTCCTGTTTTCTACTGGTGATGTCTACCCCATGCATCCGAGTATCCCCCCAGCCCTCCTTAGTGCCTTCTCACATTGCTTGCCCACCTTTAAGTGATCTGATATGTCTACCCTCGGTCCTTCCCATTTTGCTTGTTAGTTAACCCCCATTGTGTCCTCTTCCCGGCTTTTTGTTTCATGTGCATTACTATGCACTGCTTTGGGAGATTTGGTTAAAACTACCAAACCAGAATCACTTATAATGTGTACCTAATTCTCCCTGCAACCATTGGGTGACAGATTTTCAAACCCTTTGCACGGAATATCCAGTTGCTGCCTGGAATGTTAGAAATGTGTCCAGAATTACCAGGGATATCAACAGAATCTGAAATAAGATTGTCCAAATATCGCCAGAGGCTGCAGAGAGTCCGTTTTCGGGAAATAAAAGGGTGATGAAATGTGCAAGTGCAGTGTTCTGAATAGACTATTCTGTTATTTGTACTTCGGGTTAGGACTAGGTGCCTGACTGGACTCAATTTAATCATTTCAGAAACAATTTGGCAGCCTTTCCAAATCTTCTTTTTACAGTTATAAAATCAGGCTTGCATTTGGCCATGCCGTGACCATGCTATGGCTGCAGTCACAGTTCAGGAATTTTTACTAATGAAGATTACTGTAACTCAGGTTTGATGCATCTTTCTCAACACATCCTGTAAATAACCTTCAGCTGGTTCAAACTGTAGCAGTATGCCCTTTGTGCTTGGTGTCCGAAAATAAAATGTGACCATGTTTCCCCTATCCTCAGTGTTACACAGCAGTCATTGTCAGGCACTAAAAAGTGGTATTGTGGTATCCAGTGTTTTATAGACAGAAATGGAGTTGCAGAAAACAGTGGTGGCAGGCGGTTTCTGGGCAGAGATCTTCCAAACATGCTTGGAGACTCAAAGTACTGGCCACCCAGACATAAACAGGAACAGTACAATGCCAAAAGATAGTACGCTTGCCATATACGACATGTTTGCTAGTGTGTTTATAAGTACACACTAGGGCACACTTGTCCCTTGTCTGGGTCGGGAGAGGGGGCACCTACCAGCCCGTTTCAGAGGGTGAATATTGCGGTGTTTCCCTAAGAAAGCCGTGAGCTAGCAGCTGCCGAAATGTTTCAGTTTTTACACTCCATCCAATGAGTGGGCTAGTCAGTATAAGCACCATACGCAAAACTAATATGCAGATGACTTTGTCGGGAACACGTCGCTATATTCACTCTCTGAAACTGGCTGGTGGGTGCACCCCACCCCATCAGGACAGGTGTGCCTTACTGTGTACTACAAACATGCAGTAGGAGGCAGTTCATTTATGACGATAATTTTATTTTTTTCATTGTACTGCTGGAGACAGATGGGGGCTACCTAACAACTGTATGGAAATACAACTGTCCATTGTACCAGTTCCGAGACCCACAGGCTGCCTAGTCACTGTCCTCCGTCACTTCTGACTGTGGTAACAGTGCTTTACAGACATACAACACTTTTTACAAAACAGTGTTGTTTTTGAACATATATAGTGGTGCATAGTTACGCCGATAAAAGCAGAGATAACACGGGAGGTATCAGCACAGGAATCATACAGTGAGACTAATTGCAACAGTGGATGTGTTGGGTCAACACAGCTGTATTTTATTCCAACAGTGCCACCTAATGCAAACTATTAGACTAAAAAAAAGAGACAAACTCAGATTTGGTTATTGAAATGTACCTTTATTAGTCCGATAAGAGGGAGATGAAATACAGCGTTCGGTATTCCACGATGATCATCCACAGGAACAATGGCTGGGACTGCAGTGGCACGGTTTGTATTTCCAGACCTGACGTTACCGCAGACCAATGCGGTTTAGCCAATCGAGAGTCAAGTGCATTCACGAGCGCCAGGATAATTAATAATTTCACATGGATTTTGGATCTCTACAGGCATGGAAATTGAGCGTCAGCCTTTAAATGCACCCACAGGGACTACAGTCGAGAGTTGGCAGACGAGAAGTAAATCGTGTCAGCAGTTCTTTAAACCAAGTGTGCACTTACGTACCTTACAAATTATTGCACAGATATGCAGTATTCATCCTGCGCATATCGGACAATAGGTTAGTAAAGTCTCTAGATTGCCTGCCATCCCCTACGTGGCAAATGGAGGCAGAGCATCTCTGCTACTATTAGGTGCCCTTTGTTTGAGGTAGTATATAAACTGCTGCCTGGAGGGAGAGGAGGCACTGAGCAGGGGGCCTTTTAGCTTAAGGTCTCTCGCTCTATACTTTGTGTTTCTCCATTGGCACCAGAGGCTCCAGTCCCCTGTCTGAAGTTGAGCAGGGTCAGGGGGTAACTAAGGGATAAAGTCCAGAATCATGCGGCATCACATATGACCCACCTCTTCCACCTTGAGGTGAAGGTTTCTATCTTAAGTTGCACATGCCTTTTTTCCATCTTGTAGATATTGACTGTGGCTCTCCAGTCAGTTGTGCTACCTGTGATTGAAGATAGCCAGTTTTTTGTTAGATATTTCTTGGCGGCCTGGAGCATAATCCCCAGTCTTTCATATGTCTGTTTCTGAGTCCCGCTGGCTAACGGTGGAATAGGTAGAGCTGCAGGGTTTTTGCAGGACCAGAGGTATTTCCCGTTCCAGGTCCCAGTTAGATAGCGATAATGTGAATAATGGGAACTAAGGCCCTGGAGCTGAGCTGATCAGCAGAATCAGCTGACGCCTTCAAGGTCGGAAAATGACAGCAGAGCCACGGCATGATGTCACGTTGTGCACACCATCACCGTCCAGTCACTGTCATGTGATTTACACTCTGACTCTGCGCTCACTGCATTTTGGCAGGCGTGACACTACTAGGACCAATCAGATTTGGGAGGACTCACAACTGCACATGCGAATCTCATCATCCTGCATGTGCAGTTGCCATTTCTCATTCGGCTTCTCTGTGATGGACACAATTGGTTGAGAAGCAGCACAGGGTGAGCTTTAGGAAACACATTTTTAAAAGCAGGGCTTGGGGAGAAATTATTATTCAAGGCGGCAGGAAAAAAATCAAAGAAGCCCTTGTAATGGCTAAAGAGGGGTGTGCCAGGCAGGTGGGGGGATAAAATTAATAAAACCTTCTCAGAGCTGCCTAACGGGTAGCAATCAGATGTAACCAAATTTTGTGTTGATTGAGCAGTGTGTGTGTGTGTGTGTGTGTGTGTGTGTCTGTATGTTGGGGTGGGTGGGGATCAATTAAAGGGGAACACGTGGCTCCCCAAGAGAAATACTGAGGGACCTTGAGGTCCCAATTTAGCAATCCACAATGTTAAATAATTTTTAAGGCGTTTAATTGCAAATTTATTATCTGGTTGATCCTGCGACACTCCACCTGCCGTGGCTCCATACTGTTTATCCCGAAGAGTCCCCTGCGGCAGGCCGTCTGATGGCGTGACTGATGGTTTACGCTGTGTGGGATGTCTGTGTGCCGACACCTCTATTAACTGAATACTAATGCTACAGAGTGCATGATCGTGCTTATTCTGCCGGCACAGATCACGCCGTGGGGGATGTCTGTGTGCCGACACCTCTATTAACTGAATACTAATGCTACAGAGTGCATGATCGTGCTTATTCTGCTGCTACAGATCACGCTGAGGCAGGGGACAGTAGTGTGGCCTGTAGTTAATCTTCTGTAGCATATATTGCGAGTCAAATTAATTGAGCAAAGTATGCATAAAAATTGGTACATACAATAAAAGAGACTATCATAAAAAAATCTAATACAGAGCAAAAATTAAAAACGGGTCAAAACACACTGAATACAGTACAGTATAATACAAGAAAGCATACTGCAAATATCTGCCTGTACATAACTAAAGGACAGCGCTGCTCACCTGCCGGCACTCTCCTGCTAGTGACCATGCCCCTGATTAGCGGTTCTGTCAAAAAAATCGTTTTTATAACTTGGTTTAGGTTATATTTAAGTTTTAAACTGTGCCGGCAAGCTTCCATTTTCAAAGGCTGCCAGCAGCCATCTTAGGAGCTGCTCTTTCCTTCACCTGGGAAATGCTAATAAGCCTTGCCACCTCTGCACATTTTTTCATTTATTAGTTAACTTATTTGTTCAACTTTCAAGTCATTACAAATTGAGAATATAAAATCCACAAATTCACTTACATTTTGATTATATAAAATACACATATTCACTTATATATACACAGACTATCACACATAATTACATCAAAATTGCATAAAAATAAAAATGTAAGAAAGGAAAACCGGACAGGAGAAAAATATACAATTATTGCACTTCTCTCTTAATAATCCATATGAAATCCCACCCCCTCACTTTAATTGACATTTGTTCATTTTTTTTTTTTTATAAATCCAATTACTGTAACATGCCATATCTGTGGCGGTGAACTCCAATGGTGGATTAATTAAAATTCTCAAAACCTCGTTTTCCAGTAATTGATCTGTCTGGCAGTACAGGGACTCTATTTTGTTTCGTAACTCTGCATACTTTGGGCAATGCAATATAAGATGTTGTAATGTTTCCAAACAGTTCGAACCACAATTGCAATTTAAGTCATGAAATTCTAATATATCCTTTGCATATAAATATTGTCTATATTTGGAGGAATATAGTTCTAATCTAAGTTTTGTAAATAAGAATCTTAGTTTTCTATCCGTTAAGAAAGTTAAATATGGTTCCTTAATATGGTTTTTTATTTTGTGTGTACCAGTGATGAACTTTTAATGATCTGATTTTTTTTCCATATCCTCACTAGCTGAAATACTAAATCTATTTTTAATCAACCGATTGTATTTATATGAAATTGTTATTCCCTTTTGTTGATCAATCCATAAATGGTTAAGACCCAGTTGGTTCAGAATACAGATTATTTGATTTAGCCATGGTGAAGATGATCCCTGACCTACCCAATTAGCTTTCTCCCTTAGACATTTAGTGGCCAATCTATTTGGTTCGAGGTTGACACATCTTATCCAATACCTTATCTTTGTTAAATATACTGAATACTTAATTTGAACTCTACCTAGTCCTGCCCTAACTACTGCCGCCAGGGAAGAGCTTGTGACACCAAGTATATTTTTGTATAGATTATTAAATGGTTTCTCCAGTTTTGCCACATTATCATCAAGCCACACTTCAATGGCGTACAGAGCAATTGGGTTCAGTTTCATTTCTGCTGCTTTAAGAACTGCATCAACACTGTTCCCTCCAAAATTTGAATAAAATCTCAGTAACCCATTTTTAGTCTGTGTTAATTTATTTAATGTACATGACTTTTGTTTTGCAAATTTACAATTACTAGTTATCTGTAATCAGAGATATCTGTATTCCTATGTTAATTGAAGTGGAGTATTATTAATAATCCATTTAAATTTTGTCAATTTCTTTCCTATTATTATTTGAGAGTTATCCATATTTATTTTTAACTCATTAACTTTACAATATATTTGTGATTGCTTTAATTGCCTTCCCATTCCTATGGGGGAAAGTGATATAAGGGCCAAATCATCAGCGTAAATAAGAATTGGTATCAACGTATCAGCCACTGCAGGGGAGTGGCTGGAAATGGATAAAAGTTTTTCTGTAAAATCATTTATAAATAGATTAAATAGTGTTGGAGCTAGGATGCAGCCTTGTTTAACTCCCTGGTTTGTAGAAAAAGCCTATGTTAAATTACCTGCTAAATCATACTGTATATGTGTCCTATTATCTGAATATAAATGTATTATTATCATCCTCATTATAATTTGACTCATCTGCATGTTTTTAAGTTTTTGCCATAATAGACACCTGTTCACCCTATCAAAAGGTCCCTGAAAATCTACAAATGTAATATAAATGGGGAATGTTTTTTCTGTAATACTTCTCAACAATATGTGTTAATATAAAACATTGATCTACTGTTGAATAATTTTTCCTAAATCCAGCTTGATAATCATTAATTATATTTGAATCTGACAACCAGGTCTGTATTCTATCCAATAAAACTCTTGTGAAAATTTTGCCCAGACTGTCCAAAAGGCTAACAGGTCTGTAATTCTCTGGTAATTCAGGATTTCCTGTCTTATGTAATGGTATTATTATATTAAACTTCCATGATCGTGGAATGGCATTACTCTTATTTTGTTGAATAGTAATGCTAACAAATTACTCCACCAGTCCTGCTCTATTTTATAAAGAAAAGAGGGAACTCGATCCAGTCCGGGTGCTTTATTTGGTTTAGTTGCTGAAATTTACCGAGAAACTTCTTCATATGGCGTAATATTCAATGAAGATTGTGCTTCATTCAACTGCGATAGAAAATCGTCTTGTAGTCCCTCATCAGTGTCTTGCCAGAATATTTTTTGATAATATGCAATCCAATTTGCTGCTGGAATATGTGCTGCGATATTCTGAGCAAAGTTTCCCATCCCCTTTGCAACTTTGATCCAAAAACATTTTATATCGCCATTCTCTGTGGTTTGTAACACGGACTTCCACTGATCTTGAATGAACGAATTTGATTTTTTACTTAATAAACATTTATATTCCTTCCTTTGATTATTGAGATATTGAATATTTTCAGTTGTCCTATTTTCTTGTATTGTTTTAATTATTTTATTAAGGTGCTTTTTAAATTGTTGACATTCCTTATCATACCAGGACCAAGCCTGCCTATATTTATGTTGTTTGTATAACAAAAGTAATATCTTACTTGTGATATCCTATTTTGAATCTCTGTTACTGTTTTTTCCTCTGTAATGTGTGCTGCTATAATTTGTATTTCTGAGGAATTTAACATTGTCCCAACATCCATATCCAACTTCACTGAAATACTGAACCCGCCTTTGGTTTATGATTTGTATGTCTGAAAATTTTTCCCTATGTGTTCCCATACTCCCATCTTTAATCTGTATTTCTGCTTTTAATGGGTAATGATCACTTTCCAGACATAATACAACTTCAAAATTGTTAATGTTATAATACTGCCAAGGAGAAATACAGATATAATCAATTACACTTGCTTTTTTCCCACTCAGATATGTAAAATGAGAAGTGTTCTTTCCCTTTAAACTACCATGTAATATAATTAACCCATATTTGTCCAAAATCCTAAATAAATCCCTTCCCTGAGCATTGTTTTTTCTATCCTTGGTGTAACTATGATATAGTGAAGTACCCTTCAGCAGTTTCCTCGTAAGTTGATCCAGTCTAGCATTAAAATCTCCCATCAGCATCACATTGACCCCAGGGTATTTATTCATAATAGTCTCCAAATGGGAATCTAATTGCCCCCCAAAACAAATTCGAAAATAGTTTTGTATTCACTGGTGGGCAATATACATTAATAATTACCTATAAATCCATATCCATCTTTATCACAACTGTTATTATATTAACAGAAATAAGTTCTGTTGTTCTAATTGTAACAATTTCTGTTACTATCTCTCCCCCTCCCCAACGGCCTGCCATGTTTGCTGTTTTTTGGGGGGCTTTTGCCTCAAATGATGCAAAGCCATTTAAATGCAACCCTTCTATTGCTCAGGTCTCCTGTAGACAGATTATAATATCTGCTGAAAGGAACGTCCTCATATTTTCATCCATCAGCTTTTTTGAAAACCAGAAATGTTCCATGACATAGTATAAACCTGTGCTTTATCACCCTCAGTCAAAATGTCCTGTTCTTCAGTAATAACCACCTGCTGTCATTTTTGTTCTTCCTGCGCGGAAATCTGAACTCTATTCTGTATAGTCACACCATATTCCACTCTGTTGTTCTGGGTGGTTATTACCTAAATTGTTCCAAGTTCTCCCTGATTTTGACCTCCAGGAATTTCCATGCTGTTCTGCTTCCTCCTGTGTGTATATTGGTATGCCCATTTCATCTGTTTTTCTAACTGTTTTTGGTATCAACTGATGTAATATTTGATCCCTGACAGCAAAGTTTATTTGTCCTTGCTTTGTATAACCAATTTCTCTATGTACCCATTTAACTCCTGATTTTCCTAATCTTACCCGCAATGTTTCAGAGATTATATAACACACTTTTTTCATGAGTTGGGCTTCTGTTTCATTTGAAAATTGATCAACCCCATGGATTCAATCAATCAAAATCTTTTATTTATCCAGGCAAACATCATTGAGCGAGGCTCATTTGCAAGATGGACCTGGGTATAACAAGGTCGCGTACAAAAGGGAAAAATCATACATAGGTGTGTGTGTGTATATATGTGTGTGTGTGTGTGTGTATATATATATGTATATATATATATATATATATATATATATATATATGTATATGTATATATATATATGTGTATATATATATAAGCATACATGATCACAATGCACTAACAATAAATAAGCAATAAGGTGCAACAGGTAATAGACATACACAAAGGGAATATCATGGGAGAATCATATACCAATTTCAATATCCATATATAGCTAAAGTAGTGGAGCGTGATCCAAGGGAGCCAATTTCTAGTACTGCATGAGGACATGTACATCAGGGGGCAGGGAAGGGAAGAATGGTGGGTGAAGGGTACTAACCCAGTTGGGTGAATAAGTTAAAGTCCTAGGGACCAGAGCCAGGATCAGGCAGCATTAAGCTAGAAGGATGAAGGGATATTGCATAGGTACAGTGGAAGGCATCAGGGTGAGGGATACTAGGGGGTGAGCTAAGGGAAATAGGGTGATGGGGTAGCGAAAGAAGGGTGATAATGAGGAGCTAGGGAAGAGGGACTTACAGCTCGATCTGCTAACTGAAATAAGGAACATCCACCATGATGGGGGAGGAGGGGGCAAGACAGAGAAGCTAGAAGGCAAGAAAGACATTCACATGAGGGATGGGTTTACAGATGTAAATAATCAAAGAGTGATGAGAAAGGAAACCTACAACACAGAGTACGCAGACAATTGCAGGATTAGGATCAAGGGAGACAATTACAAGACTCCTTAATAAGATGAGAGTAAAGGGTCTTGAAAGTAGTAACGCTGACAGGAGTACTCTGCTTCAGTGCTTTCTGAAGATTGTTCCATAGGGAGGGCAACACAAAGCTTATGGCCGCTCTACCAAAGTGTGATTTGACTTCGGGGACTGTCAAGAAGATGGTTGTAGAGCTCCTCAGGGCATACTTGCCTAGCTGGTTTAAGGGGAGGCAGTCAGCAGTGTATTTGGGGAGATTATTGGAGATCGTGCTAAGAGTCCATAGAGCATCATTTCTATTCCATCTACACTGGAGGGAAGTCCAGCCCATGGCTGCCTATAGTAAACAGTGATGCGTAGTGAAAGGAAGCCCTGTAATAAATCTCAAGGTTCTGTGATACAGAGTGTCCAGTTTTGAGAGGTAAGAGGCTGGACAATGACTATACAAGAAATCCGCAGTCGATCAAGGAGAGAAACATTGTTTGGACCAAACGTAGTTTAGCATCCTTTGTTAGGTAGTGGCTGATTCTGAAAAAAAGGCCTAATCTTTGTCGTAGTTTTTTACTAAGTCCTCTGTGTGCTTTCTAATGGAAAGCCTCTGATCCAGCCAAACTCCCAGATATTTGAATTTCGAAACAAATTCCAATTTTTCTCCAAGGATTGTAGAAATTTGTGGCGCTAGTCCTACGTCGACCAGGTTAGCTGCACGAACCAGAGGAGAGAGAAGTATTGCTTTGGTTTTCTTAGCATTGAGCAAAAGCTTTTTGTTTAGGAGCTGTTTTTGTAGTAAATTGAATTCAGCTTGCGGGTCATTGCATGCAGCTTTTGGGTTGAACGACTCAAATAAAGTACAGTATCATCTGCAAACAGATGCATGTTGGCCCTGGTTATAGAGACATCAGTGTTGTTGATATATATAGCAAACAAAGTAGGACCTAATATATATCCCTGAGGAATGCCTCTTAGAAGTGGTTTAAGGGTTGAGAATATACTTTCGGCCTTTACTTGCTGGAGACAGTCTGAGAGGTAGTTGTTTAACCATTGCAAGGATAGTGTGTCCAGCCCTATTGCTTGCAAGGAAGAGAGTAATAGACTATGGTCGACAGTGTCCAAGGCTTTGCTTAAGTCTAAAAATACAGCACAGACGTAATTTCTGTTGTCCAGTTCTCTTTGTGAATCGTTGGTCACCTTTGCAAGAGCTGTAATAGTGCCATGTATCACTCTGAAGCCTGACTGGACAGGATTTAGGAGATTTATATCTTCTAGGTATAGCCTTGGCTGATTACTTACAAATTTTTTCCAGTAGTTTAGACAGGACAGGAAGAATTGAAATAGGCCTGTAGTTGTTAAGATCATTGGGATTTCCTGATTTAAACAGAGGAATGACGTGCCGTTTTCCAAATGGATGGTATGATCCCTTGGGATAAAGATAGGTTAAATAAGTGAGTAATAGGCACACAGCTATCACGTGTTGTGCCACTTTCAAAAAATATGGATTGAGGGGGCGCTGTTGAGCTGAGAACTAAGTATCCACGTTTGTTTGGAGCTCTGCGGCTGAGATGCTGAAAACCCATATAATTATCTTTCAAATATAGTAATCACAGGACAAATTCCATCGATTGGTGTATGGAGTTTTCAGGCGCTGTTATGGATAACTTTATTTCCCCCAAAACAATCGGGAGAGGAGTTCCAGCGAGAGGGCCTGCGGGCTCTGCTGTAGTGGCTGGGGCAGGGAGCTCTTCTGTAATACAGGTACACTCTGAAATGGGCGTCAAGCCAAAAGCGTCGGCCAAACCAACTTTGGCCTCTATACAAAGCCTCCTGACTGAGTTCCAGTCAGAAGCCAGGCTGTCTTCTGCATGGATTGAAAATTCTTTAATGGAAATTACATCTCGATATGCTGCAGTTGAGCTGAGGGTTGAGGCTACAGAACAGGCTACAAAAAATAATGAGAAGAAAGTGAAGGCGGTGACATCGAGGACTCTAACATTAGAGGGAGCGGTGAATGCATCACTACATGAACAGCTAGCCCAGTCATCTAGACTGGAACATTTGGAGAATAACTTCCTGAAAAGAAATTTACGATTAATTGGTTTCCCAGGAGCTGTCCCTAATATGGAACTCGAGGAAAAGGTGGAAAAAGCTCTTACTTTGATTTTTTCATTAGAACCTGCTTTAGTATTGGAGTCAGTGTTTCGTCCTTCTAATCGTTTCCCAAAAGAAGCAACTTCTGAATCGCAGAGAGCGAGATATATTATTTTAACTTTTAATACCATGGTTGAACGGAATAAGTTGCTTCAGCTGATTCGAATCAAAAAAACAGTGTGTCTATGAGGGACATCGGATTTATTTGTATCCAGATTTTTCCTTACAAACACAAAGACGTCGTAAGAGATTTCTTCCGATTCTGTCAGAATTTAAAGAGGCTGGATTGCAGGTTGCTTTGTTAGCACCTGCACGTCTAAGGGTTCAATTCCAAGGGAAGACTCATTTCTTTGAAGATTGCGACACCGCTCAAAGTATTTTGAGAATAACGTCGGGCTTCCTGAGGATATAGGGTCTGTATTTGAGGAAGAGGAAGAAGCTGACTTAACAGAATATTACCCTGTTTGATGTTTGTTTGAAGCCTGGTTCGTTTTTTTTTTTGTTTTGTTTTTTTTTTTTTAACCTTATGATAGTTTGAATTATTCCATTAGTTTTTTGTTGTTTTTTTTTTTTTCTTACTTTTTTTGGGCTGGCTCTAGAAGGGTGCTACACTGGGAGGGTGTTTTATCTAATAGAAAAAATGGCAAAAAATATTCTTGTTATAAAATTACTTAAGGATGTATAAGTTTGGAGCACAAACGGACTGAATTAACTATTAGATTTTCAAGTAGAATAAGCTCTATGAAGTTTTGTTTTGATTAGATTTCTCTTTTTAACCCCCCTAAAATATATAAAAATTCATTTTTGTGCTTTATTTAATTAAATTCTTAAAAGTGATGTGATATTTCTTAAAGTTTTTCTGTTTGGAAGTATTTGTGCAATTTATTTTGTTTCTTAAGGAATGAAAAAATAAAGTATTAAAAATATATGTGTGTGTGTGTATGCATGTGTGTGTATGTGTGTGTATGTGTGTGTATGTGTGTGTGTGTGTGTGTGTGTGTGTGTGTATATATCTATATATATATCTATATATATATATATATATATGGATTGAGAGAGCACCAGCACTTTTCTTTGTATCCAGCTTCAATAGCATATCTTCTACTTCTTTGAGAGATGCAGGGAGAATCTTGAGTGAACAACGCAATGTTCCACATCTTGGTCGCCAAGCTGTAGGCGTAGTAGGTTTGCAGGAGAGTTATCAAATGCTAGGCCAGCAGTCGCAAAGTGGTTGTTGAAGGAATCCAGTATCTTCAGCCTGTCTCTAATAATATCAGTGCCAGAGGTGATCTTGTCTGGTAGAGAGTTTCCCAGCATGTGGCCAGACAGATCCTTAAATGTTTTCCAGAATTTAGATGGCTTCTTGATGGCATCATCAAATTCAGTGCGATAATAGGCCACTTTTGCATCTCTAGTCATTTTGGTGCATAGATTCCTAGCCCTTTTGAACTGCCACCAGTCTGTAGGGGTCTGAGATTTTCATGCCTTTTTCCAAAGCTTGTCCCTCTCTAATAGTGCAGATTTAAGATCCGATGTGAACCATAGACAAGTTTTTTTTGATATGCAGACTTTTTTAATGGGAGCATATTTGTTTAAGGCCCTAAGATTATTTCATTGAAAATGTCGTAAGCCGATTGCACGGTTTATGCCAAATAGAAATCTTGCCAACGCAGGGAATATTTGAGTTCATTGATGTAGGCAAGTAAGTCAAAGTTCCGCCTAGATCTCTTGTCTGAGAATTTTGGGGAGGATGCTGGCTTATTGATTGATCTTACACAGGTGGTGAAACAGTGATCACTGATGTCACTGAAAAAGTGCCATCATGTGAGAAGAAATGTGGTTTACTTATTAAAATAACATCCAGTAGTGAGCTATTGCCAGGGTTCTTTTTTGTTGACACGTGTTGGTTCATTGATAAGTTGCATTAGCCCATGTATATCACAAAAGGAAGCTAGAGGTGCTGAGGCATTAGATAGCCAATCAAGGTTGAGGTCTCCGAGGATAATTGATTCTAGCATCCCTTGCCCCAGGACGGGTGTTGAGATGTGTTAGGAGCTGTAGACCGGCTGAAGGGGGTCTGTAGCACCCTATTATACACAGTGACATATTGGGCGAGATCGCAACCTTAAGAGCTAGACATTCAAATTCTTTCACGACTGAAGTTGAGTCAAGACAAGACGATGTAAATTTATCTTTGATGTAAATGGCTACCGCACCTCCTCTAGAGCGCCTATCTGCTCTAAATAGTAGATATTTTGGAATATTAATCTCTCTGCAGGGTTTTAAATAATTGATTAGCAGTTTTTTTTTTCTTGGGACAATACTAACTGTACAGAAAGTATTTATATAGGTTTTCTAGAAAGTGTTATGTTTGTTAAACACAGTGAGGCAAATGCTATGTGTTTTCACAATGTTTTAGCACTTTTATGAGCAAAACGCTAATCGATTTTTAGAGTTAAATAAAACCCTGCTCTGTCAGGAGTAGCAGATTTGAGCCATGTTTCGGAGATCACTGAGATGTCTGGTGTAGTGTGGCAGACCACTCCTGGATAATGGATCAGGGGTAGAAATTTTAATTATTTTAGTACTTGCACCACAGTGCATGTAGCCAGAAAAATTACATGCACCAGAGACAGGTTACCTGCACTGGTCAAAAAAATAATATAATAAAACTGAAATTAAACTGAGACAGAAAAATACTAAGAATTGTAGTACTCTTCACACACTTTATTTCCCCTGTCTAATTAGCCACTGAGGACATATGCACCACACAGATTGTCCATCCTCCTTTATACACATCTTTTTCATGAAGCTTTATGTGAACTACACCAGAAATCTGTGGTTTCACATATCTGTTATCAAGACTCCGCCCCAACCTCAGTTCTGGGCTCTGATTGGTGCTGAACGGCATCCATCACATGATGTCACCTAATTGATAAATGCTCTTCACAGTGGAAAAAAAAATCTGCTCTCCCAGTTAACCACCCATGATTGACTTCTAGTAGTCACATGATCTCCTACTGCAAGCCTCACGAGTTGACTTATTTTCCGCAACAGTGACAGTACTGTCATCATGATTGGTTGCTAGAGAGCTTCCCTCTTCACACACACACACACACACTCTCTCTCACTGCCCAGCATTGCCAGTCACAGTGATAACCCAGAGACGTTGACTCTGTCTGTTAGTGTGAGGTGAGTGACTGCGTGCAGGCACTCCTAGTTCGAATCCTCCCCCTGCACCATTGCCATGACTTGCCCTGGCACAGTACGATTCCTTCTCTCTCTCTCTCTCTCTCTGTCTTTCACACGGAGTGACTCACACAAGCAGTACAAGAAGTCTTTCTTTAGAAGAAAAAAATCAGAGCTCACACTTGCTCCTTGCTTGGCCACACCACCATCTCCCCAGGCACTGACTGCAACTTACACTGTGGTGGAGTTCTGAAAGTCTGTGTGCTAAGAAAACAGCAGTGCTTTCTCCTACTCAGTCCCACTTTCTCCAAGGCAATGTAGTGACTGCCAGCAGTGCCCGACAAGCTGTCTGATCACAGGCTCAATGGTACATGCATTGTGGTGCATGCAAGGAACAAAACAACATGCACTAGCCTACTACCATTTGCACAGGGAACAGGTTTTGTATGTTTATTTCGACCCCTGTCATGGACATCTTGTTTAATAGGCTGCATACAGTAACATGAAGGAAACTCGTGCCTTTTGAGGTTAGCAAGGTCTGCAGGCGATGTGATGGCATGTGGTGGCCCAGGATTGAGTTCTACATTACTTGAACATAATAATAGGAGAAATATAATCTTTTTAGGGCAACAAATGTTAGATTAAAAATTCTGGTATTTTTTTGTGTACATATTTTAGTAACTCGGGTGACAAACCCCCAGATGTAGTGTAGCGAAGAATAGGACCCTGGCTGCAATGTGCAGTGCAGGTTCAGCCTTGGGGAAGGCAGGTGCCATGCATTGCAGAGGTAAATCAGTTCTAGTTCCACCAGTGGAGGTACAGCAAGAAGAGTGTTGGACAGGCGGGAGGTTGTATATACAAAAATACCCAAGGGGTGATTTGTTGATCTTGTGGTAAAATAGTAACGCATCGTAGTCTCCACAAACATTACCTTGTGAGCCCTGATCAATACCGCATGGCACAAAAAGTAGAAGGGACCAAAGCAAAAGACCCTGAGTACCCCACATGATGGATCCCTAGGAAGGGCGCAGATACTAGTTTTAGCGGAAGGAAGATACACCTCCAGTGGAAGCAGAGGGCACAGATACTAGCTTTATCAGAGGGGAGATTTCCCTCCGATGGACGCGTGGACTGAAATAGAGAGTTTAAGAATATTATGTAATGATCATGTTGTCTGTGGACGTAGGCAACACCAGGCAGAGCGGTAGGGAAGAATACCAGTGCAGGGTGAGGATAATAGTGATGATCTGAGGTTAATATGCTCAGGATTTCTGCCTGCCCTGCTGCTTGCCTTTCAAGAATATAAGAAGAGGAAAAAGAAGCACGACTAAAGAGAGAAATGAGAAGTAGGAGGAGAACATAAGAAACAGATCTACTATATCATAGGAGGACGAGACCTTCATGGGCGTGATGTCGTAGGGCGCGTGGGAGGAGTATATATAATAAAGATTGAGAGGGGGGAAGGGTAGGTGGGCATAAAAGTTGCGGCTTTAGCCGTACCTTGAGGCGCTGAGTGTCTGCTCTCGTGGAGGCAGGTGGCGACTGAAGGAGCTCTGACCGCCCGCTGGCCGGGAATCTCTCATTGGGGAGCAGAGAGCCCTGGAAGGCTGCTTCTCAGCTGTGGAAGCAAGGAAGATGGCAGTTTAAATGCCGGCTGAAACAGAGAGATAAACAGCACAGGCAGGGGTCCAATTAAAAATAAATGGGGAGCGATTTAAATTGGCGCCCAGAAGTCTGGGTCCCAACAAAAGCGGAATGGAAGGGCTGTGGTTACTTGCTCCTTTTTGCAGATTTCAAGTTTAAACTTTTTTTTAAACACACTTTACACAGTTCCCAGTATTAACAGACAAGCATTTTACAATATGGTTGCAGATTCAGTTTCCAAAAGCTAAAACCAGAGGGAAAAAAATGAGCTGAAGTCCCGGGGACCAGTCGGAAGCAGAGCCCAGAAGGCGCTCACGTTCCAGTTGGTTGCGGCTTTAGCCGTACCTTAAGGCACTGAGTGTCCGCTGTCGTGGAGGCAGGCGGTGGCTGAAGGAGCGCCGACCGCCCACCGGCTAGGAATCCCCCGGAGGGAAGGCCGCTTCTCAGCTTGAGGCGCTGATTGTCTGCTCTCGTGGAGGCAGGTGGCGGCTGAAAGAGCGCCGACTGCCTGCTGGCCGGGATTCCCTCAGTGGGGAGCAGAGAGCCGTGGAAGGAAGCTTCTCAGCTTGAGGCGCTGAGTGTCCGCTCTCATGGAGGCAGGCAGAATTGATAAAATATATTGTATTTCTTCCACAACCTGAGTTTTTAAACAACATTCCTGCATTGCCAAGGACAACTCGGGTTCAGTCAGGAACAGGCCTTCTGGGGTATCTGTAAACTCCTTCTTCAACATTTGTACCACATCCATGACCACCCTAAATTCAATCTCTCCCTTCCCTGGTTTTGTTTTTTGTTTCCCAAGCCACTTTGCAATTTGTTTATCTGATAATATCAATAATTTAAAACAACCATCTATTTCAATTTTTGTTACGAGAATTATGTTGTTTCTTCCTTTTGGAATATCATAAATAAATTCAAGTATCTGTATGGCCATGTCCCACAAGAAAAAAATACTCACCTTAGTAATGTTTCTTCTAATGGAGTCTTGCTATATTCTGACAACTTGCAGTGAGGTCCAACCTTCGAACTGCCCCGGAGATGAAAGAGTTAACTTTCCATGCCAGGCATGGAACGCTGAGCTCGAGCTCGGTTGAGACTCTGTCTGTTGCTGTTTGAACTCAAACCGTCAGATCTTTCCGAGCTAAACTCACTGAGTGTCCTGTGTGGAAGCTGTAAACCTACACTAGCCAACTGGCTACTAAATAAAATAAACAGATTTTTTGGTCCCAAAACAAAGACTAAAGTCAGGAAACCCAAAAAATGAAATAAACACAACACCCACTCACCCAAAGAAAAAGGGGTGATAATAAAAAGGTGGGGCACGTCCTGAGTGCCAGCACTGCTACTGCCCACCCACATCCCAAAAACAAAGGTTCTGAGAGGGGAAGGCAGGGGGGAGGCCAGAATACAGCAAGACTCCATTAGAAGAAACAACATTACTAAGGTGAATAATTTTTTCTTCAAACAACATGAAGTCTTGCTGTATTCTGACAAATTGCAGACTACCAAGCAGTACCTCCATGGAGGAGGGACAGAACCTACTTAGGAAATAGGCTCTGAAGTACTGCTGTGCCAAACCGAGCATCACTCCTCTCCTGGATATCCAGAGAGTAATGCTTGGTAAAAGTGTGAACTGTTTTCCAGGTAGCTGCTTGACATATCTCTAAGATAGGAATATCCCTGGCAGCAGCAAGGGAAGCAGCTGTACCTCTGGTAGAGTGAGCCCTCAGGCCTGAGGGTGGAATCCTACCTAGTTTCTCATAGCAAAATTGAATGCAAGAGACAATCCACCTGGCAATGGATCTTTTAGTGGCAGGTTTTCCCTTACCAACCTCACCATAAGTGAGGAACAGTTGGAGGGAGTCAAACCTGTGACCCTTGGTATGCTCAATGTAGTAGCTAAGGGCTCTTTTCACATCCAAACTGTGCAGCCTCCTCTCACCAGAGGAGGAATGGTCAGCGAAGAACACAGGAAGAGACATAGTTTGGTTAAGGTGGAAGTCTGAAACCACCTTAGGTAAAAACTTCCTGTTGGTCCTGAGGACCACCTTATCTCTATGGAAAGAGATAAAATCAGGCTCCACTGACAGGGCTTGTAACTAAGCTTATACCTGGCAGAAGTGATAGCCACCAAGAAAACAGTTTTCCAAGTCAAGTACTTAAGCTCTGCTGAGGACAAGGGCTCAAAAGGGGGTTGCATAAGCTGAGCAGTGCATACATTAAGGTCCCAAGCAGGGGCAGGGTCCCTGAATGGCGGATTGGTAGGAAGCAATCCCTTGAAAAACTTGGAGAATACAGGATGAGCTGAAAGGGAAGAAGGTTTACCTGATGAAAGAAAAGCAGAGACAGCTGCCAGATGCACTCTTAGTGTAGCTGGTCTGAGTCCCAAGTTATTCAGATGAACCATATAGTCAGGGACTGTGGGCAGGCCAGCAGACTCTGGAGAAATATGCTTCCCCAGAGCACCATATGGAGAATCTTTTCCATTTGGAATTATAAGTGGTTCTGGTGGAAAGCTTCCTAGAAGCCTTTAGGATATCCATAACACCTTCAGAGAGGTGTAAATTAGCAAACTCTAACTCTTCAAGAGCCAGGCCTTGAGATTGAGAGATTTGAGATTCGGGCACCAAACCCTCCCCTGAGAACAGGTTGTAATTCCTGGGAAGAGACAAGAGAAGGTGGACTGCTAAGGACAACAGGAGAGGGTACCAGGGCTGTCTGGCCCAGACTGGAGCAATCAGAATCACCTTGCAGGGTTGAGACCTGATTTTGACTAGCACCTCGAACAGGAGAGGGAAGGGGGGAAAAGCATACAGGAACTTTCCTTCTCAATTGAGAACCAGGGCATCTAGGGGGACTGAGCCCAACATTGGGGGCCTGCAGCAAAAGAGGGGAAGTTGGTGATTGTCTGGGGCTGCAAAAAGATCTATCTGTGGGGTGCCCCATCTGGAGAAGATCACCTCCAAAACCAGGGGATCCAGTGACCATTCGTGATGCCCCTGAGATATCCTGCTGAGGGTATCTGCCAGGACATTGTCCTTGCCTGGGAGGTGTACTGCTGTAAGAGAGGTGTTCAGGGAATAGGCCAGAGACCACAACTTCATTGCTTCTGTGCACAAGGCCGTAGACCGAGTGCCCACTTGCTTGTTGATATACCACATTGTGGTGATATTGTCTGTCCTGATCTGAACTACTTTGTTCTGAACAGACTTGGAAAAAGCTTGAAGTGCTAGAAACACTGCTCTGAGTTCTAACAGATTGATGTGAAGCAGAGATTCCTGAGGAGACCACAACCCTTGGGTGGTCAGGTCTCCCAAGTGGGCCCCCCACCCCAAGAGGGAGGCATGTGTAGTAAAGATTAAGGAGTGAGACTGAGTGACAAAGGAACTCCCTGTCTTAGATTGTCCTGATCCTGCCACCACTGCAAAGCCTGGATCAGGGTTCAAGTCACTGGGATCAGTTTGGTCAGAGGATCCTTTTCTGAGACCAAAAGCTCTCAAGTGGAACTGAATGTCCCTCATCTGAAATCTTGCTCCCTGCACCACTGCTGTAGAAGCAGCCATGTGCCCAGGAGCTGCAGAAAATGCCTTGCTGCGGAGACACCTAGGGGTGAATGAAGAGGCCAGTGTGATAAGGGTCCTTGCCCTGTCCAGGAAGGAAGGCTCTTGCCTTTTCTGTATCTAACTCTGCGTCTATGAAGGTGAGGAGCTGTACAGGCTCTAGAACTGACTTTGAAAGATTCAGAAGGAAACCTAGAGAAGTGAGCAGTTGCTGAGTTATCTGCAGGTGTGACTTGACTTGGTCTGGGGACTGGCCTACTATGAGCCAGTCGTCCAGGTACGTGAAGATGGAAATCCTTTTTTCTTCTTAGGAAAGCAGCTACTACTGCCAGGCATTTTGTGAACACCCTTGGAGCAGAGGTTAGGCCGAAGGGCATTGCTCTGAATTGGTAATGGCCTGAGGGCAGCTCGAACCTGAGGTATTTTCGATGGGAGCTTCTGATGAGAATATGGAAATAGGCATCCTTGAGATCCAGGGAGACTAGCCAGTCCCCTGGCTTTAGGGTAGAATTCTTCCCAGAGTCACCATTTTGAACTTTGGCTTTAAAAGGTGCTTATTTAAATATCTGAGATCCAGGATGGGCCGCCATTCTCCTGTCTTTTTGAGGGTGAGGAAGTACCTGGAGAACAATCCTTTCCCTTTGTGTAGGGGTGGAATCCTTTCTACAGCTCTGAGAGCCAAGAGGGAAGAGACCTCTGCTTCTAGGGCAAGTGCCTCTGAAGGATTTGCAGGTGGAAAGGATCTGGTTCTCATCTTTGGAAATCTTTTGAAGCTGAGAACCAGTCCTTGGCTTGCCACTTCCAGGACCAATTTGTCTGATGTTAAAGACATCCAGTCCTTGACAAAGTAAGCCAGCCTGCCCCCTACAGGTGGTGGAGAATCGGCCCTGGCAAACCCATCAGGGTGCCTGTTTGGCAGGGGGTTTAGGCTGAGGGGTGGAAGCAGGCGTGCTTGTACCCCATCTGCCTCTCCCTCTAAAGAACCCCCTCTGAGCATAAGCAGAAGAGGAGGCCTGGGCTTGGTAGAAAGGCCTATGAAAAGGCCTACCCCTGCCCTTGGGATGCTGCCTCTGAGGAGTGGCTTGCCTTTCCTTGGCCTGAACACTCCTGTAGGTGGTCCTGTATTCATCCATTTTCTTCATGTAGTTCTCTGTTTGCTCCCCAGAGAATTACCCACAACAGGAAAATCCATGGCCTTAGTCTGGGTATCCTGAGGCAGGCTAGTACATCTGAGCCAAGCCATCCTGCGAAGGGCCACAGATGTAGCCATGACTCTAGATGAAACATCATTGGAGTCCACTGCAGCATGGAATTGCTCCTTGGATGCCTCAGTACCATCCGAAGCTACCTGCTCCAGCTCCTTGGCAAGCTGGCCAGGGACCTGTTTAGCTAAAGCCATTACAGTGTCCCATCTAGATTTCTGATATCTAGCTGTATAGGCCATATAATTGGCCTGCCTGAGTCCCAAGGATGCTGCCATGTACTGTTTCTTTGCCATGGCATCAATCCTTCTAGAGTCCTTATCTGGGGGGTGTGAAGCCAAAGGTATATTTGCCTTATCACAGGCAGCAGCCTGCACTACCCCAACATAGCTGCATTGCTGGGTCAGGAACTCTGTATCCAATCCTGAAAGAGTTGTATATTCTTGTCCATTCTCTTATCCACAGGAGGTATAGAATTAGGAGTCTGTAAAATCTTTATTGTCTGTTTCCCAAAAGACTTGTGAAGGGGAATAGACAGCCTCCTGGACTCTGGGATATCCATCATTTCAACATAGTCAGGCTCCTCCTGGTCATCCACAGCTTCTTCCATAGGAAGCTGAAGGGTTTCAGCCACTTTCTTGTAAAACATGAAATGGGAGGGGGACTCAGAAAGCCTAGGAGGAGACGCTCCTGAAGGTCTGTCTGGGGAGATGTCTGGGTCAATGGGCACATCCAGACTTTCATAATCACATTCACTTTCCTCATACTGTCCTTCCTCCTCCTCCTCCTCCAGTTCATAAAATTCCTCCAAATCATAATCCGGAACCGGTGGAACCGGCCAAACCGGGCGCCTTCCTGATGGTGCCGGTTCGGTCGGAACCGGGGATAGCGACTGAACAATTTTCTCGCTTTGGCTGTTTCTCAACGATTGGAGAAAAACTTTTGGATCCACACCGGCTGATTTATCCCTTCTTGTTCTCTTAACCGGAACCGACTCCTCGGAATCGGTTCTCCTTTTGGCCGAAGAAGTTTCGCTCTGGTCAGAGGACACTCCTTCTGGTTCGGTTTGAACCGAACCAGGCTGGCCATCCGGGTCAGTGGACTTTTTGGCCTCCCTTTCCCTGAGCCTACCAACTCTGTCTTTGAGGGTAGCTGCAGGAAATTTTTTACAAATCTGGCAGTCTGAATCGAGGTGGTCAAACCCCAGACAATAAACACAGGTGGTGTGGGGGTCAGCCTTAGCAAAGACTTCCCCACACACACTACAGTGTTGAAACCCAGTGGACCCGGTTTTTCTTTTGGGGTTCTCAGACATGGCCAGTCCTAAACAAAACTTACCCTTTTTATGGCAATCCGCCAGGCAAGACACTCTTATCGGTTCCTGACCGTGTTACGGGTCGTGGAAAAAATGTAATAAAATCCTTTTTTTTTTTAGAACCAATAAGAACCGATAACCACACTCTAAAAGTAAGAATAAAGATTTTTAAACAACCTGATCGTTTCAGACCGAACCGATGACACGTTTACAAGTTCCACACAGAATAGAAAAACAATATAAACCTATCTAGTACTCACGAATACCACAGACAGAGACTGAACCGGCAGGCTGCGGTTTAAATTCGGTTGAAAACCGAGAAAAACGGTACTTTAACCGACAAATTGAACCGAGCAAAGGAGAAATCTCCGGAGCGACTGTTCAGTGAGGTGGAGTAAAGAATCTGACGGTTTGAGTTCAAACAGCAACAGACAGAGTCTCAACCGAGCTCAGCGTTCCATGCCTGGCATGGAAAGTTAACTCTTTCATCTCCAGGGCAGTTCGAAGGTTGGACCTTACTGCAATTTGTCAGAATACAGCAAGACTTTATGTTGTTTGAAGACTTCATTTTCTGAAAGATCAGTAATATCGATCCCTGAACAAACTATCATGGCTTCATTTCCTGAAAGCCATATTCCTGGATTAATTCTGTGGGTATGTTTCCAATTGTTAATCTGTATAGTACTTAAATTGCCTGTATTTACAGTACAGTATTGTCCCTGGTGTTTTTCACGCTGGGATTCATGAAGGCTACTATTCCTTAGCTTTGTTCCTTTTCCTCAATTTTAATATCTGTCATCTTCCTCCTGATCCGTTTCTCTTTTTTGCGCCTTTTTTGGTTGTGTCCTTTTGGGCATTCCTTTATTTGGATAACTTCTGCCCTCATGACTTATTTGTAAGTTTTTTACCCCACCTTCTTTGATCTTTTCTAGCTCTTTAAGCTTCTTTTCCTCTTTTTTTTTTTTTTTTCCTGAAATTTCTTTCCCTCACCATAGAACCCCACTCTGGTAAAAGAAAGTTTTCCTGTTCCCCCGTCTGTTCATTTGGCCCATGACCATTGAATCTTCCTCAGACCCCATCTTTCTTTTGACTAATTCTCTGAATAAATTTCTTATCAGGGCTTCCTGATGCGCTATCATTGATTTTAAGGTAGTCACCTCATCTCGTAAGATGTGCAATTGCTCTAACAAGAGAATATTGGCCATATGCCGGTCTTTAAGGGCTGTCAGTGATCTTGGTGTAAAGGGCATTTGGTAACCCATTATCTTATCTAAATCTTTCTTCTCACAATGATTTAACTTATTAAAATTTATTTCTGTTTGGTCAATCTCCTATTCTTCTATCTTGGATTGAACTTTCAGGGACAATACTGAGTCATCTAATTTAGTTGTGGATTCTGGGAATGGTTCCCATTCAAAGTCTGTTGAGTTAAAGAAAAAATTACTCACCTTAGTAATGTTGTTTCTTCTAATGAAGTCTTGCTATATTATGACATATGCAGTATAACCCCAGGTTAGAAGTGCTCCGGAGGTGAAAGAGTTAACTTTCCATGCAGGGCATGGAACCTTGAGCGCGAACTCGGTTGAACACTCTGTCTGTTGTAGCTCAAACTTAAACTGTCAGATCTTTATGAGCAAAAACTCACTAAGGTTCTGTGTGGAAGCCGTAAACCTACACTAGCCCACTGGCTACTAACTACAAAAACACATTTTTGTTCTTGATCCCAAAACAAAGACTCAAGTCAGGGGATTCAAGAAAGAAAAATAAAGCATAACACCTAAGCACCCTAAGAAGGGTGAAAATAAAGTGGGCATCTATGAAGTGCCAACATTGCACTGCCCACCCACATCCCAAAAATAGAGGTTCTGAGAGGGGCAGGCTGGGAGGTCATAATATAGCAAGACTCCATTAGAAGAAACAACATTACTAAGGTGAGTAATTTTTTCTTCAAACAACATGAAGTCTTGCTATATTATGACCTATAAGACTCATACAGCAGTACCTCCATGAAGGAGGACAGAACCTACTTAGGAAATGGGCTCTGAAGCACAGCTGTGCCAAATCGAGCATCACTCCTAGCCTGGATATCCAGGGAGTAATGCTTAGTAAAAGTGTGAACTGTTTTCCAGGTAGCTGCTTGACATATCTCTAGGATAGGGATGTCCCTGGCAGCAGCCAGAGATGCAGCTGTACCTCTGGTAGAGTGAGCCCTCAGGCCTGAGGGAGGAATCTTACCCAGTTTTTCATAGCAAAATTGGATACAAGTGACAATCCACCTGGCAATGGATCTTTTAGTGGCAGGTTTCCCTTTACCAACCTCACCATAAGTGAGGAACAATTGGAGGGATTCAAACATGTGACCCTTGGTACGTTCTATATAGTAACTAAGGGCTCTTTTGACATCTAAACTGTGCAATCTCCTCTCGCCAGAGGAGGAATGGTCAGTGAAGTTCACAGGAAGAGACATGGATTGATTAAGGTGGAAGTCTGAAACCACCTTAGGCAAAAACTTTCTGTTAGTCCTGAGGACCACCTTATCTCTGTGAAAGCAGATAAAATCAGGCTCCACTGACAATGCTTGCAGCTCACTTATGTGCCTGGCAGAGGTGATGGCTACCAGAAACACAGTTTTCCAAGTCAAGTACTTAAGCTCTGCTGAAGACAATGGCTCAAAAGGGGGTTGCATAAGCTGGGCAATGCAAATATTAAGATCCCAAGCAGGGCAGGGTCCCTGAGCGGAGGTTGGTGTGAAGCAACCCTTTAAAAACAGAAGAGAACACAGGCTGAGCTGAAAAAGAAGAAGGCTTACCTGCTGATAAGAAGACAGACACGGCTGCCAAGTGCACTTTTAGGGTAGCTGGTCTCAGCCCCAAAGAATTCAAATGCACCAAATAATGGATCGTGGGCACGTCAGCAGATTCTGGGGAAATATGCTTACCAGCACACCATATGGAAAATCTTTTCCATTTTGAATTATAAATGGCCCTGGTGGAAGGCTTCCTAGAGGCCTTCAAGATATCCAGTACACCTTGGGAAAGGTGTAGGTCAGCAGACTCTAACTCTTCAAGAGCCATGCCTTGAGATTGAGAGATTTGAGGTTCGGATACCAAACTCTCCCCTGGGAACAGGTTAACAGGTTGTGATTTCTGGGAAGACACGGGAAGGTGGACTGCTAAGGACATGAGGAGTGGGTACCAGGGCTGCCTGGCCCAATCTGGAACAATCAGGATCATCTTGCAGGGTTGAGATCTGATTTTGACTAGCACCTTGAAGAGAAGAGGGAAGGGGGGAAAAGCATAGAGAAACTTCCCTTCCCAACTGAGTAGGAAGGCATCCAGAGGGACTGAGCCCAACACTGGGGGCCTGCAGCAAAAAAGGGGAAGTTGGTGATTGTCTGGGGCTGCAAAGAGATCTATCTGCGGGGTGCCCCATCTGGCAAATACTACCTCCAGTACTAGGGGATCCAGTGCCCATTCGTGATGGCCCTAGGAAATCCTGCTGAGAGCATCCGCTAGGACATTGTCCTTGCCTGGGAGGTGAACTGCCGTAAGGGAGGCGTTCAGAGAATAAGTCAGACTACAACTTCATTGCTTCGGTGTACATGGCTGTACACAGAGTGCCCCCTTGCTTGTTGATGTACCACATTGTAGTGGTATTGTCTGTTCTGACCTGAACAACCTTGTTCTGAACAGATGTGGAAAAAACCTGGAGTGCTAGAAAAACTGCTCTGAGTTCCAACAAATTGATGTGGAGCAGAGATTCCTGAGGGACCACAACCCCTGGGTAGTAGAGTCGCCCATGTGAGCTCCCCACCCCAAGAGGATGCATCCATAGTAAGGGTCAAGGTGAGACTGGGGAGTGAAGGAACCCCTGTCTCAGATTGCTCTGGTCCTGCCACCACTGAAGGGCCTGGATCAGGGTTGAGTCACTGGGATCAATTTGGTTAGAGGATCTGTCCTTTGAGACAAAAGGCTCTCAAATGGAACTGGGTGTCCCTCATCTGAAATCTTGCTCCCTGCAATACTGCTGTAGAAGCAGCCATGTGCCCCAGGAGCTGTAGAAAATGCCTTGCTGGTCGAGAGACCTGCAGGGTGAAAGAAGAGGCCAGAGAGACCAAAGTCCTTGCTCTTTCCAGAGGGAAGAAGGCTCTGGCTTCTTTTGTGTTCAGTTCTGCGCCTATGAAGGTAAGAAGCTGGACAGGCTCCAGAACTGACTTTGGAAGATTGAGAAGGAAACCTAGAGATGTAAGCAGTTGCTGAGTTACTTGTAGGTGTAGTTTGACCTGGTCTGGAGACTGACCTACAATGAGCCAGTCATCCAGATAAGGAAAGATGGCAATCTTTTGCCTTCTTAAGTGAGCAACTGCTACTGCCAGGCATTTTGTGAACACCCTCGGGGCCGAGTGAGGCCGAAGGCATTACTCTGAACTGGTAATGGCCTGAGGGCAGTTCAATCTGAGTACTTTCGATGGGAGCTTCTGATGAGAACATGGAAGTAGGCATCCTGAGGTCCAGGGAGGCTAGCCAGTTCCCTGGCCTTAGAGAGGGTAAAATAATTCCCAGAGTCACCATTTTGAACTTTGGTTTTAAAAGGTGCTTGTTTAGATACCTGAGATCCAGGATGGGCATTTCTCCTGTCTTTTGGGGTAAGGAAGTACCTGGGTACAACCCTTGCCCTGGTGTAGGGGTGGAACCCTTTCCACAGCTCTGAGAGCCAGGAGGGAAGAAACTTCTGTTTCCAGGGCAAGTGCCTCTGATGGATTTGCAGGTGGAAAGCACCTGGCTCTCATCTTGAAATTTTTGAAGCTGAGAACCAGTCCCAGCCTACTTCCAGGACCCACTTGTCTGATGTTAAAGACTTCCAGTCCTGGACAAAGTAAGCCAGCCTGCCCACCGTAGTGGAGAATCGGCCCTGGCCACCCCATCAGGGAGCCTGTTTCGCAGGGGCTTTGGGTTGAGGGGTAGAAGGAGGCTTACTAGAACCCCTTCTGCCTCTTCCTTTAAAGAACCCCCTCTGGGCATAAGCAGAAGAGGAGGTCTGGGCTTGGTAAAAAGGCCTATGAAAAGGCCTGCCCCTGCCCTTGACATGCTGCCTTTGAGGAGTGGCTTGCCTTTCTTTGGCCTGTGCACTCCTATAGGTGGTCCTATACTCATCCATTTTCTTCATATAATTCTCTGTCTGCTCCCCAAACAGAAATTGCCCAACAGGAAAATCCATAGCCTTAGACCGAGTATCCTGTGACAGGGCAGTACATCTGAGCCAGGCCCTTCTGCGAAGAGACACAGATGTAGCCATGACTCTTGATGAAACATCATTAGAGTCTACTGCAGCATGAAATTGCACCTTGATGCCTCAATACTATCCGCAGCCACCTGCTCCAGCTCCCCTGGCAAGCTGGTCAGGGGCCTGTTTTGCTAGGGCCAGCACAGTATCCCATCTGGATTTCTGGTACCTAGCTGCATAAGCCATGTAATTTGCCTGTCTGAGTCCTAAAGGTGCTGCCATGTACTGTTTCTTTGCCATGGCATCCATCCTCCTGGAATCCTTTTCAGGAGGGTGAGAGGCTAGAGGAATATTAGCCTTGTCACAGGCTGCAGCCTGCACTACCCCCACATGGCTGCATTGCTGAGAGAGGAACTCCGTATCAGAGCCTGATAATGTATACCTCTTGTCCATCCTTTTATCAACAGGAAGGATAGAGTGAGGAGTTTTTAGAATTTTTACTGTCTGTTTCCTAAAGGATTTGTGCAAGGGAATAGACAGTCTCCTAGACTCTGGAATATCCATCATTTCTACATATTCAGGCTCTTCTTGGTCATCAACAGCTTCCTCAACAGGGAGTTGGAGAGTTTCAGCAACTTTCTTATAGAACATAAAATGAGAGGGGACTCAGATAGCCTGGGGGGAACCCTGAAGGTCTGTCTGGAGAGATGTCCGGTTCAATGGGCACATCCAGACCTTCAAAATCACATTCACTTTCCTCATACCCCTCCTCCCCTTCCTCCGGTTCATAAAAATCCTCAAAATCATAATCTTGAACCAGTGGAACTGTCCGAACCGGGCGCTTCCCTGATGGTGTCGGTTCGGACGGAACCGGGGAAAGAGACCGGACAATTTGAATAGCTTTAGCTATTTCCTCAGCGGTTGGAGAAAGAACTTTTGGCTCCACACTAGCTGACTTTCTAGCCCTTTTAGTTGGAACCGGCTCCTCAGAGCTGGCTCTTCGTTTGCCCGAGAAAGTATAGCCCTGGTCAGAGGGCACTCCCTCAGGTTCGGTTGGAAACGAACCAGGCTGGCCATCCGGGTCAGCGGACTTTTTGGCCTCCCTTTCCCTGAGCCTACCAACTCTCTTTTCCACGGTGACATCAGGAAAATTCTTACAAATCTGGCAGTCTGCATTGAGGTCGTCAAACCCCAGACAATATACACAGGTGGTGTGTGGGTCAGCCTTAGCAAAGGCTTCCCCACAGAGGCCACAGTGCTGAAACCCAGTGGGTCCGGTTTTTCTTTTGGGTTTCTCAGACATAGTGCCAGCCTAACCAAAACTTGCCCGTTAGTGGCAATCCGCCAAGCAAGACTCTCTTATCGGTTCCCAACCGTGTCACGGGTCGTGGAAAAAAACGTAATAAAATCTGTTTTTTTTAGAACCGATAAGAACCGGGAACCACACTCTAAAGGACTAGAAAGTTAATTTAAAACCAATCTGATCGGTTCAAACCGAACCGAAAAGGACGTTTACAAAAGAAAATAAACGTAAGCGTATCTATTACTTACAATACCACAGACAGAGCTTGAACCGACCGATTGCGGTTTAATTTCGGTAAATAAACCAAGCATTACACTTTTTAACTGACAAACGAACCGAGCAGCAGGAGAAATCTCCGGAGCGACTTTTCAGTTTGGCGGAGTAAAGAATCTGACAGTTTAAGTTTGAGCTACAACAGACAGAGTGTTCAACCGAGCTTGCGCTCAAGGTTCCATGCCCTGCATGGAAAGTTAACTCTTTCACCTCCGGAGCAGTTCTAACCTGGGGTTATACTGCATATGTCATAATATAGCAAGACTTCTTGTTGTTTGAATAGTGAGATTTTGTCTCTCGGCCTACACTTGGCCTTTTCTAAATCAATAGGGTGTCTCTCTAACTTGGGTACCAAGTTCCCTATCCCCTGATCTGCATCTTCTATGCAATCCTGTATGTTTTTCTTATTAATTTCTTGCTTTATACTAGATCCAGAAGCAAATGATTTGATACCTTTTGATGGACCAACATAGATGTAACAAGAACAAAGTGCTCTAGCTTTCGGACCAACCAGTCCTTCTACTAGACTGGTAGAAGGACTGGTTGGTCCGAAAGCTAGAGCACTTTGTTCTTGTTACATCTATGTTGGTCCATTAAAAGGTATCAAATCATTTGCTTCTGGATCTATTCTTGCAAGGACCAATACGGCAACTACTAAATCTAGAGTTGCTTTATACTAGTCATTTCTGACTTCTGGGGTTCCCTCTGGGGTCTTTCTGGAGATTAGGTGTACTGTAGATGTACATAAAAACCTATCCTGGGTGGCCATATTTATTTTGCTTTCTTTAACCTGGCTGTCATTCTTAGTAACTATTTTTCCCCTTCCCTTCCCTTCCTTGCCCTATACCTGAACTACTTCCAGGTTTTTCCTGGTATGAATATCTATCATGGGTGTCACTCTGTGTCAGTGGATGTTTGCATTTTACCTCCTTGTGATTTTTCCTTTTAGACTTTTGCTGAGGTTGTTTTATACGTTTTTAATTTTGATTTCTGAACCCCCCCCCCCATTATTGTTGTTCCCTGAATGTCCGGTGGTCACTACTGTCATTTTTACTATATTGTTCTTTTTTCTTTTAGTGACTCTTACAAACTATTATAAACTGACAACTATAACAATTACTATAACAAAGTTTATAAAAAAAAATCCAAATTAAATAAAAGTCTCTAAAAATGACTGCTTTTCTTTCTCTGTAATGTGCAAGCAGCTAAATGTCACAGACTCTTTCTGAATCTGTATCTCAGTCTTTGTTCTGTCCAGTGGCTCAAATAGCTCCTCTTCAAGTCCACTTAAATCCGTAGCTGTAGGAGTTCAAGAACGGTATCACTCTCAAGTATCACTCTCAAAGGAACAGTGAGTCCTTCAGTCAGACTTTAAACAATCCCAACGGGATAGAATGCCTTTTCTTCCTTGAGGCTGTGCCCACCACTAACAAATGAATAAAACGGAAATGGGATACACTTTAACATATAACTTTAAAACGATACTGGTCGAACACTTACTATTAAAAATCTGCCTGGGCTTTTGGTTTCAACCTACTTGTTAATACTGAGTCTTGGTTACTTTTACCCCACAGCAAGTTTCATCAACTTTTTTTCTGGTGTATCTCTGCTGGTTAAGACCTGAAGTCTATGGAGGGAAAACAAAACATTTAGCCCCCCAAATAAAAAGGAAAAAGCCAGCAACAGCAATACCGAACACTTACTTTTGTATATTAAAAATCTGTGGCTAAAGAATTTTAAGTTTTCCGCTCTTTAATAATCCAAGACAACGGGTCTCCTACTTTGATGCTGCAATAGATGTAGAGTTACGGAGAATACAACTCCCATCTTGTCTCTTAAGAAAAGATGGCTTCTATTGATCTTGAAACGCCACGCATGCGCATTTAATTGCCAGGACAGAGATGACGTGGGCAGCTAATGGTGCGAATTTAAAATAAATAAATACATTTTTATATTTTTCCTTTCTTATGCTATTTTTTACTAAAACAACTTTTATGCCATTTATTTACATTTCTTCCCCCTTAGTACTACAACAATGTTAAGTACCAGCAGAGGCACGCCAGCACAAAAACTCCACAGTTTTATTCCCGGCTTTTACAAATGTCTCAATGAGCAATATCTAACTAACATACAGACGCAAATTGTTTAAAAGCATTGCATCAACACAATGCAGTTACTGAAAAAAAAGAAAAAATTCAACAGCGATTACAGTCCTTAAGCAGGAAGTCTATGTCAGGGCCGGATTAGGTCAAATAAAATCTCGTCTCTGGCTCTTCCAATTCGTACAACCTCCAGACACAGGCTTCTTACAGTTTGTCCCTCTCGCTGTTTTCCACAGCAGACTCCTCAGTCTATAGTCTTGCATAGACACGCACTATAAAATAACCTGCGCTCCGCTCCAGACGGTCAAATTAGCTTCTCCCTCACCCCACTCTCTCCAGCAGTCTGTGGGTATATCCACCACGGCTTTTCGGTGGCTGCCTCTTGTCTCTCCCGACTCTGGTCGGGTGCCACCCCAACGACCTTCCTCCCTACGGGGACAAGAAGCGAACAGCGGCCAGGGGAGCAGAACCAACTAAAGCAGGTAAAAGTTCTACTGGAAAGACTGCTTTTAAGGCAGAGGTGGCATACCTGTTATAAAAATAAATTTCGCCTAGCAGTCCTGCTCCTGCAGGTTTCTCCAAAATCTGCAGAGCGAACTCCCCTTCAGTTCGTCTGCTGTCCTCCTCTCCCTCGGCACATAGAGAAATCTCAGCAGTATAGCGATTTTATAAAAAGCAGCGACCAGCAACTTCAGGTTCAAGCCTTTCCAGCGGGTTCCCTTGCTCCCTTCAATCCGGCTCCACCAAACAGCTTTCCTCCTGAAAGGGAACAAAGAACACCTGAAGAGCGGACGCAGCAAGGGGAAGCACAAGTAAGTCTGGAAAGACCTGCTAATCCCATACTGGGTGGCATATCTTTTAAAAATAAAAATATAGCATTTAGCAGGACCTGCTCTTGGAGCTTCTCCACAGCAATCACAGCGTGCAGCTTCCACCGTCTTCCTCAGCACATTAGTTGGCAGGGGCATATTAGCATATCCCAGACGAGGGAGCGAGCGGCTCCCACAAACAAGGTGGCTGTTAGCAGCCTTTGAAAACAGAAGTCAGCCAGTGCTGTTTAAAACTTAAATAGACGACGTTGAAAACATTATTTTTTGACATGGAACTGTGAGCAGTGTGTTCTTTAACAAGCATTTGTCAATGCCGAATGTTTGCTTGCTGGCATTGGCAGTGGTAGTGTAGAAGTTACAGAGCTGTGTAATAGGAATGGCAGTGAAGTATTGAACTGAAGTCAACCCCACCACCACCCTGCCGAGAGTGACAGGCATTGGGGTGTGCCTGTGGGTCATCAGGCATAACAGCCACGCCATTTCACCACACCCCCACCCTGCAGACACTGACAAGTGTACGGTGTTCCACAGGGTCTTTGGCCTTATCACTTCCATTCCATTAGAAAATATGGTGAGATGGGTGCGATATAGGAGAATGGAGTGAACTTTGGGGCCAAAGAGTCCAAGGCATACCTCAATGCCTCTCACTGGCTGCAGGGTGTGGAATGGTATGAGCATTACAGGCAAGAATCCCAAGTCACACCCTGATGCCTGTCATTCTCTACAGGGTTGGGCGTTATGGTTGGAAACTCTAATACCTCAGGCATTCGTTGGTATTTTCACTCCAAATTTTCAACATTTTTTTGTGACCCCCCGTTATGAACAGTGGCAATATCAGTTTGTTAGCGGCTGCTTATGCACAGCGACTCGGCATTTAGCACCACAGGTGCAAAACATTGAACAGGATGTAAAAAATGACAGCTGTACTGTTCATGGGGAGGTGTAAAAAATGGCAATGTTGCAAATCTGCAGTAAAAATATTTAAAAAAATGGTGAAGTCATGAGCGTACATAGAAACTGTGCAACGCACACCCGTAATATAATTAGGTTGGGGATTTTTTACAGCCGATTGTCAACTCAGGCATTTTGGTGCCTCCGATCATGAACAGTGTCACTGTGATTTTCTTTATCTGTGCCGAACAATGATTTCCCACAGCGACCATGCATCTCTGCGCTGAAAGTGGGAAAACACACTTCGGCCATGTTGTGTAAAATGACAGCTGTACTGTTCATAAGGAAGTGTGGAAAAATGCCACTGGTGAAAATCTGGACTGAAAATATTACAAAGTCATGAACTTACGAGAGTGCGTGGAAACTGCGCAATGCTCACTCGTAACACAGTCATTTTATGGACTTTTGTCACCAAATTTTCAACATAGCCATTTTAAGACCTCGGCTCATGAACAGTGTAACTGTGATTTTCTTAATCTGTACCAAACATTGCTTTTCCTCAACAGCACCTTTGTGCGCTACATGTCGCGAAAACACATTACTAGGCGACATATGAAAATGGCAGCTGTACTGTTCATAGAAGTGTAATAAAATGGCAATGTTGAAAATCTGGAGTAAAATATTAAATTTGCAAACTTACGAGCATGCATAGGAACTGCGCCTTAGCTCAATAAACAGTCATTTTTAGAATTTTTCACCAAATTTTCAACATAGCCATTTAAAACCTCTGCTCATGAACAGTGTCACTGTGATTTTCTTAATGTGTACCATACATTGATTTCGCACGCCACTGCGCCATTGTGCGCTACATGGCAGGAAACACATTTTGGCCAAGGTGTGAAAAATGACAGCTGCACTGCTCAGGAGGTGTGGTAAAATAGGCAATGTTGAAAAATCTGGGTAAAAATATTGAAAATTAGCGAACTTCTGGCGTGTGTAGGAACTATTACAGCATACGCTCGTAAAACAGTCATTTTTAGAATTTTTCACAAATTTTCAAAATACTCTGTTTAGAGCCCACCTTATGAACACTGGCAGTGTCGCTTTGTTAATTGTTCCGAAAGGTGATTTCACGCAGTGGCTTGCAAATCACCCTTCCGCCCGAGTAACGCCATGACAGTGCAAGAATTCATGAGGAGGGGTCCCAAAAACCCCATGTTGAAAATTTGGTGCAAAAATTCCAAAAAATGCCTGAGATATGCAATAAAGTTGAAAAACCCTATCTAGCCCATTATACAGCTTAACGGTATTTCCTCAGTTAAGCGTCGGCTTTGAAGAGTGCAGACGTGTTCCCGGTCCACCGAAGATCGCTGCATCGCATTCCGGAGGAAGTACGGGTGGGGGTGTGGGAGGCAGGGGAGTGGTGGGTGCGGGTTGTGGGGGCTGGGAGACTGCATGGGACCATTTTGCTTTACAGGTGTTTTTTTTTGTTTTTTTTAAAAAGATGATGTGGGACGCTTGCCACGCTGGGGTGGGCTCCCAGCCTGGCACAAGGACAGCTGTGGGGCGTGAAGCATAGCATCAATTGCTACGCTGGGGTGGGCTCCCAGCGTGGCACCCGGTACTTTGTCGGGGGGACAATGGAGCCGACTGGGGATTGGGCACCCCCTTCAGCCTATCTGATAACACCACGCTGGGGTGGGCACCAACTTGGCATTTGGAAGGCTTTGGGGAAGCTGAAGACAGCCGACGGGGATTGGGCACCCCTGCCGGCTATACAGTGTGCGGGGGGGCAGCACGCAGCATGCGCATCTGTGTGTGTGTGTGTGGGAGGAGCTGCGATGAGCAGGCGATATCTTATCGCTGCTCACTGAAGCGTAGCTCCCCCTTTCAACTGTATGCCACTGCATTTTGGAGCTTGTCACAGACAGCTCCAGCATGCAATTGCGGACAGGGGCTGCGCCTGCCAACACACTGACTGAATTGGAGGAGGGGTGACAACACCTCCGAAAACTCGGATGATGGCACTATGGTCCTCCCCAGAGACTTCTTTGACCCTCCTTTAACCCTACCCACCCCTGACTTTCAATATCCTAGCTTCCACTTACACAGGGTGACTCCCCAGGAGGCTAGGCCACACCTGCTTCAAGCTCTAAAGAGCAGTAATATTGGCAGCGACTCCCTGGACCCCAGTATCCTCCGCCGGGTCCTGGATCAGGTCCTTGCCCCCCTAACTACCTTGCTCAACAAGTCCCTCTGCCTGGGGCAATTCCCTACAGCCTGGAAAACAGCCACAGTCACGCCCATACACAAAGGAGGTGACAGGTCCTCAGCCGGGAACTACCGGCCTGTCTCCATCCTTCCACCCCTCTCCAAAGTCCTTGAAAAACTGATGGCTACCCAAATCACAGATTACCTGACCAAAATACAACATCCTCTGCCATGAACAACACGGATTCCGTGCAGGTCACAGTACCAGCACTGCTCTTATTGAGTTCTCAAATTTTCTTCATTCCTCCCCGGACTCGGGCTCACTAGCAGGGGCAGTGTTTATTGACCTCTCAAAGGCTTTCTACACTGTCTCCCACCCCCTCCTGTTGGATACCCTCAACCGCACCGGCTTTGCCGCTGGCCCGGTCTCCTGGTGCTCCAGCTACTTGTCTGACCGCTCTCAGCGTGTTAAAATTAATGGGACCCTCTCCAATACATGTCCCATCCGATCCGGTGTCCCCCAGGGTTCCATCCTAGGTCCACTTCTTTTCTCACTATACCTCAATACCATGCCCAGAGCTTGCATGGGTAAAATCCTGCTGTACGCAGATGATGCCGTCATCTTTGCCACCCAACGAAACCCCATCTCCCTTCAAGACACCTTGCAACTAGCCTTCAATGATGCTGAAGCCTGGTTCAAAGAGCACAGACTTGTAGTCAATCTAAAAAAAAAAACAAATCCATGCTCTTTGCCCATCCCCAAAACAAACTCAGTAATTTCCCACTCGGTATCCTCCCTGGCTCTAAGCATCCTCTCGAGCAAGTCCGCCTGTACAAGTACCTCGGGGTCTCCTTTGACTCTGCCCTCACTTTCCACGACCACATTGATACTCTAGCCTCAGCTACAAATACACGGCTAGGTATCCTTTATCACTACAAGCACTGCCTCCCCCCCAATGCCCTCCGACTAGCAGTCACCTCCTCAATCATGTCCCTTGTGGACTATGGCCTGCCTGTCTATGGTGCCGCGGACATGACCGCCCTCAATAAAATCCAACTCACCTTGAATAAGGCCTGTAGATTAATTACGGGAGCCACCAGATTAACCCATACCTGCCAGCTATATGACTTGGCTAAGCTGCTTAACCTGGACAAACGGCTTGGATACCAAACCTGCCTCATAACTAAAAAAAACACTCCTTGGACTATCCCCTCCTGGCCTGACAGCCTCTATCCACCTAGCTCAACCCTTAGTCCAAACTCGTAGCTCCTCCAGGGCCACCCTGTCTGTCCCTAGAACCAGGACTACACATGGTCAACGGTCCTTCTGTTACAGAGCCCCCTCCTGGTACAGTACTCTCCCCAGCTCCATCACCGATACCCGTACAATCTCCAGCTTCAAAACCGCACTTCGAAGTCAGCTATTTAACATGCGTAGCTGTGCTTGTCCCCAGCCGTAGGTGTTCCAGCTCATTGTACCCGACAGAACTCTCTGAGTAGCTTAACAACAACAACTGACAAAACTCCCAGAGTGGCTCACCTCCCTAACCTATCACCTACCCTGTCCCATAGCCACCTGTTTTTACTAACCTAGCAGTACCTGCTCAAGACTAATTGTCTGCTTAACCAATGTATGCTTACCTCTCAATCCTATCTGAATAACTGTAATAACCTGTCAATACCAAACCTGTAACACTGTTATTGTAAACAAAGTAATTACTGCATATATCTGCCTAAACTGTGGACCGCTATGATGTAAAAAGTTATCTACAATGATGTAACTAAATGTTGTACTGTGTTTTGTCCTCTTTGTGACGAAGTACCTTTGGAAACGAGCCTCTGGCTCAAAGATTGTAAACTGATGTATGAATAAATAAATAAAATAAATGTTTCTTGCACATGCGTGCAAGCAAACATAACAGTTATTCCTGTTTGCTTTTAGCAATTTTATGACTTGTACTGCACAATTTCCCAAGGCAAATAACACAGAATTGTTATTAGTAGATAACTGTTCAGCTGTTTGTTTTTTTCCCTGTTTTCTTGCCTGTCGTGAGCCTACTGACCGGTAGGATTCATTTTTTCCTCTTCATCTAGCTTGATACATTGAGGCGTTGTGTGCTCTACAGTCAGAGGAGTGTTTAGATTACAGAAGCGAGGGGAGAGAATTGAGCTATGCATGAAACCCCAGCAAGTATTATCAACGATTTTGAATCTCACACTGCAGATTGCCCTCTTATGCTGTGCATTCTCACAGAACAATAAATACTGTCATGGCCAAAAGTTAGTTTTGATCTCTTTCAACAGTGGAAAGTCTCACAAGTCATGGATTTTCGTAAGATCTCTTTGTGTGTGCATATGTGCGTGTGTGATCTATGATCCTTTGACACGCCATTTGTGCAAAATTGGCAAAATCATCATTAGGATAAAAAATGTCTTCCTTTTCTCAACCTAGTTTACATAGTGTCTGATCAGACTTTCTGAACCATGTTTCAAGTTTGTCCAGCACTGGGACAATAATTAAATATCAAGCTGGATTCAATCCTTCGGAACCAAAACGCTATATTCCTTTTTATTGCTTTGGGGAAAACAGCAAGAGTACCCGTCTCAGCTCTAACAGTTGCCTCTGAGACGGATTTAGGGATATAAAGGTCCTACAAAACCTCCAAGTCACGTGTATCACAGTCCAGTCCCCACTTTTCAGCACCATATAACACTTGTGCATTCACATTCGCCTCCTAGCATCTTTTCAGTGCTAAATATGAGGTACTTGCAAAAATATGGGCAAAGCAAATAATACTTGGATGTAGTAGCTGTTTTCTTTAATGTGTGTATTCTAGTTCAGGGATCTATTGAACCAGACTCCTGGGTGACAAACAGTCACTTCCTGAGAGGAGTTATTAAAGATGATTCCATGTTTATGGTTCAGCTTGTCTGTATCCAAGCACTGCTCTTAGTTTCTGATATATCAAGTTGCACGTCAGCATATCTAGTGTTGTCCCAACCATCTGCATTGCTGTTTTTAAATCTAATGGAGATTCTGATAGGATGACTGCATCATCCGCATGACTAGATTTTTGTTGGGATACCAGTAACCCATTATCTCTCTATGAAGTCCAAACTATCTGTTGTTTACCTGACACAAAATGACTGCACAAGAGGTAATGAGGAGATAGGAAATGCGTTTTATATAACTAATTGCACTTCCGTCTTCCTTCCCATGCCAGTTCTGTATTCTGACATGTACTGACCAGTTTTTATCTAGCTTTGGGTGACCTCAGATATACATAAGAGTTCCACTCTGCTCCACAGGTACTGCTATTTCTTTTCATATTTCTAAGACATTCTATGACTATCATTATAAAAAGGGTCTGAGAAATGGAGCTTTCTGATTGGCTGCAAACATTCTAACAGCCTTATGTTAATCTTTTATTAACATACATGTAGAGCTTAGTCATATGCTGAACAAGGTTTAACACTGTTTAAAAACATGTTTTATTATAATAGCAATAAGGCACTCCCAAGGATTATGTTAATGGTCACTTAATCACCCTCTAGGGGCATGTGGCCCTCGGTTACACCTCGTGCCACAGTACACCCCTAGAAGGTGATTAACAGACCATTAACCTAACCCTTGGTCATGCCTTATTGCTTAAATAACACCATTCCATGCTATTTATCTGAATGGCCTGGAATGGTGTTATTGATGTCATAGAATGTTCAGGCAGTATGAAAAGAGAAAGCTGCAGCTGCTAAGGAGAGAAGGATTCAGGGTAGTTACAAAGGCAACAAAATTAGATGACTAATTCGACAAAGAAGGTGAAAAACATATCAGAATATTAGACAGACTCTAAAGGGACAACAGGGGACATCTAGAGATGTAAAAAACTGTTTCCTGTCACCTTTAAGTGATGGAACAAATGTGTTCGCTAGATCTAGCTAGTCAACTTACACATCACTCTAAACATTAAATAGCATGGAGGCCAACAAAGAGCCCTGTTTCACTCCAGATACAGCAGCAAGATGAGCTGTTACAGAACCATCCTTTGACTCTTGTACAAGCCTTAGTGTTATAGACCGCACTCAGTTCATATGTCACCCTCGTTTTCTGTTCCTGTGCTTGAGCTAGCTTGTTCTGTGTTTATGATAGAATCCACGCTCAGATAACCATCATGCTATGATATCCGTCTCCGACAGTGGGAATGGATGGCGTCAGATATCTGTGTGACAGCTGTAGTTTTATCACCGACAGCAGCTTATCATTTATATGTAGCATATATGTTTCACATTTTGACTTGATATGCTAGTACCTTCACCTTTGTCAAATGAAATAATTCATTTTTTATATGATATTGCTTTTAAAATGTTCTGTGACGTGGATTTTGTTGTGTCTTTAGGCTGGTGTCTGTTGTATGGGTTGGGGATATCTTTAGACAGAACAAGTGGCGTGATAAGTTAGTGTTATGTGATGGGGGAGAAGCGAGCGGCTCAAACAGCAGTGAGAGCAGGTGATCGCAGTAGAAAGCTTGGATTTTTTTTTTAAATTTCCCAATGTCGACTTGACCCATCCCCAGCCACTGTCACCCGGTGTCCTCTGGGACTTTCTTTGTCCAGCTCTTCCCCCAGTGCTGCCCCCCCTCCCCCGGCAGAGTCCCTCTCAAACCCCACCGGAACAGGATCTGGTTCACCAGGATGTGCCCAGATAGCCGGGTGCTGCAGGGCCTGCGGGAGACCGGTGTCATCCTACCAGTCATCATTTTCCTGTTTTCTCCCCGGCATGGAGGAGGTGGCGTGCAGTGACCCCAGTGGCTGTGCTGTGCACATTCCCATATGCAGCATGCCAAGCGTCTGTCCCACCTCCACCCCTCCCTTGCATGCAGGGTCAGTGTGCTGACCCCCCAAGCCACCGCTAGGGGCCAGGCTAATGCTAGCCACTGGTCCCACCCCTCCCTGGAGGAGGAGAGTAGTCCTTGGGATGCTAGATTCTCTCCCCCCCCCCCGCCAACCCTCCAAATCCTGAGGTCACTCCCGACCTCTGGTCATTGGCACGGCGAGTGTTGGCACTACTGCTGTGCCAGTCAGCCAACTCTACAAAGCTTGGAATTTAAAACAAAATTCTTAAATGGGTGAAGACAATCATGTGTAACACTGACTGATTATGCTTACGGAGCAAGGATCTGGGTAACGGAGACTGGGCTCATAACAAGAAGAAAAAGGCCAACAAATCATTTTAGAAATTCTAATGCCGGGACAAAGATTTTTACAATACAGAGGCATGGAGCACTGGAGTTTTTTAAAACCGTTGTACTGTATTTAAAAAAAAAAAAAAAAATTTTTTAATGTTTTGTTAATTTGTTTATGCTCCTCTGGTACAGGCCCAGTTATTCTGGTCTGACCCAGGCCTGTCACACAGCATCCCAGGAACTTGTCTCGACCTCCATTCCTGCCCCCATGGCTCCCCCCCATGGTGGGGTTAGCAGGCCCCTTCCTACCTGCTGGAGAAAGGATCCGATTTGTGGAGATAGGGCCCTGTCGCTGGTGCGGGGCCTGCAAGGGGTTGGATGGCTCATCATTGCTCTGGTTGGGATTTTCCTTCCTTTTTTATCCCCAGGGTGCCGGCTTTGGGATGATACACAAGCTCGGATGCAAGCATGCAGCACGTCATCAGCAACTTCCCTTAGCCAGTTATGTCTCTGTGGTCACCCATGTTGCAGTATTGCACCGGAGCATGACTGCCGCCCCCCCCCCGAAAAGTATAACTTCCTTTGGGGTGCCCAGCCCTTCTTCTCCCAGCCAGCCCCCAACAACCCAGGCTCAATCTCGAACCCAGGTCGCCAATGTGGCGGCACATGTGGTGTCCAGCACCTCAACCCCCCCCCCCCCATGCCACTGTGTATTTAACAAAACAGTGGTCTGGCAGGTGTGCCAGCCAGTCAGATTCCAGTATTGTGTTTACCCATTTTATAATTCTGCAGTGTTGTAAGCCCTGTCATGTGTTATTATTTATTAAATCCATGACTGTAGTGTTTAATTCCACTTGTTAAAAGTTTTACTGAAAAAAAATCATACTTGATCGTTACTTAAAAATTTTTACCACTTCACTGTTTTCCTGTGGCTTTTATTATTTATCCTGGATATCCCAGCTGAGATGCAACATTTTGTTTCCAGTGGGGTCCTGTTTCTGTCAGTCTTCGCCATTGAGTGGACTGGAGCACTGGGAGATTATGTGCCTTGCTCAGTGATCTCCAGGTTCCCAAGTAAGTGCTCTAACCACTAGACGACACTGCCTCTTTAAATTGCTGTGACCTGTATGATAATTGCTGATGTTTTTCCAGCTGCTGTTACATGAGACGAGTTCTTGGGCCGATTGCATTAATTGCGAGAACTAGTTTTCGTGCAGATTCCAGTTTGAGAGGTAAAACATTTTGCTGTACATTTGGATTTCTTTAATTGTGAGAACCAGTTTTCTTGTGTATTCCAATTTCTTTGAGAGGTAAAAAATGTTGCTGTTGAGTTGGGTTTATTTTTCACCTGTCTCAGGTGTGTTTATGTTATACCGCAGTCACACCCATAAATAATTAACGTGCTTCTTACCCCAGGAGTCCTTTAGCATCAGCAACTTTAGCAGTTAGCTGGTTAGGTGCAACTGCCAAAGTTACTGATGCTAAAGGACCCTTGGAAGAAAGAAGATTACTGCGGTGAGTAATTTTTTCTTCCGTGCAGAAAGTCATGGTTGGGACACCATGGGGTTCTTGTGACATTATAGAACCTTGAGATTGAAGGTCAAGTGGTTCTCGGGTGTCACAAGAACGCCGAGGCACCCCGACCACGATGATATGCACAGCAGCATGTTACAGTATATGTTGGTTTTATATAATTGTAGGGTTGACTCGGTCGACAGTACCCGTCTCTGTAACATAAGATATACAGTACCGTAACAGATAAACATGCCCGGTATCACAGCTCAAGGACACGCTTTGGCATCGGGAGGCTGTGAATAAGAGCAGACCACCACCAGAGTTGTAGTTTTCAATAAAATTTATAAAAAAGAAAACCTATGTTAATTTTAGGCATCCATTATATAGAAACCTAGACAATGAGGGCAGAAAAAAGAACACTGGTCCATCCAGTCTGCCCGTAAACCTTAATAAATCTGGGACCTATTGACCATACAGGGTTCTAACCCACAGTATCCACCCCATGCTCCCCGCCCTACCGCTGTCGCGTTGAGTAGTCACTAAGCTCTTCACTCTGTCCATTTATGCAAACCATTTATAGTTTTGGCACCCACCACATCAGCAAGCAGATTGTTCAACAGCTTCACCACCCTTCTGTAAAATAAAACTCTCATTTTATTTATTTATTTCAAAAGTTTCCCCAGAAAAGACGTACTGAGCTGATTAACAGCTTGTTTCAGATGCGTCCTGGAGGGAATGGGGAAAATGAAGATAATGCACAACAGTCCTAAGCAATAAGTACTTGGCAAGTAGAAGACCTAAGTAGCAAACATTAAGCTATAAGCAAATAATACAAATTAGTGCAATATCCCAATATCCCCGTCAGTTTTCACTCGTGCCCTCGTGTTCTTTATTCACTGGTTATGCTAAACAATTCCTCACAATTTACCTTATTCATTCCTTACAGGAACTTGAAGGTCTGAGTCATCTCTCTCTCTCTCTCTCTTTCTCCTCTCTTGTCTGCAGCAAGTACATGATCAGTGCTTTGAGCTGATGCACTTAAGATCTGCCCTGCTGACCTCGAATCATTTTGGCCACCCTACGTTGCACTGTCTTCAGCCTGTCCTTATCTTTCCTTAGGTGACAGCTCCAGAACTGGGCACAGTACTCAAGGTGGGGCCTTGCCAGTGATCTGTAGAGATATAGTAATACCTCCTTCCTTCCTTCTGCTGTCAGTACCCCTTCCTATACACCCCAGCATCCTGTTTGCCTCACTGTAACCCTTCTTTCAATGGTTTGGTTGTTTTCGGGAGTCGCTGATGATGCCCCTGTATTCCTGATGATCTGTAGGTAACGCGGTAGTGCCATATTTGTGGCCCGGGTCGTGCCTGAAAATGGTCCCTCAGATCAGTGTGCTTACCTAGTAATCAAAGACGTAAATAAAAATAAATAAATAAATGCTCTGTAGGTCTCTTTCTTCAGAGGTCATGCACCACCACCACCAATTCAGTACGCTGTCCTTGGGTTCTTGTTTCCTATGAGCATCACCTTGCATATTGGCATTGAATTTCAACTGCCAAACCTCTGACCACCTCTCTAGCTTTTGCAAGTCTCTCTCTGCCTCTCTAACCCCCTCCTCACTGTGCCGTGCCACAGAGCTTAGTGTTATCTGCAGAGAGACACATGTCCTGGATTCCTTCTCGTATGTCACTAATGAACATACTGAAAATTCTGGACCCAGGACTGATCCTTGTGACACCCCACTGGTGAACTCCCTCTCTTCTGATTTGACTCTGTTAACCATAACCCTCTGTTGTCTCCCTTCCAACCAGCTTCTCACCCAACTAACTGTGTCCTTCACTTAATATAAATCCTCTGGCTTCTTCACTAACCTCCTGTGAAACACCGAGTTGAAAGCCTTGCTGAAATTGGAGTTGATACACAGTGTGGCCCTTATCCACTGTGCTTGTTGCCCAGTTAAAGAATACTATCAGGTTGATCTGACAAGATATTCCTGCCACAAACCCATGCTGTTTACTATCTTGGAGTCCACTGCTGTCCAGGTAGTTTACGAGGTTCTCTTTGACTAGTGACTCTTATCAGTTTAACCATAATAGAGGTAAGACTGACAGGTCTGTAGTTGCTCCTTTGCCCCTTGTGACGCCCCCTCCCCCGCCATGGAGCGTGTCTCTAGCCCTGTCCACACTACCCCTCTGTAACATTACAGAGTGCCCAAACCGTTACCGCAATGGTTAGCGTTTACACCTGTAATGTTACAGAAGGCGTTTTCGTAACCGTTGTTGAAACCACATAGGTGGTTTCAACAGCAGTCTCTTCCAGTTGCAGCAATGCGCGTTACGGGCGGTGTGGTGCGTAGTGGTCCCTGCAGGGCCCGTAGCACAGCACGGCTGCATCCTGAGGCAGGTGCCGCCGTAATGCGCCGGCACCCTGAGTGTGGACCAGCATTACCAGTCCCATAACAGACACCGCCGCAATGTGGACACACTGCACCGCTCCCTGCCTGTAACGGATTGCATCCATTACCGGGCTGGAGCGGTGTAGTGTGGACAGGGCCTTTGTCTGCTACCCTCCAGTCTTTTGGAACTACCCCTGTCTGAATTGAGCTATAGAATAGCCCTACCAATGGTTCTGTTAGTTCTACTGCCAGTTCTTTCAGCACCATCCGATACATCCCATCTAGCCCTGGAGCCTTATCTATCTTAAGGGCTGCTAGCTGCCTCGTCTCCGGGATCTTCCTTACAGCTGCCTTAATGCTGCTGTCTGGCAGAGGCTCTCTGTCTTCCCTTGTGAATACAGAGCAGTAGTCATTGAGAATGACTGCTTTCTACCCATTTCACCCTCCCAATCACCCTACCGCCCTCTGTTAGCTTAGCAATCCCTCCTCCCTCCTTGTTTCTTTTTTCCCTAACATATCTAAAGAACTGTTTTTCCCCACCCTTGACCCCCTCTGCAATATGCAGCTCTGTGTCTGTTTTTGCTTCTCTGACCGCCCTTTTAGTTTCCCTTGCTCTCATTTGGTACTGTCACCATTCTTCCTTTCCTTGTACCTGATAAAGGCATTCTTTTTGACTCTCGCTGCTTCCCTGACCTTTCTAGAGAACCATATGGTATTTTGTACCTTTTTTTCTTTTGATTGCTTTTCTCATGCAAGTCTTTGTTACGTCTGTATAATGGCCTCCTTGAGTGCCTCCCTATCTTTTCTAGACATCCCTGATGCTGTCCACTTCAACTAACTTCTCCCAGACCAGCTCCCTCATCCGGTTGAAGTCAGTCCTTCTGAAATCTAGGACTTCAGCCTTTAATGAGGGCTTAGCTGTTCCAGGGCCAGGTCAAACCATATAGAGTTATGCTCGCTGGACCCTAGTGGCTCCCCTACCCTCACTCCTCCTACCAGTTCTGAGTTGGTGAGCACCATATCAAGAATGGCAGCCTGCCTAGTGAATTCCTTAATCAACTGCACCAGCAGGCAGTCCAGCAATGTATCCAGTGGGGCCTGACTTCTGGGGCACTTGGGGGCTGCTGGAATGCCCCAATCAGTATCTGGCAGGTTTAGCTCTCCCACCACCACCACCACCACCCTTTCTAGTTCTGTCCTTAGCTTCTTATTGCTCTCCCCTCCGCCTGTCCTGGAGGTCTATAGATAACCCCCATTCGTAGTGTCTTCCCTGAGAATATCATGAGCTGAACCCATGGTGATTCCGTCTTCTCATTGCCTCCCCTGATGTTTCCATCCTCCACTGCCTCTATGCTCTCTCTGACATATAAGGCTGTCTCTCCATCCCTCACTGCCTCGCCTCTATGCCCTCTGACATACGAGGCTATGCCCCCATCCTTCACTGCCTCTATGCCCTCTCTGATATATAAGGCTATGCCTCCATCCTCCACTGCCTCTGTGCCTTCTCTGACATATAAGGCTATGCCTCCATCCTCCACTGCCTCTGTGCCCTCTCTGACATACAAGGCTGTGCCTCCATCCTCCACTGCCTCTGTGCCCTCTCTGACATACAAGGCTGTGCCTCCATCCTCCACTGCCTCTGTGCCCTCTCTGACATACAAGGCTGTGCCTTCATCCTCCACTGCCTCTCTGCCCTCTCTGACATACAAGGCTGTGCCTCCATCCTCCACTGCCTCTCTGCCTCTCTGACATATAAGGCTATGCCTCCATCCTCCACTGCCTCTGTGCCCTCTCTGACATATAAGGCTGTGTCTCCATCCCCCACTGCCTCGCCTCTGTGCCCTCTCTGACATACAAGGCTATGCCTCATCCTCCACTGCCTCTATGCCCTCTCTGACATATAAGGCTATGCCTCCATCCTCCACTGCCTCTATGCCCTCTCTGACATACAAGGCTATGCCTCATCCTCCACTGCCTCTATGCCCTCTCTGACATATAAGGCTATGCCTCCATCCTCCACTGCCTCTATGCCCTCTCTGACATACAAGGCTATGCCTCATCCTTCACTGCCTCTATGCCCTCTCTGACATATAAGGCTATGCCTCATCCTCCACTGCCTCTATGCCCTCTCTGACATATAAGGCTATGCCTCCATCCTCCACTGCCTCTGTGCCCTCTCTGACATATAAGCCTATACCTCATCCTTCAAACAACATGAAGTCTTGCTATATTATAGACATTAGCAGTTTGATCCAGCTCTAGAACTGCCCCGGAGTGAAATGGTTAAAACTATTCCAAAATAGAATTTTGGCACGAAAGCAGCTCTATCTGTGTCATTTCAAACTTGAACTGTCAGATTCTTTACTCCGCCTCAGTGAACAGTCGCTCCGGAGATTTCTCCTTCTGCTTGGTTCATTCTCGGTTTAAAAGTGTTTCTCGGTTGGTTTAACGAGAATAGTTTATTTTAACCGTAAAACCGTTAAGTTCAAGCTCTATCTGTGGTAACCGTAAGTAAATGAAGGTTTTGTCTGTGTGGAACTTGTAAGTTATCGGTTCAGTTTTGAACCGATCAGTGGATTTAAAACTAAAGTTACTATTTTAGAGTGCGGTTCCGGTTCTTATCGGTTTTAAAAAAGCGGATTTATTCGGTTTTCCAATACCCGTGACACGGTTAGGAACCGATAAGGGTGTCTTGCCTAGACTGCCGTTAAAGGCAAGTTTTGGTTAGGCTGGCATTATGTCTGAGAAACCCAAAAGAAAAACCGGCCCACTGGGTTTCAACACTGTGATGTTTGTGGGGAAATCTTTGCAAGGCTGACCCACACACCACAGGTGTTTATTGTCTGGGGTTTGACCACCTCCAGTCAGACTGCCAGGTATAAGAATTTCCTGCAGCCACCCTGGAAAAAGATTGGGCAGGCTCAGGGAACGAGAGGCAAAAGTCCGCTGACCCGGATGGTCAGCCCCGGTCTGCGCCAACCGAACCAGAGGGAGTGCCTCTGACCAGGGCCAGACTTCTCAAGTCAAAGAAAAAGCTGGTTCTGAGGAACCAATTCAGTAAAGAAAACAAGAAAATCAGCAGGTCTAGAGTCCAAAATTCCTTCTCCAACTGCTGCAGAGATAACAAAGCCATACAAATTGTCCAGTCACTGTCTCAGGGTCCGTCCGAACCACCACTATCTGGTAAAGGTCGGTTCTTCCGGTCCCAGTGTTTCAGGATTACGATATTGAGGAATTTTAGAACCAGAGGAGGGGAGGAGGATTATGAACAGTATGAATGTGGCTGGGAAGGTCTGTGTGACCATTGAACCGGACATCTCCCCAGACAGACCTTTAGAATCTCCCTATGCTGTCTGAGTCCCCATCTCATTTTATGTTTTATAAAAAGTTGCTGAAACCCTCCAGCTTCCTTTAGAAGAGGATGTGGATGAGCAAGAGGAGCCTGATTTTGTAGAAATGATGGATATTCCAGAGTCTAGGAGATTGTCTATTCCTTTACATAAGTCTTTTAGGAAACAAACAATTAAAATTTAAAAGCTCCTAATTCTGTGCCTCCTGTAGATAAAAAGATGGACAGAAGGTATACATTGTCAGGCCCTGATACAGAATTCCTTTCTCAGCAATGCAGTCATGTTGGGGTAGTTCAGGCTGCTGCCTGTGATAAAGCTAATATTCCCTTGGCTTTACATCCTCTGACAAGGATTCCAGGAAGATTGATGCCATGCAAAAAAACAGTACATGGCAGCCTCTGGGACTCAGGCAAGCAAATTATATGGCTTATGTAGCTAGGTATCAGAAATCTAGATGGGATACTGTTATGCAATTGGCCAAGCAGGCCCATGGCCAGCTGGCTAGTGAACTAGAACAGGTGGCTGCTGATGGCATTGAAGCCTCTAAGGTTCAGTTTCATGCTGCTGTGGATGTTAATGTTGTTTCCTCTAGGGTCATGGCCACATCTGTAGCTTTTCGTAGGTTGGCCTGGCTCAGGTGTACTAGTTTGTCACAGGATACCCAGACTAAGGCTATGGATTTTCCTGTGGTGGGAAATTCTCTGTTTGGAGAGCAGACAGAAGAATTACATGAAGAAAGATGGATGAATATAGGACTACTTACAAGAGTGCCCAGGCTAAGGAGCGCCAAGCCACTCCTCAAAGGCATGCCCCCAGGGGTAGGGGTAGCCTTTCCTGCAGACTCAGGCCTCCTCTGCCTATGCTCAGAGGGCTTCTTCAGAGGCAGGGGCAGGCAGGGGTGGGCAGACCTGCTCCCACCCCCAGCCTAAAGCTCCTCAGAAACAGGCACCCTGATGGGGTGCCCAGGGCATTCTCCTGTACCAGTGGGGGCAGGCTGGCTTACTTCAGTCAGAATTGGGCTTCTTTAACCTCAGACAAGTGGGTTCTGGAAGTAGTAAGCCAGGTTCTGGTTCTCAGCTTCAAAAGTTTCCCAAGTTGAGAAGCAGACTTTTCTCCTACAAGTGCTTGAGACCCTCGCTCTGGAAACAGAGGTCTCATCCCTGTTAGCTCTCAGAGCAGTGAAAGGTTCCTCCTGCATCAGGGCAGGGGTCTATATTCAGATACTTCCTTCCCAAAAGACAGGAGAATGGCGCCCATTTTAGATCTCAGATATCTGAACAAGCATCTTTTGAAACCAAAGTTCAAAATGGTAACTCTGGCAATGATTTTACCTTCCCTAAGGCCAGGGACTGGCTAGCCTCCCTGGACCTCAAGGATGCCTATTTCCATGTCCTAATCAGAAGATCCCATCGAAAGTACCTCAGATTCGAGCTGCCCTCAGGTCATTACCAGTTCAAGCAATGCCCTTGACCTTACCTCTGCTCCAAGGGTATTCACAAAGTGTCTAGCAGTGGCAGTGGCCCACTTAAGAGGCAGAGGATTGCTGTTTTCCCTATCTAGACGACTGGCTCATTGTAGGCCAGTCCCCAGAACAGGTAAAATCTCACCTGCAGGTCACCCATCAGCTTCTCACCTCCTGGGTTTCTGCTAAACCTACCAAAAGTCGGTTCTGGAACCAGTCCAGGTACTCACCTTTATGGGGCAGAATTGGACACAAAGCTAGCCAGAGCCTTTCTTCCCCAGAAAGGGTAAGGAATTTAGTGCTCTGGCCTCCTCCTTCACTCTGCAGGTCTCTCGACCAGCAAGACACTTTCTGCAGCTCCTGGGGCACATGGCTGCATCACAGCTGTTGTGCAGGAGCCAGATTTCAGATGAGAGACATTCAGTTTCATTTGAGAACCTTTTGGTCTCAGAGAAGAGACCCCCTTTCCAAGTTGGTCCCAGTGACTCGAACCTTGATCCTAGCTCTCCAGTGGTGGCAGGATCAGAGCAATTAAGGCGGGGTCCCTTCATTTCCCCTTCTCACGACTTGACTCTCACTACAGATGCTTCCCTTCTGGGTTGGGGAGCCACATGGGCGACCTTTCCACTCAGGAGTCTGGTCCCCAAGGAATCTCTGCTCCACATCAATTTGCTGGAACTCAGAGCTGTCTTTTAGCTCTTAAGCTTTTGTGCATCTGTCCACGACAAGGTGATACAAGTCAGAACAGACAACACCACAACAATGTGGTACATCAACAAACAGGGGCACTCAGTCTTGACCTTGTGCACCGAGGCAATAAGTTGTGGTCTCTGGCCTATTCCCTGAACACTTCCTCATAGCAGTTCATCTTCCAGGAAGGACAATGTCCTAGCGGATGCCCTCCGAGGATTTCCCAGGCCATCACGAATGGTCCCTGGATCCTCAAGTGCTGGGGATAGTTTTTGCCAGGTGGGGCATCCCTCAGATAGATCTTTTGCAGCCCCAGACAATCACAGACTTCCTCTGTTCTGTTGCAGGCCTCCAGTGCTGGGCTCAGTTCCCTGGATGCCCTTCTTCTGGATTGGGAGGAAGTTCCTCTGTGCTTTCCCCTCTTTCCTCTCCTGTTCAAAGTACTAGTCAAAATCAGATCTCAGCCTTGCAGGGTGATTCTGATTGCCCCGATTGGGCCAGGCAGCCCTGGTACCCTCCTTCTGTCTCTGACAGTCCATCTTCCCTGTGCCTCCCCAGGAATCACAATCTGTTGACTTGTGCCCAGGGAAGGGTTTGGTATCCGGACCTCAAATCCCTCAACCTCAAGGCCTGGCTCTTGAGGAGTTAGAGTTTGCTGATTTACACCTCTCTCAGGGTGTTCTGGAAGCCTTTAGGATCTCAAGAAAGCCTTCCACTAGGGCTACTTATAGTTCTAAATGGAAAAGGTTTTCCATTTGGTGTGCTGGGAAAAATATTTCCCCGGAATCTGCTGAATTGCCCATTTTGTTAGATTACATGGTACATCTTAATTCCTTGGGTCTCAGACCAGCTACCTTGAGAGTTCATTTGGCAGCTGTGTCTGCTTTTGTGTCAGCAGGAAAGTCATCCCCTCTTTCCTCTCATCCTGTGTTTCCAAGTTTTTAAGGATTACTCATACTAATCCTCCCTTTAGAACCGGCCCCTGCTTGGGACCTTACTGTTTGCATTGCCCAGTTAATGCAACCCCTTTGAACCTCTGTCTTCTGCAGAGCTTAAGTTCTTGGAAAACTGTTTTCTAGTGGCTATCACTTCTGCCAGGCGCATAAGTGAATTGCAAGCCTTGTCAGTGGAGACTGACTTTATTTCTTTCCACAGGGATAAGGTAGTCCTTAGGACTAATAGGAAGTTTTGCCTAAGGTGGTTTCAGATTTCCATCTTAATCAATCTATCTCCCTTCCAGTATTTTTCACTGATCACTCCTCTTCGGTGAGAGGAGGTTGTACAGCGTGGATGTTAAGAGAGCTCTTAGTTATTATATAAGCGTGCAAAGGTCTACAGGTTTGAATCCCTCCAACTTTCCTTACCTATGGTGAAGTTGGGAAAGGCAAAACCTGCCACTAAGAGATCAATAGCCAGGTGGATTGTCTCTTGTATCCAATTTTGTTATCAGAAAGTGGGCAGAGCCCCCAGGTTTGAGGCTCATTCTACCAGGGGTACAGCTACGCCTCTAGCTGCTGCCAGAGATATCCCTTTATTAGAGATTTGCCAGGCTGCTACTTGGAAAATGGTACACACCTTTACAAGCATTACTCCCTGGATGTCCAGGCCAGGAGAGATGCTCGGTTTGCACAGCTGTTCTTCAGAGCCTATTCCTAAGTAGGTTCTGTCCTCCTCCATGGAGGTACTGCTGTGTATTCTGCTAATGTCTATAATATAGCAAGACTTCATGTTGTTTGAAGAAAAATTACTCACCTTAGTAATGTTGTTTCTTCTAATGGAGTCTTGCTATATTATAGACCTCCCCAACCATCCTCTCAGAACCTCTACTTGGTGGGGTGCGGGCAACTTAGTGTGGGCACTACTTATGCCCTGTTAGCATTTTGTCCCTTTGGGACTTTGGGGTGTGTATGTGTAGCGTGTGTGTGTTTATTATACTTATGTTCCATTTTCATATTATTAGAATGGTGTTAGTATTTCTGGTCCCTGACTTGAGTCTTGGGTGTTGGGACCATCAGTGGTTGTTATTATTTAGGTAGCCATTTGGCTAGTGTAGTTACAGCTTCCACATAGACCTTAGTGAGTTTGGCTCATAAAGAATCTGACAGTTCAAGTTTGAAATGACACAGATAGAGCTGCTCTCGTGCCAAAATTCTGTTTTGGAATGGTTTTAACCATTTCACTCCGGGGCAGTTATAGAGCTGGATCAAACTGCTAATGTCTATAATATAGCAAGACTCTATTAGAAGAAACAACATTACTAAGGTGAGTAATTTTTTCTTCACTGCCTCTATGCCCTCTCTGACATATAAGGCTATACCTCCATCCTTCACTGCCTCTATGCCCTCTCTGACATACAAGGCTATGCCTCCATCCTTCACTGCCTCTATGCCCTCTCTGACATATAAGGCTGTGCCTCCATCCTCCACTGCCTCTGTGCCCTGTCTGACATATAAGGCTATGCTTCCATCCTCCACTGCCTCTGTGCCCTCTCTGACATAGAAGGCTATGCCTCCATCCTCCAATGCCTCTGTGCCCTCTCTGACACAGAAGGCTGTGCCTCCATCCTCCACTGCTTCTGTGCCCTCTCTGACATACAAGGGTATGCCTCCATCCTCCACTGCCTCTGTGCCCTCTCTGACATACAAGGCTATGCCTCCATCCTCCACTGCCTCTGTGCCCTCTCTGACATACAAGTCTGTGCCTCCATCCTCCACTGCCTCTGTGCCCTCTCTGACATACAAGGCTGTGCCTCCATCCTCCACTGCCTCTGTGCCCTCTCTGACATATAAGGCTATGCCTCATCCTTCACTGCCTCTATGCCCTCTCTGACATATAAGGCTGTGCCTCCATCCTCCACTGCCTCTGTGCCCTCTCTGACATACAAGTCTATGCCTCCATCCTCCACTGCCTGTATGCCCTCTCTGACATATAAGGCTATGCCTCCATCCTCCACTGCCTCTATGCCCTCTCTGACATATTTATTTATTTAAGAGTTTATCCAGGCAGGCATACTGAGCGGAGAAACCACTCGTTTCCAGATGTAGCCTGGGGGAAATAGGGTGGAGGGGCACATAGAATGAATTACATACATTCCAGGTTACCATTGATAAAGAGTATACAATAAGAGGGCTAAGACATTCATACATTACAGGTTGCCATTGTTACAGAGTTTGCAATAAGAGGGAGAGGCATTCATACGTTGGAGGCCCTGGGTATTTACACAGCATCCGTGGTATTCAGGTATAAGGCTGTGCCTCTATCCTCCGCTGCATCTGTGCCCTCTCTGACATACAAGGCTGTGCCTCTATCCTCCGCTGCCTCTGTGCCCTCTCTGGCATATAAGACTATGCCTCCACCGTTACCTCATCCTTTGTCCCATCCAAACATGGCATAGCCCAGGACTGTCCGGTCCCAGTAGTTATTCTCTGTGGCCCAAGTTTCTGTGATGCCTACTGGATCCATCTCGGTGTCTGCCATCATTGCCTGGAGCTCACTAATTTCCCAGACTGCTGGCATTAAGGCAGACCCCTTTCCATCTTTCTTCTGCTCCCCTATTACTTTTTCATATTTCTTCTCCCTTATTGTTCCATAGTCTTGTTAATTTTTTATTTTGCATGCTGAATATAGGCTTTGTCAGACCCCCCCCATTGGCCTCTTCCTGTATCTAATTTGAACTTTAACCTTACCATTACCCACCTTGCTTCTACTAGTCCCCTTTTCAGGGTGAGCTCTAGCTGGGTTCTGCACCTGCTCTCCCTTCTCAGTGGTTCCCCTAGCCTCCGTCTCCCCCACAGGCAGTTTAACTGTCCAATGTAAAAGTCAAACGTCTGCCCTAGAACACTGGGCCCCTCTCTCATCAGATGATGGCCGTCACCCTTGAAGAGCCTCCTGTCCCAGAAGCCCCCCAAGTCCCCACAAAGTGGTGCCCCTCCTCCTGACATTATCCTTTCAGTCACCCATTAAACTCCTCAATCTCTTTTATTCCTTACTGTATTGTACCCATTCCCCTTATTCCACACAGGGAGGACATTGGAAAAGGCCAGGGAAGCTGAATGCACCTTCATTTTGTCCTCCAGCCTGTTAAAAGTTCCGCTTCACTGCCTCCACAGACTGGTTCATCAAGATTGTTGGTACCCAAGTGTACCAGCACCCCAGCACTCCACCATCCTCCCTGTCCTATCTAGATCCCTGATGGCTGATGTACCAAGAAGGCCCTATCTGTTACCCTGCACCCTACATACCCGGTGCCTTTTATCCTTGTTCGTAAATTGTCTCGTTAAGCTCTGTACTGTACCAATCGAAGCATAATGGTCATGTTGTGTGTTTAAGAGTCAAACCCGGCCTGTAACCTCCTGGGTTGTGCCTGAAAATGGACAACCGTTCACCTGGTGCACCTTACCCAATAAACAAAGCTAAATAAAATAAATCTATATCCCTGATGGCTGATGCACCAGGAAGGCATCTGAGCATTTCACTCCCCTTCCCTCCCTCGCCCACCACCCTCTCCATTCCTCCTATCACTGAGTCCCCACGTCACTAAGATTCTCCTTGCTGACTTCCTCTTGCTCACCCTCTTGGGTGCCACCAAGTCATCCCGCCATTTCCCTTAACAGACTTAGATTCCCCTCCCCCCCATGGAGTTGGGTACCTCAGTGTCCTCCAGAGGTACAAAGTGATTTGCTGTCTGAATGGTGTGACACTGGTCGAACCCCTTGTGGCTGCCTCTGCCACCCTTCCGCACCAACCTCCAGTCCCCTGGGGCAGTGGACCTTTGGGGGAGTGGGGTGTGTGGGGTGGGGGAAAAGACCCCAGCTAAGTGGGTGTCACAGCTGAAATATCTCATCTCTTGCTGGTACAAGCTGAGCATTGAGCTTTGCAGAGGTCCTGCAGATGGGGCAGTGACCCCCTCCTCCTGAGTGTAACCCTGGAGAAGAGCGCTCCACAGTCCCTACAACTGACTACTTACCTGCAGTACCTCATCTCCATACTGGTCCTATTCTAAGGGACTTTTAGTCTCAGTGAACCTACCCAGCTAAAATCTAACTAAATAAACAAATGCTACAAAGAGGCCTCCCTTATATATGTGGTTCTGTTGTTATATTTGGAGTGCTTTCTACACCTCCCTTACTTAGAGCCTTAACCCATGATTAATTGCAATTATATATTTGTATAACATGCATGTACATAAATCTAAAAATTCAAAAATGTATAAATTTCTATTTCACTTTTACCATCCAAATGTAAAGGGAGATTTCAGTCATTGCCAGCATAGGTATTGAATTGCCATGTAGACTGCTACAGGAAGTGCAGGCATCTTTGGGAATAAGGGCAAATAAGTTAAATCAAAGGCTGTCCGTGCCTTTTTAAGTATAAATTCAGCTTCTTCTGTTCAGAATGCTATTGCAGCTGATGAAAGGCCAGTTTACACTGCCGTAGTTGCACTGCAACAGCACAAACACTCAGACTGCTGCACTGCAAACGTGGTTGTGTGGACACTTACCCGATCATGGTAAGTCAGTCCTGGATCCTCTTCTCAAGCTGCAGCAAAGCTGGGGCGGGTTTTTGGAGCAAGTTATGTAAACAGCTATGTGGATAGGCTGCACTGCTTACTCTGATGCATAGATAACCTCCCAATATGTCCCTGTGCCTCCCTCCTCCTCCTGATCAGGACCCCTCTCCAGTGCATCTTGCATCAGCATGGGGAGGGGCCGTGTAAACAGAGAAGCAGCTGGCTCAGGAGGTGGGGGGAAGGCATCAGCAAGGACTACGGTGCAGAGAAGAGCAGTTGTGTAAACAGGGCTGAAGTGGCCTTTGTGGCCCCGAAAGCTTGAGTACTTTACCATTTTTGTACAAGACATACATTACTTTAATACAAGGTATCAGAAAGCAACTCTTTTAAAATAGTTTAAACTATTCTCCGAGTAACATATTTGGAGTCAAGGTGACCCCAGGGAGGTGGGTTTTTATTACTCGAAGACTAAAAGTGAGCCAAGCAGACTTGACTCCCCCTTGCTTTTTGAGTGATCACAAGTGGGCTTATGTGAAAATCGAATATGTTGTGTGAACGTAACCGTCTTATATCTTTTTCCTATGTGAGACTGTGTTGCATAGCTAATCTGAACCACATCAAATTAATATTGGCTCAAAACAGCCTCAGTAAGTACTGTTGGCCAATGCAACTTAGGCCCTGTTCACACTGAACATGGTAAGCAAGAAACGTGTTTGAAATGGATGGTGGATTGTGGATGTGGATGTGGCAGTGGATGTGGCAGTGGTCACTGAGACCTGGGCCACTGCAGGACACGACTGGGACCTGAACCTGGAGGGTTACACTATGTTCAGGAAGGACAGGGGTGAGGGAAGGGGAGGAGGGGTAGCGATGATAGTCAAAAACTGCATTGGCATAGGGGGAGTAGAGGAGGCGGAGGGAACCGTGGAGGCGATTTGGGTCACCTTGATAAGGAGGGGTGGCAAGAGAGTAAAAATAGGAGTGGTGTATAGACCCCCTGCCCTGGCAGAAGCTGGAGGAGAGTTTGGTGGCAGATGTTGGGAGACACTGCAGACTGGGCAGAGGAACAGTGGTGGTGTTGGGGGACTTAAACATGCCAGGAACAGACTGGGAGACTATGACATCCTCTGTGACCAGGGAACAGAGGTTGTTGGATGTCTTTCAGGACGCGTTCCTACCTCAGCAGGTGGGGGAACCAACCAGGGAGGCGCGGATACTGGATGTGGTCCTGGCAGACAGTGACCAGATTGGGGGCCTGGAGGTAAGGGACCCGTTGGCGGGGAGTGACCATGCCACAGTCTGGTTCTGCCTGGACCTAGGAGGGCTAGAGGGCTGCACAAAGACGGAAGTAACTGACTTCAGGGGGACAGATTTTAAGGAAATGGAAAGGCTCCTTAAGGAGCATTTGGATGTGATTGGGTCAGACATGGACGCTGATAGTAGGTGGGAAATCATCAGGAGAGGGGTACAGGATGCTACCAGCACCTGTGCAAGAGTAAGACGAAAATGCGGCAGGGCCCGAAAACCCTGCTGGTGGACCAGGGAGGTCCAGGAGGTGGTGCGGGGAAAGAAGGCAGCCTATAAGAAATTCAAGTGCTCAAGGAGTGAAAGGGATAGTGGAGAGTATGAGCTGATGGCTAGAAAGGCCACTAGGGTGGTGAGGGTGGCTAAGGCAAGAAAGGAGCAGAACCTGGCCAGGGAAATTAGGAGAGGGAACAAGGGGTTCTTTAGATACATTGGGGAAAAACGAAGGGTGAAGGGGCAGATTAGCAGGATTAAATCAGGAGAGATGGGCACAAGACCCGGGGGAGCAGGCTGAGGTACTAAATGAGTACTTCACTCAGTTTTCACCAAGGAAAATGGGGTGCTGCATCATACATGGGAGAACAGAGATACTGGGGAGGGGCCCTCACCGATCGCGCGGGTCTGGGGAGAGGGAGGCATCACTGGCAGGAGGGGGAGGGCTAAGCAGGGAGAAGAGGTACGGAAGTGAAATCACAGCAGAGAGTGAGGAAGCCCTCAGCTCCCTTAAGACAGAGAAAGCACGGGGCGGATAAATTACATCCCAGAGTGCTGAAGGAACTTCGGATGTCCTGGCGAAACCCCTGGCGGAGCTTTTCACCATCTCTCTGAGGACAGGGTGGGTGCCCCAGGACTGGAAGGTGGCGAATATAGTGCCTATCCACAAGGGGGGATCAAGGGAGGTGGCAGGGAACTACAGGCTTGTCATCCTGACATCGGTGGTGGGCAAGGTGATGGAGGGCATTGTCAAGGAGAGGCTAGGGGGGGACCTGGAAAAGTCAGGGTGCCTGGACGATAGACAGCATGGATTCGTCCCGGGGAAATCATGTCAGACAAACCTTGTGGAGTTCTATGACTGGGTGACGAGTGCCTTGGACCTGGGTAGACCAGTGGATGTCCTCTTTCTAGACTTCAGCAAGGCATTTGACTCTGTTCTTCACATGGGCCTGTTGGATAAGCTGGGAGAAATGGGGGTGGGGAACCAGATGATCAGATGGATAGGCAATTGGCTCCAGGACCGGACCCAGAGGGTCGTAGTTGGCGGGATAGTCTCATCCCCAAGGAGGGTCATTAGTGGGTCCCACAGGATCAGTCCCTGGGCCCCTCCTCTTCAACGCCACGCCTCTGACATAAGGACAGGAATCAGGAGTGAGATGAGTCTCTATGGATGACTCAAAACTGGGGGTAGTGGATGGGGAGGAGGGGAGGTGACCCTACAGGGGACCTGGAGGCTCTGGAAAGATGGTCTAGAAAGTGGAAGCTGAGGTTCAATGCAGGGAAATGCAAGGTACTCCACCTAGGCCAGAAACCCAGGCCAAGTGTACACCTGGGGTGGGGGGAATGCTACAAGTCTCGATGGCTGAGAGGGACCTGGGGGTGGTGGTGGATGTCAAGATGAACAACTCAGAGACTTGTAGGAGGGCAGCAGCCAAGGCCAACAGGATGCTGGGATGCATCGCTAGGGGGATCACCTCCAGAAGGAGGGAAGTGATACTCCCTCTGTATAACTGCTTGGTGAGGTCGCACCTTGAGTACTGCGTGCAGTTTTGGAGGCCACACTTAAAGAGGGACATTACTTTCCTGGAGAGGGTCCAGAGGAGGGCAACCAAAATGATTTGGGGCTTGGGGGACAGGACCTATGAGGAGAGGCTCAAAGAGCTAAATATGTACACATTGGAAGAGAGAAGGGACCGGGGGGGACATGATAGAGGTCTTCAGGTACATGAAGAGGGTAAATAGGAAATAGGGGAGGAACAGTCGGGGTGCTTCGAAGGAAGGAGGAGGGGGCCACTAGAGGGCATGGGTGGAAGCTGGAGGGGGGGAAGATTCAGGGGAGAAAGGAGGAGGTGCTACTTCACTGAGAGGTGGTGGAGCCATGGAATGCGCTGCCTAGGGGCTGGTGAGGCAGAGACAGTGGAGGGGTTCAAGAGGGTGGGACAGGTACAGGGGAAGGGTTCTGGAAGCAAAATCCAATGCAGCAAGAATATCCGGAACTGGTAAGGGAGAAGCCAGAGGATGCGAGGGGGGTAGCAAGGTCAGCACCCAGGGTGGAGGCTGACCAAACGAGCAGACACGAAAGACCGTTAGGCCTATTCTGCTGGCATTTTAGTATGTTAGTATGTAAATCAAATTAGTGTTTACCGTGTTACAGCGTTTGCACTCCCAGAAGTGAGTTATTATCCATGTTTCTTCATCTATTATCCATGCTAGTGCGCTGACACTGCAGTCTGCAGTCCATGTTTCCTGGTGCATGTTTACCCCTGATGTTTTCGAAAGCTGCTGCCCAGCATGCGCTGCGGGACGTCTGGCACCATGGAACAGCAACAGCCGTGATGCGGACTACACTGATTGTGCTGCCGGTAAGTTCGATTTCAAAACTGAACCGATTTTAAATTCGTGCTCAAGCGTACCTTGAACTACGGTTTGAGCTCGTTTTTTTAAATTGGTTCAGGAACCGTGTTCAGTACGGACAGAAATCAAACTTGAGGAGAGTTAACCCGGTTTAGCCCACTTAGTCCGCTTCAACTACCCAAGTGTGAACAGGGCCTTAGTTGCACTCACTACCTGATTGGCCTCCATATGAAACCAATTGTGTCGAAGGCGCAACTTCAGACTGGCTGACAGTCCCCCTTTTGAAAATGGTACTTGAAACAGTTCTGCTGTGAGTTGAATGAGTGCAGGTCTGCTTTGCTTCACTTTTTTGTCTATGATGCATTTTGAAAGAGAGGATCGGTTAATCCTAAGTTCAGTAGTAGTGATATTAAGTTTTTATGTGTCTTCAGCCAAGAGAAGTGAATAGTTCTTAGTCCTGCTTTGTGTACTGTGTGTAGGGGTGTGTGTGTTTTAGATAAGAGAAATGAACGTTTCTTGGTCTGTCTGGTGCAAGAGAACCTGCTTAATCTTGGTGCACACATTTGGGGTAATGTAGTCGTAAATTATAGAGTTACAGTAGTTATGTTTTGTGTTAGCAACCACTTTGAGGATATGGTTCATTTCAGGTGTTTAGGATCATTTGCATAATGGCATTCTGACCACTGTAGGTTAAGTGCGGGATAACACATGCCGGGGTGTGTGGCTGTAAGGGAATAATGCACTGCTTGGGTGGTTGTTAGGCAAGAGGCATAGCCAAGTGCCACAGATACCCAAAATGTATGTTATACCACTTTTATTTGGTGAAAAAATATGTAGTTCAGGTGAGGTATGTGGCTGACAGAAAATAACTGTCCTGTGACGTGTTTCGGCCAATGAGGTTGCAGGAGTTTCATGGTCCATTTCATAGTATTATCTTATGGTGCAGGGAATATGATACCAGCGTTTTTTCATAAAGCACTTGGGTGCCTTCATCCATTTATTTGAAGCCCCCATGCTTTTGTAGCATCCTCCGCTCCCCCCGGCTTTACCTCTTGTGTTTCACATGGTCCCCTGGTATCCAATATGGTTACTGGTACATTAGTTAGGGACCACAGAGTGACAAAACGATAAACTCCATGTGATGCTGAGAGGAAAAGTTAAGTGCCGAGAAGAAAAGAAGTGTATGCTGTTTTTGTGTAACTCTGCTGCACTCTCGCAGGTAGAACCTGAAAATAGACAATGTCCTGTCTAGCGCACTCACCCAGTTAGCAAAAACTAAATAAATATAAGCACTTGGAGAAAGCAGTGAGAATAAAAATCAAGGACCCAAGAAGCTAATACATACTTTATTGAACCTAAGCTGCTGGACAGATGCCCCCACCCTTTCATAGAAACATAGATTTTGTCAGCAGAAAAAGGATCTTTAGGCCCATCCAGTTCCCTTGTCCCTGCCTTTCAGTTGCTTTTGGAGAAAACTCAAGCATTTATCCCAACCCCATATGACCACATTACGTCCACTCTGTAAGCAGGACTAGTCAGAGCCTGCTTTTATGAATAAATTATTTATTTATTTATTTTAAAAAAAGCTTTGATCTAATTAACGCAGCAAACGTTTGACCCATAGTTTTTTTTAAATTCCATTTTAGATTGCACCTCAACTCCTGTCTTGTACATTTTGACGGCTTTAACGCTTCTCCTTAGATTTAAGATTGAGAAAGGAAGCACTCCTTTTAATAAGGCTTGGACCAGGTTTTCCTCGTATTCTCCTGCTGTTTTGTACACCTGTTGTCCCAGAAGGCCAGGAAGCACTGTCTGCTGCATACTAGTTCATTTAGTTGCAAGAAAAGTGATGTTAAACATAGGATGTTGAAAGACAACAGAGAATACTAATGAAAGCCTGGACAGAGCCATATTAAAAGGGAGCTCCTTTTATTATTTCAGATGTAAAGTGCTCAGCAAATTCAAAATGGTTATCGTATGAGACAGGAGATGAGAGGAAATTTAAAACGGAATAAAAAATGTAGTGGTCAAAATGTTCAGTGTAACCTGCACCGCTGCTTTATTAAAACATACAGATAGCCATATGCTGTTTGTTTGCACTGAGCAGCAGGAGAATAACAAAAATTGCATTAGCCCACAGAAGCTGGCACTAGTCCAGAGTCACAGCCAACTGGGTAGTTCACATGACAGTCGGCAAGAACAAATACAAACAGTACATTCTGCCCAAGTAGTTTATATATTAAAAAAAAAAAAAGTGGCTATCTCAGCGGTTGCGCTACCCCTCACGACACTGCCGACCCAGTTTAGGAATGAGTCCAAATCATCGGAGGCCCGGCTGGGGGCAGTTAGCTGAGCATCCCAGAGGATGCCCTCACCTCGGGGGGTTGAACTCTGATGCACTTCCGCCCTGGGACCCCAGGTGGTGGAGCGAGCCACTGAGGTTGGGAGGAGGGGCGTTGGCGCGGAGGTGCAGTGTATGCACATGCATACATGCACATCGGGAGCTCTTATCAGCGTACTGCTGGGCTGAGAAGAAAAATGGTGGAAAAAACACCAACAGATACAGGAGGATGCCCGCCCCTTGCCACAAGACCCACACCACTGACTGTGGCACAGTCCTTCAAAGCACCGATCAAGTGTCCGTCAGGGTAGAGCCCCCTGCTGAGGTGGGTATGCCAGGGTGTACGTAGGATGAGAGGCAAGTCCCAGGAAAGGTGGGTGAGGGGGGCTGGGGAAGGGGTAGGACTGATGGGGGCAGCTGGCAGAGGGAAAAAGCACTCTAAATAAAAAAAAGGGATTTCATTTTAATAATTCCGCACTTGCCATTCCTAGGAGTGACTGTGCTGTTCCCAGAAGTGGAGGGCAGTAACGTCTGTACGATTCTCCACAGTAGGTAGTATGTAGATGTGTGGGGGGGGGACTGCATCAGCCCATGGCAACTTGCACTATGCGTTGGGCTAGTAAATTAATGTTAAAATCGGCTCTTGATGATTAAAACAAAATATTAGGAACAGTATTTCTCTCCCCAAAAAATGAAAAAGAAGTGGCCTTTTGTTGAGTATCATAAGAGCGATACTGTACAGCAGGGCTCTCAGGGACGCGGGTTAAAAAATGCCTAATTGTGATAACATTTTTCTGTTATTCAGCACTTTTTCTCCCCAGCTGAGTACGGTGTCACAATGTGAACACCTTGAAAAAATTTATCATGGTTGTCATATGAACATTATTTGTACTTTTCTACCTAATCACATCAGCATTCGTGGAAATCTGTGGGACTCACACAAGTAGAACTACTAACACTAGGGTTACCACCTTTTAAGAAGCCCAAAGTGGGACATTTCTTACTGAAACATGATTTTTTGCAGGACAGTACGTAACCTCAACCAATGCAACAGACTTGTTTTCTTTATATAATCAGAATTAAGGCTAAGTATTGTACTTTCTTAGTGGTTTCTATTGTTTCTTATCAATTTAAGGTATTTTAGTTAAGGTACTACAGTTTTCTGCAATATTTAGTGGAAAGTTAGAAAATATTTTATCTACTATAAAGTCAGGACATGTAGTATTTTTCATGTTTTTTTGCAGGACACAGCTACCCAAATCAGGACTGTCCTGTGAAAATCAGGACAGGTGGTAACCCTAACTAACACTGGTATGTGTGCTATGATTAGGTAAGTGCTGAGTTACAGAGCAGTGTAAAACTAGTATAACAAGGAGGTACATTACTTACACTAGTTATGCTACATTGGGTTCATTGGTATGGTTATAATGTGTTTTTTAATCAGTTGTTTCATTTGGCACCCCCCTGTGTTTTTTGTTAGTTTTTTTTTTTTTTTTTATTTCACATGCGGGGTGATCAGCCAAGCCCTCCAACTCAAAATGAATTGATAAGAAGAACTACACAACTGTATCTGGGAGTGGGTTCAAAGATAGTTAAATGGGTATTAAATTGACTAAGCAACAGAACTCAAAGGGTGGTGGTAAATGGTGTTCACTCGGAAGAAGGCAAGGTAACCAGCAGGGTGCCTCAAGGGTCTGTTTCAATGTCTTTATTAACTACGTCGCAGAGGGGCTGGAAGGGAAGCTATGCCTGTTTGCGGATGGCAGAAAAATCTGCAACAGAGTAGACACAACGGGGGGGGGTGGAAAAATGAGGGAAGATCTGGAAAAGTTAGAAGGAGTGGTCAACGATTTCACAACTGGCTTTCAGTGCCATAAAATGCAAAATTATGCACATAGGGCACAGGAACCAAAGGGCAGCATATCATTTTTTTTGGGGGGGGGGTTAGCAACTACAGAACAGAAAAATGATCTGGGGGGCATCATATCTGATGGCCTGAGGGTGGCAAGGCAGTGTGATGAAGCAGTAGGGAAGGCTAGTGGAATGCTTGGGTGTATATGGAGTGGTATCACCAGCAGGAAGAGGGAGGTAGCAATACCCCTGTACAGATCACTGATGAGGCCCCACCTGGAATACTGTATCCAGTTCAGGAGGCCCCATTTCAGGAAAAACATAGACCGGGTGGAGGCAATACAGAGAAGGGCAACCAAAATGGTGCATGGCCTGCACCAGATACCCTATGAGGAAAGACTCAAGTTAAATATGTATCCTCTAGTGAAAGGGAGGACATGATTGACACATTCAGATGCCTCAAAGATATCAATAAAGTACAGTAAGGGGATATTTTGCACAAAAAGAGATGCTCAAAGACAAGGGGCACTATATGAAGCTGGAAGGAGAGAGACTTGGAGGGGATGTGAGGAAATATTTCTTTACAGAAAGGGTGATGGACACCTAGAACAGCCTCCCAGCAGAGGTGGTGGGTACCGAAATGGTAACAGGTTTCAAACATGCACGGCATAGTCACAAGGGGACCTTGGTAACGGTTGGCAGGGGTGGCAAAGCCGGAGGAGATCAATTAAGGCCTACGGTAGTATAGTAGGTAGGGACCTTGGTGCAGACTAATTGGGCCGGAAGGTCCATTTTCTGCCAACAGCTTCTATGTTTCTGTGTTTCAACCAATTAACTCTTAAGTAGCAGTACTGATGTAAGGGGGGTCTGTAGATCTCCACTAACGCCATTGCTTCTACGACCCCCCCCCCCCCGGACATATCTGGAGATGAGCCTACTAGCACTGTACGGCTTTCCTGGTAAAACAGTTGAAATAAATAAATATTATGATGTCTGGTTTGGGTTTTGTGGGACACCCTCCATATCCTTCATTGTTTTTGGGGGGGGGATTTTTCGCATGTTATCAGGATGTATCGTGGTACTGTATATCGTGACAGTGGTTGTTGCAATGTAGGTAAAAAGTCAAAATATCAGTATCATCAGTGACAATTATTGTAGTTCTCGCAAACCACGATCTTTGTGACGTTTTTCTACAGTGGGACACTTTTTTTTTTTTTTGGGGTACTCGACATTAATCTCGTACTACTGCCTGGTCACACCCATCTATGTCTCTCTCAACCCCATTACCTGCCCTGTCGGGGTACTTCCCCCCCCCTCAGTATTCCCCTATGGCTGGGTCCTCCAGGGTGCAGCTTCCTTGACTGGGTTAGGATCTAGTCTGGGAGGCGGGATCTATTCAGATCGCAGGGGTAGTTGTCATCCTGCCTTCCGGGTTTCCCACCATTTTTCTTCCTGGGCTGGGCTAGTGCGTAGTAGTGCAGTTGCACAAAAGGGCCATGCAAGGGAGCACGTATTGGCATCTGGTTGCTTCTTGATCCTTGTGGCAGCTCTCCGCTGGGTGGTAGTCAAGCAGAGGACAGAATTTCCCAAACTGAAGAAGAGCCGTTCAGCAATGCAAGCATGTATTGGCACCTGACGGTTTCCCACTGTTTCCTTTGGCACTCTCCACTGGGTGGCATTCAAGCAGCGGAGGACAGAATCCCCCCGCACTGAAGAAGTAGAGCAGTCCCATGGGCCATTTGTGGCATGAGCATGTATCGACATCTGGCAGCTTCCAACTGTTGCCTTAAGCACCCTCTGCTGGGTGGCAGTCAAGCAGCGGAAGACAGAATCCCCCCCACACCGAGGAAGGAGAGCTGGCTGTCCTGTAGGTGGTGTAAGCATGTGTCGGCACCTGGCAGCATCCCACAGTTCCCTTTGGCATGGCAGTCAACCAGTGGAGGACGGACACCACCACCCCCCCCCGCACCAAAGAAGGAGATCTGTCCTGTGGGTGACTGTATCACTCTTTCTCCAGGCAGCCCCCTGGAACCCGGGTCACTGGGGTAGCGAGAAGGAGCGCTGACACTATACTACCATTGATCACTTTGAAGTGCAAGTGTACACTCTGGGACTCTCAGACTTTTCCTGGGACCAGCAGGTTTTTCTGCATGGTGACGGGTACCCTCAAAATAAAAATCCTGCCAAGAACCCTGTAGTTCTGCCCCTTCTCTGATCTTGACATATATTGTTCCTTTCTCTGTTTGTTGATTTTTCTTCCCATTTATTTCCTTGAGTTCTTAGACTTTTCATTGTTATATTTCCTTTCTTGTTTTTCTTTCTGTGTATTCTGCTAAACGCAGTAATGAAAACAGAAAAAAACACAAACGAGCCGCTGTGAGTGCAGCGAACTGCTTCAGTAAGAGAAGAACCCACCAGGAACAGGACAGTGGTGCACTCCCCTTCATACTCAAAAAGCTTGCCCAATGGTGGGTCAGGCTGTGGAACTGGGCACCTTAACACCTGCCACATAGGCAACCCAGGTTCGGGAGCAGACGAAGGTCGATTGGGGGGGCTGCTGGATGAGGGAGGAGTGAGCATCCCAAGGACCACTTTCCTCCCTCAGGGAGCTCGAGAGGTCTCGTTACCATGGAAGCCTCGAGAGTTGAAAAATACTCTAGTTGTGCATGAGCGATCATACACAATCCTTTATAGTGTATGGTAGCTCGTAAAAAGTCTGCCCTTACTTTTCTTTTGATTCCGGTGTGGTTTTCTGTTCCTCCGGCCCATTTCACCGCCACGGCCATTGTTAGTGCATCGCTGGTCACCCCACTTCCACGCATGCGCACACACACCTTCTCGGTGTTGTGCTGCACTAGCTACGTAGCTAGTGCAGCACAACAACGCTGTTGAGAGCATGGATTTCCATGCTCAACAGCGTTCTACCATACGCTATAACATTCTGCTATATACTATAACAATATAGTGTGTGTAGGAACGTTGTTACAGATAGAAATTCATCCCTAGATTAGGCTTGTTATGCTGCAGTAGCTACGTCATTGTAGTTGTTGTGCTGCGCTAGATGCGTAGCTACTGCAGCACAACAACATAGAATGCGCTTGCGCATGCATGTTTCGCAAACCTCTGCCTGTCACCAAGCAGCCACAGCTGTGAGAGCTGTATGGCAGGAAAGTGGCGCCGAGGGAAAAAAAATAAAATAAGGACCAAGCAGTGCACCTACCCGGTAAAAAGACTAGCTCTTACTTCGAGAGGGCTCTTGCAGTAGGCAATAACTGGTTGGACTGAGTCACCAGACGCTAAAACCACACAGAAAACTATAGCTAATAGTGTCTGGTGGTGACCGCCCAACCGGCATCATGTGGCCAACGTCAGCCCAACACTATATAGTGGGCAGTCCCGTGCCTGCCCTCCAGTTCTTTCCTGCTGTCGACCTGCGCATGTCAACCTTGCAGAACACTGCTGCAGTCGACCACCATTTTCATTAAGTATTTAGTTTATTTTTTCTTGTATTTTTGTCAAAATAGTAATCGGATTGATTGCATGTCTTCTCCAGCCTCTTCTGAAGCTCATCATAACAAGTGCTTTTGTGGCAAGCAGATCCTGGAGAAGGACTGCCATACTTCGTGTCTCCTATGCCTGCCAGAAGTTTAACCAGGCCACACGGAAACGCCATCAGCAAGCCCTGGAAGTTCATCTTTTAAAACAAAAACTAGCTTCCATGGAGAAGGAGCTGCAGCAGATGAGGAACTAGTTATCCTCTCTGGGAGGTTCGTCGGACTCCCACAAGCAGAAGAAGAGGGAGAAGGAGAAGCATCGGGACTGTGATCGGTCTTCTTCCAGGCCGCGGTTCTCCTCGGGGACCGTGGCCGACGAGCAGCCCTCTACCAGCAAGGAGAGCATCCCTCCAACCAAACCTGCTCCTCCTTCCACGGACCAGCCTTTGGTCCCCCCACCTGAGCTGGTCAGAGTTCAGATGGGGGGGCCTCTGGGGATTCAGAGAGAACTCCTACTCTTAGGCCCTTGAAAACACCCAGGTCTAAGCCATGTGGGTCGGCTGGTAAGTCGGCCTCCGGTGTCTACGGCGACCACCCACCCAGGCGAACATGTTGATTGCCGATTCGAGGCCTAACAATCTACCTGACCAGTGCCAGCTGCCGCAAAAGCCACAGCTGTCCCAGGAGGAATCTCTTCTCTCCCCCCGGGGCCCTTTGTTGATCACGTTGGAGCCTCCGGATCTTCCCCTCAGAACCGGAGCATCGGACACCCGCTGGCCCTAACAATATCCTAGTGCCAGAACGTCCGTCGCTGGAGATCTCCATGCCTGGGCTTCCAGGGGATCCCCTTGACTTCACCTTCCAGGTCCTTCCATCTGAGCCCTCTACGCCTCCCCAGACTCTGGAAGGACCTGCCGGCATGCCGACGCCAGGCCTCCCTTCTGAAGGGCTGCCGTCAGACCTCATTTTACCAGGTCTTTCAGGTGTACCCTCGGGGCCTCAGTTTGGCCCTACGGCTCCACGGCTCCATCAGGTCCTGCACCAGGCTACCTGACGCCGGGTTATCCCGCGCCGTATTACCCCACACCGGGGTATCCGACGCCAGGGTACCCAACACCAGACTATCACACTCTGGGGTACCCAACACCAGGATACCACACGCCAACCTATCCTTCATCCATGTATCATACGCCTGGCTAACCAACGCTGGGTTGCCCAACACCAGGTCATCCTTTGGGTTATCACCCGCTCTGCCAGCCTCTGCCACTGGTTAGCCCACAGCTGCAGGTGGACCATTGGGCTCAGTCATGGTAGAGCAGAACCAAGGCTCAACTGGTCTTAGAACTGGACTGTCACTAGCCAGTCGCGGCCTCTACGCCATCCCAGCTTACTTCTACTCACCAGTCTTTGTCCCTGGCAGAGTCCCGGCCCTCCCCCTCTGGCCATGCAGTAGCTGCTTCCATTGTGGAGGGGCATGGAGATAGACAGGTCGTTCCTCAGGAGGAGGTTCCCCATCGTCTGGCCCTGTCCTTGGACGCTAACCTGTCATTTGACTCGGAGTCCAGTTCTTCGGGCTTGGGCTATGAGTCCCCACCCCCAGATGAACCTACTCCCAAGGAGACTCCAAAAACTGCTTTGAATAAACTTGATCAAGTATACTATAGATTGCCAAGATATGCGAATATGAGTCAACATGGAATCCACCATTGTGTGGTTTACCAGGCTTTGAAATGGCCCAATCCAGAAGACAAAAGGCAATTAAACTGGCAAACATGGTGCTTTAAGTTATTGAAATCCAAAAATATATATCCATTAGGACATTTAGTAACAATAAGATCTCAAACAAACGTTAAGTATTCCTTTAGAGATACAAAAGATATTTTCCTGTCCTTGGGTTAGTAATAAGTATTGAGAAATGATGCTTCAGACCTGTTGAGCAAAAACTTGGAATTCAATTCCAGTGGATATTAAAGCCAAAAACTCATTGACAGAATTCAAAACAGCTTTGAGAAAATCCATAAAGACAGCATGTCATTGCTACACTTAACCTGCTGAAAAGAGAACTAGTGGACATTTTAATGTTTGTTGTACTAATGTCTGAAGGTGTTTTTAATGTTTATTGTATTAATGTATGTTTTTGGTGTAACGTGATGATAAACAGGGCATACTTATTCAAAATAGAGGTTAACTCCTCTAAAGTTTGTTACCTGTATAAAAATACGTTTTTATCATTCATTTATTCAAGTCTCCCCATGGGATTCTTCCTTCACAGAAATCCTCAAGAAGATTCAGGAGGCCAATGAGCGGAAGACTGAGGAACAGAACCCTCAGAGTAAGTGGCTGGCAGAGCACCTCGACCTTCCAGAGCTGACACTTCTCTTGATCCCCTTGTGGATGAGACCACACGACGACCTTGCCTCCACAATTTGACAACAGTCGTCCTTAACTGCCGTCTCTAAGAAGGCAGACAGGATATACCATGCCCCGGAGGGCAAGGACCATATTGGTATCCAACCTAAGGCTGATTCCTTGGTGATAAATGCAGCCCATGACCAGTCCTTCAGGCCTAAGCACATGACCACCACCCCTCCTTCCAGATAAGGAGTCAAGGCAGCTGGAATAGCTCGGATGCAAAGTTTATTCGTCCTCCACTTTGGTACTAAGGGCTCTGAATTGTGTTGCCCACATGGTCTGCTATCAGAAAGCACTCCTGGGACAACTCAGGTCTGGGTCTGAGGCGTTGTCTGACTCAGAGGCCAAGGCCAATATCGAGCAGTTGGTGAGGACAGCAGATACCTGTTGTCATACCCTGCATGCCACATACGATGCAGTTGATGCCTCTGCTCAAAGCACTGCCACAGCAGTCTGCCTTCACAGGCATGCCTGGCTTCGGATGTCAGGATTCGCTCAGGATGTACAAGCCTCGATCCTGAATGCCACTTTTCATGGCCCAGTCTTCTTCGAGGACGACATTGAGGACCTCTTGACCAAGCTTCAGGAAAGTGGCAAATCGCTACGGGTGGTCTAGACCATGTATTGTCCCAGTACCAAGCCGCGGCAGCCCTTTCGTCACCAACAGCAGTGACATCAGTTTAAACCCCAGCCTGCCAAGCGTCCGGGTAAACACTGGGCCTCCCCAGCCACTGCCACCCCTCAAGCCAAGTCTTAGAGGGCTTCTGGGGTGGGGCTCCCCCACCTTCCCTCTGCCTCTTGACTCGCGGCCTCCCCCCCCCTCTAGTTCCGGAGGAGCTGGTAGGAGGCAGATTCGCCAGTTGATAATCCGGGTGAGAGGCGATTACGGCAGACTCGTGGGTCCTTCAACTGGTCTCTCAAGGCCTCACCCTAGAATTCATAGAGGGACTTCCAGAAAATCTGCCAGATCACTCTCACGACCCAAAAGGTCACATTCCTCTCATCAGAGAGGAGATCGAGGCTCTGCTGCAAAAATCTGCAATAGATCTTGTTCCTCAAGGCCGACTGGGAAGGGGGTACTATTCCCACTTCTTACTAGTGCCCAAAGAGACAGACGACCTTCGGCCCATACTGGACCTCAGCAGCTCAGTCTGTATGTAAAATACGAGAGATTTCATATGCTGACCCTTCTGGGCCTGCTGCCCCTGCTACAACAGGGACACTGGCTCAGTGCCCTGAACATTCAGGATGCTTACCTGCACATACCCATCTTTCCACCCCACTGCCACTTCCTCCAGTTTGCCTTTCAAGGGGAGCACTTTCAGTTCAAGGACCTCCCTGTTGGCTTCTCCTCAGCACCCAGGGTGTTTACCAAGTGCCTAGCGGTGGTGGCAGCAGCTTTGCAGCACCAGGGTCTTCTTTTTTGTTTCCGTACTTGGACGACTGGCTCCTTATGGCTCCCTCGAAGGACAGCCTGGAAGCTTCTCTGTCAGCTATCCTGGATCTGCTGTGTCAGGTGGGGATTATGGTGAACTACCCCAAGTCTCACCTTACATCCTCCCAGCACCTCCAGTTTATTGGGGCAGTGCTGGATACAGCCCAGGGTCAGGCTTTCCTTCCCTTGAACAGGGCATAAACCTTGCAGCAGCAGGCCAGGTTAGTGACCTCCAGCCACTGGTCTATGGCCAGGTCGGTTCTGCACGTCCTAGGCCTTATGGCAGCGGCCATCCCCACTGTCTCTGTATCCAGGCTCCACATGTGAATTATGCAGTGGACACTCAGAGTTCAGTGGGACCAGAGGTCGGACAACCTGGATTACAGGGTGCTGATATCTGACCCCATGCGGCAGGACCTCCTCTGGTGGCAGAACCTGGATAACCTCTACAGCAGAGGGGTGCCTTTTCGGTCTCCCCCTGTGACCCAAACTCTGACCATGTATGCTTCCGGTCAGGGTTGGGGGTGCCTGCTTGGAGGATCACAAAACCAGGGATCCTGGTCTTAGTGGGAGCTCTATCTGCACATCAACATGCTAGAGATGCGTGCAGTGCTTTATGCCCTTCAGGCCTTTCAGTGTCTCCTTCTCCCAGGTCCTCTTCTGGTCCAGTCGGACAATATGTGAGTGGTCTGGTATCTCAACAAACAGGGAGGCACACGGTCATAGCCCCTGTGCAGGGAGGCGATGCCTGTGTGGAGTTGGGCGATCCAGCACCAGCTTCAGCTTACGGCAGTGCACATTCCAGGCATCCAAAATGTTCTAGTGGACAGTCTCAGTTGCACCCTGGCCCAGGCACACGAGTGAGAACTAAAACAGTTGATGACTAAAGACATCTTCAACCTCTGGGGTCACCCAGATCTAGATCTGTTCGCCTCCCCATACAACGCAAAACTACCCAATTTCTGCTTGCTCATTCCCAGGCCTGGTGTTTTCTAGTGAGATGTACTGTCACTTTGCTGAACAGGGAGGGTTTTGTACACCTTCCCTCCCTTCCCGCTGATACAAAGGGCTCTTCTCAAGCTGCAGGCGGAAGGGACTCACCTGATTCTGATCACCCCTTACTGGCCTCACCAGATATGGTTCCCTCGGCTCCAACAGTTGGCGGTGGAGTCCCCGATGCCTCTACCCATCTGCAAGGACCTTCTGACCCAGGAGCAGGGCAAGCTGTTCCACCCAGGCAAGTCCCTTCACCTTCATGCATGGTGCCTTCTGACATAGCAGTTTCACGCTATAAGGTCTCTTCCAGATTCGCTCAGGTTCTCATGGAGGCCAGAAAGCCACCCACGAGAACTACATATGCCATGAAGTGGAAAAGGTTCCCTATTTAGACTGCCTCCAAGGAGCGGGACCCCTTTTCGTGCCCTGTTCCTCAGGTTCTGGAGTATCTCTCTTGCACCTCTCCGACCTCAGCTATTTGTCGCTGAAGGTCCACTTGTTTGCCATATCCACCTACCACACCCCAGTGGAAGGCAAGGCTATAGCTCAATTGGTTTCCTGTACCTTTTTAAAAGGGATTCTCCACTTGAAATCCCCGGTCAGGAACCTGGTTCCCCTGTGGGATCTGAACTTCGTTCTTGAGAAACTTACTTAGCCTCCCTTTGAACCAGCCGCGCGTTGCGACCTGCACTGCTTGTCTTGGAAAATGCTATTTTTAGTTGCTATTACTTCTTCTCGAAGGATTTATGAGCTTCAGGCCCTGATATGTAAGGCGCCTTATTTAATTTTTCTCAGAGACCGGGTGGCTCTGCGTACTAATCCTAAGTTCCTACCAAAGGTGGTTTCGGAGTTTACTTTGAATCAGACCATACACTTGCCAGGGTACTACCCTGAGCATTCTAATCAAGGGGAGGCCATTCTGCACACACCCGATGTGCACGGAAGTTTGCGTTACTATACCATCTGGACCAAGTCAGTCTGGAAATCTGACCACTTGTTTGCTTCCTTTGCACCCAAAAGGGAGGGTGCCACAGTTTTGAAGTGGTGTTTATCCAAATGGTTTGCAAACCGCATCCTGTTCTGTTTTCAGAAGTATTATAGCTCCCTTCTGAGGGAAGTTATGGGACACTCAACCAGAGGCATTGCTGCATCTGCTGCTTGTTTCAGGAATGTTTCAGCCTCAGACATTTGCGTGGCAGCTACTTGGAGCTAGCTGATGTTTTCCGTATGGTCCTAGTCAGGGCTCTGGATAAGGTGAGTACCGACCTGTTTTGCTAACCTTATTTTAGGAAATACTGTTCAGAAAAAAATTTGAATAAGTACTAGTATTCATCCAACATTTGTAAATGCTCCACACTCCACAGAATAGTGCAGAACATAACTGGTGATTCAGAAGGAGCATTTATTTCCAAATTTACAACACTCGTATGCATCCCGATTTTGTTTCATGCACTATATTTTAAAACTGGTGCGTAAATTACTTCTACTTGCCAACATTATCTGGAGCATTGTTGGCACCTGCTCATTTCTTATCTAGAAAAAAAAGCATTGTTTTTAAAAAGGACTACTCACTCCACCCTGTCAAGACATTTGTACACATCTGAATTTAGTTTTACTCGCCTCCCTTCAAAATGAGGAGTACAGTACATTACTCATCCCAAAAAACCTTATCTGGAGCCCTGGTCCTAGTGCCTGGCGGCTCATCCTACCTGTTATTTCCTACTGCAAGAGCCTCACTTGAAGATCTACCATTATGGTAAGTTCTTATGTAACTGTACTTTTTCCATGTGTCAATGCACCATACACTATAAAAGACCATGTATGGCCGCTATTCATGACAACTGTGTGAAGCCATCTTGAGGTTGCCATGGCAACCAAAACATCTCACGCTTCACTCTTGAGGTTTACATGGTCGCCGTTGAGGACCTCTCAATGGCTACGCATGGTTGTTATGTATAGCGGACAATACATTATCCTCTATAAAATATACAGTTATGGTGCAGTCAGGAAAGCATGAAGAAAGGGTCTTTAGAAATTACCTAAAGCAGGGTTGGCATTCATGTCACAAGTATAAATTAGGTGAAGGTGCACAGAGGTCACAAACAGCTTAAGAGAAGGGAGTGGACACAGGACAGTCTAGCTGGAGCAAGAGGGAGCGAAGAGAAGTTGGAGTTGATGCGTGAGTGAATGATAGGACAAAGTGTGGAGGAGAAGTTCCAGATGGAGGGAAGCCGGGAGAGAGGAAGTGGACTGTACAGCAGCAGATATGGAGTAGGGAATGGGGAAGGTACGGGAGTCCCTAGAGCGACGGCTGTTTTCCCAGCTGTCACTATTAAATGACACGTATGTACATATCTACTCATCCTACTCATGTGACCTACCTCCTCTCTCTCTCTCTCTCTCCAGGCATGTCGTTGGCCCATAGTACTGACTGATACACATACACACACATATATATATATAATGAAAAAAATGTATGTACCTTAAAGGTACATTTTCTTGAGAACGTTTGTGTTCATATGTGAGTGCATACATTAACTATGCCACTATAGTTAGGGTTGAGTAGGTACTTTAATGCAAAACCTCACATTTTGCACCTTAATAACTTTGCCACCGTAAAACAGATTTGCCTGACATTTTGCATGTGTGGTCTGGTACCATAGATCTCTTGATCTGGCAAGTTTTGTTACAGTCGAACGTACGGTTGCAGAGCTACAGAATGCCAAATAAATGCAAAAAAACAGACTTTTTGTGTGTTTCTTTGCTCACGCCCACAGCCCACACGCTTTGTCCGTTCGGTCCAGAATCTTCAGGGAAGATGCAGTCTTGGCCACCGATGTGCCTTTCTAAGATTTGGTGAAAAAATATTAAACCGTTCAAAAGTTATTCAAAAACAGCAAATTTTCCATTATAGTCAATGGGAAAAGTTGCCAGAAATCACAAAACTTTCGTGAGAGGCTGATCTTATCTGTGTCAGTCTTCACCATTCATCACATATGGGTACTCGGCCGGAGGTCAGGACCCCGTGGGAGCTTTTTTTGGCAGGTGGAGCCAGCTACGCTCAGCGCCGCCTCAAGGCCGACGTACTACGTGGCACTCGCGGGTTTGTCGTTAGGTGCCGTCGACTCCGCCTGCCTGCCAGTTCTTCATCTCCCGCCATCGAGATCACCTCGTGGGACAATTTCTCCAGCATTTTGAGTTTGGACCTACCTGTGTCGTAGTTCGTTCTCGTCAGAAAATTTTGACGCCAAGTCCGTCGGTTCCTCCTGCCAGTTCTGCTAGCCACTCAACGTTGCCAGTAGGATCTTTCCATATTACTATTTTCCAGCGATGTTGAGTTTTGTTTTGTATTTTTTCCGAAGGTCATGTCTAGGTCGGAGGGCAAGAAGACTTCAAAGACTGGTCGGCCCCCCCCGCGACAGTGCCCATGCGCCAACATTTTTCCATCACCCACCAGCACGACTCGGTTGTTTTTCGTGTCTTGCCCGCTTCACGCATGGATTCGTGGTGACACCTGCTTCTCCATGGACCATCGGGTCATCGAACAGCAAGATGGAAAGTGGAGCGAGCTTTGGGTTTACTGGGTCGGGTGCGCACTCATCGGGCCATGCCACGCTTCTCGTTTCCTCCGGTCCCTCCCAGTTCTATATGGACCGAGGAGGAGGAGCTCGACTTCTAGTAGCCTAGCCATGGCTGAGGCTCTCCTCAGTGCAGAAGGCCCAGTCCATTCCCTTTGGGGGCGGGTAGGAGGTGCCACCATGGCAATCACCCATTCGAGAGCTCCCGGTGTCAGAACCAGCAGTTACTAAGGCCAGGTGGGTGCCGTCCTCTATTCGTTCGGGCCTTGGTGCCGTTCGGCGGTGCTGTGGGCCCTGGCGGAGTCGTCATCGGCGCCAGTCTGTCGAGCGGTGCCGTGGCTGCTGTTGGCACCAATACTGCTAGCGGTGCCGTGGGAGACTCTACGGTGCCGTCCCTTTCTTCTCCTCGCCTCGGCACCGTCTGCGGGGCCGTGTCCAGTTCTGGAGCCGTTCGTGGCGCCGGACATGGGCACAGCACCGTGGGGGGTTCAGATGGCGCTGTCGGAATCGTTGGCGCCGTTTCTGCTCTCGGTGCCATTTGCGGCGTCGTGGAGCGGATCGGCGCCATGGGGGTTTCTGACTTTTGCTCCGTGGCAGGTTCCGACTCCGAGGCTGCTGTTCGGGCTGGAGCCATGTCCTCTTCGGCCGCTGTTCGTGGTGCTGTGGAGGGCACTGGCTCGGGCGCGGTCTCCATTTCTGGCACCCTGTTTGGTAGGGATGGCGAAAGGCGCCCACCTATGGTTTGGCACAGGACCTCGGCCTCCACCTCTTTGGAGGAGGAGTCGGACTCTGAGTCTGAGTCAGACGAGCAGTCTGGCTCCTTGGAACTAGCTGCTAGTGTGGGTAGCCTTGTGGTGTCTTCGACAGACCAGAGTCAGCCCCCTCTGAGGAGCGGCTGGTGACTTCCGAGGCTGGGGTCAGGGGTGCTGACCAGCGGGCAGTGGTGCATGCCACCATTGCACTGCAGCCCGGCCTTGGAGGATTCGCTGACCCCTCAGCGGTGGTACCCCCTCATGTGGTGTGCCTGGATCGCCCAACTTTGGAGCCGATCAGAGCACCTACCAGAGGGGAGGGTACTGTGCCTTGGATAGCTCCTTCGGGTGCTGACCAGGGCTGTCAGTTACCTAGGCTGATCATCTCGAGGAGGAGGGCACTTTCGGATTCCGAGGGGTTGAGGGGCATAAGGTCTGCACGGAAGCCTTTTTCGGGGGCCCATCCGGGCTCTGGAAGAAGCCGCAGTGCAGATCTCTGCTCTTCCTCTTCGCTTTCTTTGAGAGAGCCCTGTTCTTTTGAGGTAGGGGACCGTCCTTCTGGACCTATACAGCCCCGGCTGCCTCACGGGGGGATTCTTCCGGGCGCAGCCAAGGCAGTTCCAAAATGGTTGTTCAGCTGTCGGCTGTGGAGTCTTCCAGAGCACCTTCATCTTCTGGTGCTCCTGGTCCGCTCCCTAGCCCAGGCGGAGGTCAGCCAACTTCTCTTCTCGGCTCTGTCCCCATTCGTCTGCCACACTGTCCTGCGCTCCCAGGCATCCTTGGTCCTAGCAGGCCTCTCTCCTGGGAGCAGTTTAGAACCGTGGCTGCTCGCTTTCCCACTCACGTCAGAGCAGTGGTCAGACAGGTTTTTCAACCTTCCCCCGAGCAGCCACCCTCTGAACAGTTGATGTCCTCTAACTCTTCATCCCCCTCTTCTGGGGGAGAGGAGCCTTCTGTCCACATCTCCCCAGGCGCTGATCTCGTGGAGTATCAGCGATTCCTCGTGAGGATGTTGGAGGACCTGCATCTCTCTCCTGTCACTTGGAGCAATCCAGAGCACTCGGCGCACGCCTTTTTGGGCGACTTCAGTGAGGACACCCTTGTGGTGCCCCCCTGGCCTGCTCCCTCTAGGAAGGCGTTGTTGCATTCCTGGCAGAGACCCTTTTCCGGAGTTCCTGCCCCTAGGGATCTCTGCCAGCAGTATTGCACCCGCGCCCCGGAGTCTCTACATTCCATGCCTCATCCTCAGTCAGGATTGACGCAGCTGGACACTCCCGATGGGCTTCGCGCCCTTCACCGTGACCGGCCCCCAGATCAAGACTCCTCGGATTTTGACTTCTGGGGTAGGAGGACTTTCTGTTCGGCATGGTTGCTGCTTTCTATTTCCGCACATCAGGCCCACTATGCAGCCTATGACAGGTTCTTGTGGTCCAGGCTGGGTCAGCTCCTAGCCTCATTGCCTGACACGGAGCAAACCAGACAAGCCATTGCACCCTCTGCGCGTGGCCTGGAGCTAGCAGGGCACCAAGCAAGGGCGTCGTATGACGCCAATGAGGTAGCTACCAGGGTCGTAGGGACAGCGATCTGCACTAGGCAGACAGCATGGCTGCGTCTTTCCCGGTTGTCACCCTTGGCCCGGCGTCGGGTGGTTAACTCCGCACACCAGAGGACCCATCTCTTTTCCCGCAGGGTGAGGCAGTGTCTGTTGGGGCAACGTCCTTCCCCTGCCGGGGGGGGGGTCCCTGTCTCACTCTCCCCACTCTTGGGCCTCTCCAGACCCAGAAGGTCCTCCCTCTTAGTGTGTCACCCACTGAGAGCTAAGGGACTCTGTCCTTTAGGGTTTTTTAAAACCCCCTTCGGGGGGGCTTGGCACTCCCCCATATGTGATGAATGGTGAAGATTGACATAGATAAGATATGAAAATTACATACCTACCGTAATTATGATCTTTCTGTGCATCTTCACCATTCATCACAACCCCACCCGCCATCCCCGTGGGGCCTCAGTCTCTGGATCCCCCTCCCTCTCTGTGCCTTTTCTTGCCCCCCCCAATCTCTGTCTGGGGGGGTAATCTGGGGCACATGGTGGGATTGTATATCTTGGGGTGGGGGGGAGTGGTCAGGATGGGGCGGCACTCCCTCTCTAGTGCTCTGACTCCACTCCTGTGGAGTGGGAGTGGGCGGTTGCCCTCCATCCTCTCCTCCTTCTTTTCCTCTTCAAGCCTCAGTTTACTTGTCTGCTGGACATGTTTTAAAGTTGATTTATTCCTACTAAAAAATTTGTTTCATGTGAGAGAAGCAGAACCTCTGTTCCCTGTCTCTTTAAAAAAAAAAAAAAAAAAAAAAAAATTATTTGCCATAAAGCAGTTTCTTTTGCCAGTGATTCTGTGCCTTGAATTCTGACGATTAAGCCTCTTGGCTACTCCTTGCAGTTCCTATATAATCTAGAGACAGGGCAGAATCCTGCATGTTACTGGTGTTTCCCCCCCCCCATGCTAAACTTCTATGTTTCATTACTTCCCTATCACTCCCTAACTCCCGCCCTTTTCTGTTTCCAGAGATTGGGGCCCCCTTCCCAATCTCCCTAGCATTTCGATTTTTCTTCCTGCTCTGTCCTCTGTCGTTTGTTTCTCCTTTTGGTTTTTATATCTTTTCCTTTTTTTTGTCCCTTGGACTTTCTTGTCCACCCTCCCAACCCTCTTTTTTCCTCACCTCTCGGTGTCTCAGAACTGGCAGGCAGGCAGAGTCGACGCGCCTAACGCCAACCCGCCAGCGCCACATAGAATCGCCGGTTCTCGCTGGCGTGCAGACAGCACGTTGGCTCCACCTACCAAAAAATCCTCGCTGGGTCCCTGCCCTCCAGCCGAGTACCCATATGTGATGAATGGTGAAGATGCACAGAAAGATCATAATTACGGTAGGTACATAATTTCCATTTTTGCTGTTGCAAATAGTCCTTTTACTTTCGTGAGGCGGCCATCTTGTTTTCAGTTAGTGACACAGAAAAATGCCTGGCGTGTAAAATTGGAACCCTCTAGGTAAACACTGATTGCTGTGTTTGCCTAGCCGGGTCCTGAGGATGGTAGCCATATCGTTTTTGGGGGGTTAAACCCCCCCAGAAATGCAGTTGAAAATTTTTTTTGGAAAATACTTCAGCAAAATACTTTTGCAAATGCAAAAGTTTCATGATTTATTTTTTTTTTTGCGGAAGTGTGCTTAAAATAACTGCAAATCTGCCAGCCTCCTGCAACATAATGGTTTGGTCTTTTGGGCTGAAATTTGCAGGGTGGCAAGCCCTGGTCCCACGGATGTGCCTTTTGGTGGTTTGGTTCCAAAACGTTACAGGGGCCCAAAGTTACAGCATTCCGAAGTTCAGCAATTTTCCCATAGGATAACATTGCGGCATCCATGACGCCTTTCCGGGCCCATATCTCGAAAACGGTTTGAGATGTGGACTTTTCGTCCCAAAAATTCCTAGTCCCCTTAAGTGCAGAAGTAGGCTGGAAAACCCTAAATAACATGCAATTTGAATTTTTTTTTCTGCCTTGTACGGTTCCTGAGATATTTGTGATTTACTGTTCCAATTGCTCATTTTCATGTCAGAGGCCCACTATTATGCCCACAGAGTTAGTATTCACAGCGCTTTTTGCTGTTCCCTTATCGCGGACACAATGTGAGATACGGATTTGGTCGACTTTATGTTGCGAGAACTACTCATTCTCATGATTACAACCACACTTGAATTTTTATACTAGCTGCTATGGTTCCCCAGATATGGGCAAATTAGTGTTACAAGGCTTCCTTAGCTTATAGGGCTGCTGTATGGCTCTGGGCTTATGTGTAAGTGGGAGCACAGGGCCCGGAGGGCCTGCGCACCCACAAACACGTATCATTATGCAGAAATGTGCAGCTTGGTGGGGGGGCCCCGTGCTCCCACCAACACATACCATTTACTATTTATTACACTTTCTCGAAAAGAAGGGAAACTCATTGCAAAAAACTCCATTAATGCAGTTAGGGTTATATCCACAGAGACAAAAGTGTGGAAATGCGATGTTAGGATTACCACCCCGGCCCCATCCTCAAACCCCTAACTCCGCATTCCCCCCACCACACACACAAGATTGTAAGTCACTATACCAGTCACTGACATCTGTAAGCACAATAATCACGACACTCTACTCCTTTCGCATAACACTGTGTTATGAAAAACAAATGCAGTGTGATCAACTCTATACTGCCAGCACTGTATGATGACACATTATAGCTGCCATATCTTTCTCATAAACTGAAACTTAGTCTGCACAAACTTTCTAAATATTGATTTTTATGTGTCAGAATTCAACAACTGGCTCGCTGTAGGTATCACTGCTACCATATAGGCATGTGGTAGCAGGACAGACACCGCTGGCACATACATAGTACTTTTCACATACTGCTCAGGTATGAAACTAGCACCATCACATGTTGTAATACTGCTGCGTTACCTGGAAATACTCATTAGCAGCATGTTACTGTTAGCCTTGGATGTTACAGCTCTTGCTGTCACATGTTGCTTGTAAACTATACTACAAAACGTTACTACTGTTGTTATTACCATTTATTATTAGGACTGACTCACTATATCAGAAAAACATAGGCAAACATCCACTGACTGTTGCTAGGATCATCCAGACTCTTATTTCCAGTACAGCTATCTATGGATAACATACTGTGTGTTTCATCATTTGTTAACAGTTGAAATACAGACATCTGTTTAAATCTTATTTATGTTTGTAACAGTAGAATGCTTACTGTGGACCATCTCCCATGGTTGCCCAGCATGCATGTGTACCCACAAGGCACTCTGATGGCAGCAGAACTCATACAGTTGCTGGACTATGATGATGGATGTGTTTTGTACTGCTTGCATGTGTGTGTGTGTGTGTGTGTGTGTGTGGGAGAGAATGTGGAGTTAGGGGTTTGATGATGGTGGTGGGGTGGTAACCCTCACATCACATTTCCACCCTTTTGTCGCTGTGGAAACAACCCTGACTGATGCATTAACAGAGTTTTTTGCAATGAATATGTGTACATGAGTGTGTGTGTATGTGTGTGTGTGTGTATATATATATATATATATATATATATATAAAATATATCATATATGGGTATATATGTACATATAACTTTTATCTGGATAACAAAGTCTGGCTGGTTATCTCAAAACTGCTGGCACAACCTCCGTTGTCTATCATTCTACCTGTTTTCTTTGAGTTTTTGATTTGTTATGCCCTTCGTTTTTCAACTTTGTATCTTGTACAAGTTTTGTCTCATTTTTAGCTCATTTGTTTATTAACATAGAAACATAGACTTTGACGGCAGATAAGGACCGCTTGGCCCACCTAGTCTGCCCATTTCCCTACCTAGAGGATAAGCTGCAGATCCTATTTAACCAACTGCCTATTTCTTCCTACCCCCCACAAAAAGTGCCTTATGTCTGTCCCATGCATTCTTGAATTCTCCCACAGTTTTAGACCCCACAACCTCCTCAGGAAGGCTGTTCCATGCGTCCACCACCCTCTCTGTGAAAAAATACTTCCTCACTTTGCCCCTGAGCCGTCTCCCCTCTATCTTCAAATTGTGTCCCCTTGTTCTTGCACATCTTTTTCTGAAAGATGCTACCCTCTTGGACTTTGGATTCCACTGAGGTACTTAAACGTTTCTATCGTCTCTCCCTCCTTTCCTCAAGGGTATACATATTAAGCTCCTTTAGCCTCTCCTCGTATGGCTTCTCTTGCAGACCCTGCACCATTCTAGTTGCCCTCCTCTGAACTGCCTCCATCCTGTCTATGTCCTTGCGGAGATGGGGTCTCCAGAACTGGACGCAGTACTCCAGATGGGGTCTCACCAACTGTCTGTACAGGGGGATAACAATTTCCTGTTTTCTGCTGGTGATGCCTCTCCCTATACATCCCAGTATCCCCCCAGCCCTCCCTACTGCATTCTCACATTGCTTGCCAACCTTAAGGTCATCTGATATGATTACCCCCAGGTCCCTTTCCATTTATGTTGTTGTTACTACCTCCCCACCCATTGTGTAATCTTCCCCTGGGTTTTTGTTTCCCAGGTGCATTACTTTGCACTTCTTTGCATTGAATCCAAGTGACGGGTGCAATATTCATATTGACTGTCCCACAGAATTTGTAGCTGTTCTTTTGATTTTTGTTTACTAATCTTACATTTCTGTTTCCAGATATGAGCTAATAATAACTAACATGCCCCCTGGCTGGTGCAGTGCCCTGAAAAGGGCTTAATAACCGATGATGCCCTAAAAAGAAACATAGAAACATAGAAGTTGACGGCAGATAAGGACCGTAAGGCCCATCCAGTCTGCCCATTTCTTTTTCTACCTTATAAATGTGCCATCGGCCTTTGCTCTGTCAGTGGCCTATCTATTCATAGTCATTTGTATTGCTCCCTTATGCCTATCCCATGCCTGTTTGAAGCCCTGCACTGTATTCATAGCCACCACTTCTTGTGGTAAGCCATTCCATGCATCCACCACCCTTTCTGTGAAAAAGAATTTCCTCACATTCCCCTTAATCGGCCTCCCTCTAATCTCATGTTGTGTCCTCTTGTCCTGCTATTTTTCTTATATTTAAACATGTTAGACTCTTTCACCTTGTTTATGCCCTTAAGGTGTTTGAATGCCTCGATCATATCACCTCTCCCTCCTTTGCTCAAGGGTATACATATTGAGCTCCGCTAATCTGTCCTCATATGTCTTCTGATGCAGTCCCTGCACCATTTTGGTTGCCCTTCTCTGGACTGCCTCAATTTGTTAATGTCCTTGTGAAGGTGTGGCCTCAATACTGCACGCAGTACTCCAGATGGGGCCTAACCAGTGTCTTGTACAGAGGATTATTACCTCCCTCTACGACTTGTGATACCCCTACTAATACACCCTAACACCCCCTAGCCTTACCTACTGCTTTAGAGGTCTGCTTGGATGATTTTAGGTCATCAGTGATGATGATGCCCAAGTCTCTTTCTTCCTTTGTGACTGCTAGCAACTCCTCCCAGCCTATAGGTGGCTTCAGGGTTTCTCTTCCTATATGCATGATTTTGCACCTCTTTGCATTAAATCCCAGTTGCCACTCTTCTGACCATTCTGCTAGTTTATCCAGATCTCTTCTCATTCTGCCCACCCATCTGGATCATCTACTCTGTTGCAGATCTTGGTGTCATCTGCAAACAGACAAGCCTTACCCTCTAGTCCATCTGCAAGGTCACTAATGAAGATGTTGAAGAGGACTGGCCCCAGGACTGATCCCTGAGGTACCCCACTTGTGACTTGCATCTCTTCTGACTGTATACCATTTACCACCACTCTCTGTTTTCTGCCCGTCAACCAGTTTGCCACCCAGTTGACCAACTTCTGACCCACCCGAGCCTACCCAGCTTATTTATCAATCTTCTATGTGGAACAGTGTCAAAAGCTTTGCTGAAGTCAAGGTGGCGACATCAACTGCTCCCCTTGGTCCACCACTCTGGTTACCCAGTCAAAGAAATCTATGAGATTAGTTTGACAGGACCTTCCTTTGTAAACCCATGCTGTCTTGGATCCTGTGCCCCTATGGATTCCAGGTGTTGCACTATCCTTTCCTTAAGGAGTGCCTCCATAATCTTGCCCACTACTGAGGTAAGACTGACCGGTCTGTAGTTCCCCGCCTCCTCCCTGCTACCACTCTTGTGGAGGCGGGATCACATGAGCCCTTCTCCAGTCTTCTGGGACTCTCCTGTGCTCAGAGACTCACTAAACAATTCTGCTAATGGCTCTGCTAGTTCCTCCTTTAGCTCCTTAAGTACCCTGGGATGTATGCCATCAGGTCCCATTGCCTTATCCACCCTGAGCTTAGCAAGCTCTTGTAGGACCCTTTCTTTTGTGAAGGAGTAGTGCTCACCTCCCTCCCCCTGTGTCCATAGATTTATAGCAGATAAGGACTGCTTGGCCCATCTAGTCTGCCCATTTCCTACCTAACAGATAAGCTGCAGATCCTAGTTAACCAACAGCCTACTTCCTCGTACCCCCCAACTAGAACTGCCTTATGTCTGTCCCATGCATTCTTGAATTCCCCCACTGTTTTTGACTCCACGACCTCCTCAGGAAGGCCATTCCATGTATCCACAACCCTCTCTGTGAAAAAATACTTCCTCACATTAACTCTGAGCCATCCCCCTTTATCTTCAAAGTGTGGCCCCTTGTTCTTGCACATCTCTGGTTGCTATTATGTCTCCCCTCTCCCTCCTTTCTTCATATTAAGCTCCTTTAATCTCTCTTTGTATGTCTTCTCGCGCAAATCCTGCACCATTTTAGTTGCCCTCCTCTGGACAGCCTCCATCCTGTTTATGTCCTTGTAAAGATGGGGTCTGTAGAACTGCACGGAGTACTCCAGATGGGGTCTCACCAACTGTCTGTACAGAGGGATGATAACTTCCTGTTTTCTACTGGTGGTGCCTCTCCCTATGCATCCCAGTATCCTGCCAGCCCTCCTTGCTGCCCTCTCACATTGCTTGCCTACCTTTAGGTCATCTGATATGACTACCCCCAGGTCCCTTTCCATTTGTGTTGATTTTAGTATCTCACTAACTAAATATTACCTGCTGGCTGGTATAGGGCCCTGAAAATAATAACACAAGTGCGCCTCCAGTGCACTGCCCTGATAAGGGTTTTTAATTTACTTCCCCTTCCTGCTCAGTAGTAGCTCTGACAAGGACCCTTAACTCTCAGCCCTGATATGCCAGTAAGCTTCCTTTGCTCCTGTGTTTAGCCTAGACACTACGTCTCCCCCTACTTAGTAACTTTCAGAAGGGCTTTTAACCAGCCTCCCCATCTCTTGTCTCCAGAGCCCTTCCTGCCCTGACAGGGGGTTTTAAGTGGTTGTCTCAGCCCTTTACATTTCTCTCATCTCTAAATACTGTACTGGGTCTCCCGCTCTTTCTGCCTTGACTGTCTGCCCTGAAAAGGGCTTTCAAATATGGTTTTCTAGACCTTACAATGGCTTTTAATCAGCCTTACCTGGCCACTCTTAGTTAAAAGACAGCTCTGAAAGGGTTTTCAGTTTGCGTCCCTTAAACTCTGCTGCCTATGAACAAGAGCTAGTCTTCGGCTGCTACTGCAAGTACAGCACACAGAGAAATGTGGTGTGCAGAAAGCAAAAGGAAGACAGGTAACTGCACGTGCATGATGACAAGGAACACATGTGCAGTCTGTTCCTTCCGCGGCTTGGTTTTCATTTCTGATGCTTGACGAAACTGCTGACTGCACAGAAGAGCCCCTCCTGGGATGCTGGGTTGACTGGACATCTTACAACATGTGACACCATAAAGTTACGGTATCTGTAGCCAAAAGTTACAGTTAGCAGCAACTCCAGGAATGTGGCACTAATGCTTTTTTCACTTGGTGCCTGTCCCAGGGACAGGTAGAGAAATTAAATTAACTGTCCCTGGGGAAAACTGGGTGTCTGGGACAGGTAGACAGGTGGTTATTTTGACCCCTGCCCTCCGTAGTCTACTACTTTGGTCACCCAGTCAAAGAAATCTATTTGATTCGTCTGACATGACTTTCCTGTTGTGAATCCATGCTGCCTTGGGTCCTGTGCCCCGCTGGCCTCTAGGTACTCAACAGTTCTTTCTTTCAGAAGTGATTCCATCATTTTCCCTACCACTGAGGTCAAACTAACAGGTCTGTAGTTTCCTGCCTCTGCTTTGATCCCACTTTTGTGAAGGGGAATCACATCTGCCCTCCTCAAGTCCTTAGGTGCCACGCCATCCTCCCTTGATTTGTTAAAAAGGGTAGTCAGTGATGTCACTAGTTTTCCCCTTCATTCTTTTAGAATTCCAGAGTGAATCCTGTCAGGCTCCATTGCTTTGTCTACCTTCAGTTTTAGGAGTTCTTTCAGAACCCTTTGTTCTGTGAAAGGACTGGTATCGACCCCCTTATCCAGATTACTTCCATTGATTGTATTAGGTACCTTCCCCGCCTCTTCTTTTGTGAATACTGAGCAGAAGTATTCGATCAGTATCCTGCTTTTCACTGTCCCTCTGCCCACCCACCCTCCCTTTATTAAGCCTCAGTATCCCTCACTTGGTCTTTCTTCACTCCCTAATGTACCGATAAAAGGTTTTCAAACAACATGAAGTCTTGCTATATTATGACAATTGCAGTTTGTCCCAGCCTTAGAACTGCTCTGGAGGTGAAAGAGTTAACTTCCATGCCATGCATGGTACTTAGAGCGTGAGCTCGGTTAGAAAAGCTCTGTCTGGATAATTTCAAACTGAAACTGTCAGATTCTTTACTCCACCTCACTGAACAGTCGCTCCGGAGATTCCTCCTACTGCTCGGTTCATTTCTCGGTTTAAAAGTGTTTTTCTTGGTTAAATTTAACCACGATTATAATAATTTTAACCGCAAACTGATCGGTTCAAGCTCTGTCTGTGGTATTGTAAGTAATAGACAGGTTTATTTCTGTGTGGAACTTGTAAATGTTTATCGGTTCGGTTTGAACCGATCAGGTTGATTTAAAACTTTTTTCTAAATTCATTTAAAGCTATTTAGTCACGGTTCCCGGTTCTTAGCGGTTCTAAAAAAACGGATTTCATTATGTTTTTTTCCACGACCCGTGACACCGTTGGGAACCGATAAGGGTGTCTTGCCTGGCATTTGCCGGAAAAGGGCAAGTTTTTGGTTAGGCTTGCATTATGTCTGAGAAACCCAAAAGAAAAACCGGGCCTACTGGGTTTCAACACTGTAGTGTCTGTGGGGAAGCCTTTGCCAAGGCTGACCCACACACCACATGTTTATTGTCTGGGGTTTGACCACCTCAATGCAGACTGCCAGATTTGCAAGAATTTCCTGCAGGTACCCTAGATAAGAGTTGGTAGGCTCAGGGGCGAGGGGCCAAAAGTCCGCTGACCGGTTGCCAGCCGGTTCAGTGCCACACGACCGGAGGGAGTGCCCTCTAACCAGGGCGAGACTTCCTCGGACAAGCAAAAGCTGACTCAGAGGAGCCAGTTCCAGCAAAGAGAACTAGAAAATCAGCAGGTGTGAGTCAAAATTCCTTCTCCAACTGCTGCAGAGATAGCCAAAGCGATCCAAATTGTCCAGTCGCTTTCCCGGTTCCGTCCGAACCGCCACTATCTTGCAAAAGGTCGGTTCGGCCGGTTCCACTGGTTCAAGAATATGATATAGAGGAGTTTTATGAACCAGAGGAGGGGAGGATGATTATGAACAGTGTGAATGTGATTTTGAAAGTTTGGATGTGCCCATTGAACCGGACATCTCCCCAGACAGACCTTTAGGAGAGTCTCCCCCTAGGCTTTCTGAGTCCCCTTCTCATTTTCTGTTTTATAAAAAAGTTGCTGAAACCCTCCAGCTCCCTTTGGAGGAAGCTGTGGATGAGCAAGAGGAGCCTGACTTTGTGGAGATGATAGATATCCCAGAGTCCAGGAGATTGTCTATTCCTTTACATAAATCCTTCAGGAAACAAACAATAAAAATTTTAAAAGCTCCTAATTCTGTGCCTCCTGTGGATAAAAAGATGGACAGGAGGTACACCTTGTCAGGTCCTGATACAGAATTTATTTCACAGCAATGCAGCCATGTTGGGGTAGTTCAGGCTGCAGCCTGTGATAGGCTAATATTCCCTGGCTTCACATCCTCCTGACAAGGACTCCAGGAAGATTGATGCCATGGCTAAAAAACAATACATGGCAGCGTCCTTGGGACTCAGACAGGCAAATTATATGGCCTGTGTTGCAAGATACCAGAAATCTAGATGGGATACTGTCATGGCCTTAGCCAAACAGGCCCCTGGCCAGCTTGCCAAGGAGCTGGAACAGGTGGCTGCTGATGGTATTGAGGCATCTAAGGTGCAATTCCACACTGCAGTGGATTCTAATGATGTATCCTCTAGAGTCATGGCTACATCTGTGGCTTTTCGTAGATTGGCTTGGCTCAGGTGTACTAGTCTGTCACAGGATACCCAGGCTAAGGCCATGGATTTTCCTGTGGTGGGAAATTCTCTGTTTGGGGAGCAGACAGAGAATTATTTGAAGAAAATGGATGAATATAGAACCACTTATAGGAGTGCACAAGCCAAGGAACGGCAAGCCACTCCTCAGAGGCAGCCGCCAGGGGTACAGGCAGGCCTTTTCACAGACCTTTTTACCAAACCCAGGCCTCCTCTTCAGCTTACGTTCAGAGGGGGTTCTTCAGAGGGAGAGGCAGACGGGGTATGAGCAGGCCTGCTCCCACCCCTCAGCCTAAAGCCCCTCCCAAACAGGCACCCTGATGGGATGCCCAGGGCCGATTCTCCATTACCTGTAGGGGCAGGCTGGCTTACTGGCCCAGGACTGGAGTCTTTAACTTCAGACAAGTGGGTCCTGGAAGTAGTAAGCTGGGGTCTGGTTCTCAGCTTCAAAAAATTTCCAAAGATGAGAATCAGATCTTTTCCACCTGCAAATCCTCTAGAGACTCTTGCTTTGGAAACAGAAGTCTCAACCGTCCTGGCTCTCAGAGCTGTAGAAAGGGTTTCTCCCCTACACCAGGGCAAGGGACTGTACTCCAGGTACTTCCTTACCCCAAAAAAGACAGGAGAATGGCGGCCCATCCTGGACCTAAGATGTCTGAACAAGCACCTTTTAAAACCAAAATTCAAAATGGTGACTCTAGGAATGATTTTACCCTCCCTAAGGCCAGGGGACTGGCTAGCTTCCCTGGACCTCAAGGATGCCTACTTCCATGTTCTTATCAAAGCTCCACTGAAAGTACCTCAGATTGAACTGCCCTCAGGCCATTATCAGTTCAGAGCAATGCCCTTTGGCCTTACCTCTGCCCCAAGGTATTCACAAAATGCCTGGCAGTAGCAGTTGCTCATTTAAAGCAAAGATTGCCATCTTTTCCTACCTAGACGACTGGCTCATTGTGGGTCAGTCTCCAGACCAGGTCAAATCACACCTGCAGGTTACCCAGCATGCTTGCCTCTCTAGGCTTTCTTCTCAATCTTCCAAAGTCAGTTTTAGAACCTGTCCAGGTACTGACCTTCATAGGCGCAGAACTGGACACAAAGCAGGCCAGAGTCTTCCTTCCCCTAGAAAGGGTAAGGACCCTGGTGGCCCTGGCCTCCTCCTCCTTCACCCTGCAGGTCTCTCGACCAGCAAGGCATTTTCTACAGCTCCTAGGACACATGGCTGCTTCCACAGCCGTAGTGCAAGGAGCAAGATTTCAGATGAGGGACATTCAGTTCCATTTGAGAGCCTTTTGGTCTCAAAGAAGAGATCCCCCTATCCAAGTTGATCCCAGTAACTCGAACCTGATCCAGGCCCTTCAGTGGTGGCAGGATCAGAGCAATCTGAGACAAGGGTTCCTTTCATCCCTCTATCTCACTCCTTGACCCTTACTACAGATCGTCCCTTTTGGGATGGGAGCTCACATGGGCGACCTCTCCACCCAGGGATTGTGGTCCCCTCAGGAATCTCTGCTCCACATCAATCTGTTGGAACTCAGAGCTGTTTTTCTAGCACTTCAGGTTTTCTGCATCTGTTCAGAACAAAGTGGTACAGGTCAGAACAGACAACAACACTACAATGTGGTACATCAACAAACAAGGGGGCACTCGGTCTTCAGCCTTGTGCACCGAGGCAATGAAGTTGTGGTCTCTGGCTTATTCCCTGAACACCTCCCAGGGAAGGACAATGTCCTGGCAGATGCTCTCAGCAGGATTTCCCAGGGCCATCACGAATGGTCATTGGATCCTCGAGTACTGGGGATAGTTTTTGCCAGGTGGGGCACCCCTCAGATAGATCTTTTTGCAGCCCCAGACAATCATCAACTTCCACTTTTTTGTTGCAGGCCCCCAGTGTTGGGCTCAGTCCCCCTGGATGCCTTCCTCCTTGATTGGGAAGGGAAGTTTCTCTATGCCTTCCCCCCCTTCCCTCTCCTGTTCAAGGTGCTAGTCAAAATCAGATCTCAGCCCTGCAAGATGATTCTGATTGCTCCAGATTGGGCCAGACAGCCCTGGTACCCTCTCCTTCTGTCCTTAGCAGTCCATCTTCTCCTGTGTCTCCCTAGGAACCACAATTTGTTAACCTGTGCCTAGGGGAGAGTTTGGTATCTGGAATCTCAAATCCTCAACCTCAAGGCCTGGCTCTTGGGAGTTAAGTTGCTGACCTACACTTTTCTCAAGGTGTTCTCGAAATTTTGAAAGCTTCTAGAAGCCTTCCACTAGGGCTACTTATAACTCTAAATGGAAAAGGTTTTCCATATGGTGCTCTGGGAAGCATATTTCCCGGAATCTGCTGATTTGCCCACTGTTTTGGACTATATGGTCCATCTTAATTCTTTGGGACTGAGACCAGCTACCCTGAAAGTGCATTTGGCAGCTGTCTCTGCTTTTATTTCAGCAGGAAGCCTCTTCTCTCTCTGCTCACCCTGTATTTTCCAAGTTTTCAGGGATTGCTTCATACCAATCCACCATTCAGGATCCTGCCCTGCCTGGGATCTTAATGTTTGCATTGCTCAGCTGATGCAACCCCTTTGAACCTCTGTCTGGCAGAGCTTAAGTACTTGACTTGGAAAACTGTGTTTCTAGTAGCCATCACTTCTGCCAGGCGCATAAGTGAGTTGCAAGCTTTGTCAGTGGAGACTGACTTTATTTCCTTTCACAGGGATAAGGTAGTCCTCGGGACTAACAGGAAGTTTTGCCTAAGGTGGTTTCAGATTTCCACCTTAATCAATCTATTTCTCTTCCAGTGTTCTTCACTGACCATTCCTCCTCTGGTGAGGAGAGGCTGCACAACAGATGTTAAGGGCCCTAAGTGACTACATAGGCGTACCAAGGGTCCTGGGTTTGACTCCCTCCAACTCTTTCTCACTTATGGTGAGGTTGGGAAAGGGAAACCTGCCACTAAGAGATCCATTGCCAGGTGGATTGTCTCTTGTATCCAATTTTGCTATCAAAAACTGGGTAAGGTTCCCCCTTCAGGCCCGAGGGCTCACTCTACCAGAGGTACAGCTGCGTCCCTAGCTGCGGCCAGGGACATCCCTATCTTAGAGATATGTCAAGCAGCTACTTGGAAAACAGTACATACTTTCACTAAGCATTACTCCTTGGACATTCAGGCCAGGAGGGATGCTCGATTTGGCACAGCTGTGCTTCAGAGCCTATTCCTAAGTGGTTCTGTACCTCCTCCTTGAGGTACTGCTGTGTAGTCTGCATTGTCATAATATAGCAAGACTTCATGTTGTTTGAAGAAAAAATTACTCACCTTAGTAATGTTGTTTCTTCTAATGGAGTCTTGCTATATTATCACCTCCCCAGCCTGCCCTCTCAGAGACTTCTACTTTAGGGATGGGGTGGGCAGTCCAGTGTTAGCACTTATTGATGCCCATCTTGTGTTTCCACCCCTTCTTTTTGGGGTGTTTGGGTGTTGTGTTTTATTTTATCTTATCTTATTTTCTGGTCCCCTGACTTGAGTCTTGGTGTTGGGACCAGGAAAATGTGTTAATACTTAAGTAGCCAGTTGGCTAGTGTAGATTACAGTTTCCACACAGAACCTTAGTGAGTTTTGCTCGTAAAGATCTGACAGTTTCAGTTTGAAATTATCTAGACAGAGCTTTTCTAACCGAGCTCGCGCTCTAAGTTCCATGCATGGCATGGAAGTTAACTCTTTCACCTCCGGAGCAGTTCTAAGGCTGGGACAAACTGCAATTGTCATACTATAGCAAGACTCCATTAGAAGAAACAACATTACTAAGGTGAGTAATTTTTTCTTGTCCCCCTTCTTAACTGAGTTGGCTGTCTTTTCCTCGGTTTGGGCATTGCTATTCTGACTGCCTTCCCCGCTTCCTTCTGCTTTAACTGGTACAGTTCTTTGTCCTGCTCCTTCTGTGTTTCCTTATACTTCCTGAATGCCGTCTTTTTCTCCCTGACCTTCCCCGCCACCTCTTTTGAGAACCATGGTGTTTTTTTCTTTCATTTTGATTTGTTTACTTGGTTCACACAAAGGCTTGTTACCTCTGTGATGGCAGTTTTGATGTTTCCCCATTGTTCCTCCACCCCTCCTTCTTGTCTCTTTGCTAGTGCTTTTCTGAGGCGCTCTCCCATTTTGACAGTCAGCCCTCCTAATGTCCAGTACCCTCACTTTCGTATGGCTTGACTCTGCGGTTGTGTTTATCGTGAACCACACTGTTTGGTGGTCACTTGTTCCCATGGTTACCTACTTCTAGATCTGAGATCCTCTCTCCGTCCCCATTTGAGAGTACCAGGTCTGAGATTTCTCCCTTTCGAGTGGGTTCCAACACTAGCTGTCTGAGGCATGCCCCCTGTAGGGCATCGAGAATCAACCTGCTCTTGGATGTGTCTGCAGCAAAGATGCTCCAATTAACATCTGGCATATTCGGGTCCCCCATCAACAATATCTTCCCCTTTTCTGCCATCCTAAGGATGCCTTCTATCATTTCAGCACATCTCCCTCTACAGCTGACTCCCTACTTCCAAGTCCTAATCCTCTGTTGTGACATCACAGTTTGTTGCCATGAGAATAACTGTGATGTTACAAGCAGCACATTATGACCTCAGATAGGGAGACAGCAAAAGGAATAGATGAACTCTTCAGGAGCAAGGATCCTGTTTTCATGCAAATGACTTCAGTAATAAATGATGGGGAGGAGGGATACAGAACTAATGTGAATTACAAGCTGGACTGCATATAAATATTATGTTTTGATAAAGTTCTTCTGAAGGCATCAGCTGCTCTTTAAGTGATTCCTGGGGTTAGAAGAAAAAATACATTCTAACATACTAAAATGCCAGCAGAATAGGCCTAACGGTCTTTCAAGTCTGCTCGATTTTCAGCACCCACACTGAGGGCCGATTTTGGTGTCCTTCCTCCCCTTCCCCTTGGGTTATACTGTTCCCAGTCCCAGATGTTCCTCCTGTTTTGGGTCCAGTCAGATTTACCAGCTTGAGCATTAATGTTGCAGTTCCTGCAATTGTAAGCTTGTTGTCATGGGTTATTTGATAAATGTTTACAAGGCTGCTTCAATTTGTTTGGTGTTTCTAAAAGTTCTATGAAAAATGTTTCTAAAACTTTTTGGTAGTCTTTTAGCTAGTTTCACTAGCCGCTGCTCTGCTCTGACTTGTAAACAGATCTGCACAATAGCTAGATTGGAGTGTGGATGCAGAGTTTGAATCTGCACTCGAAATTCACCTGCTGGGTGGGTGATAATGTCCAAAGTCATCCACTTAGTATTTTGACTTTAGAGGGGATTTGAACCTGCAGTATCCTGGGTCCCAAGTGGGTGCTTTAGCCACATGGGGCTGGGAATATGGTTAGAAATCTAAGAGTCACTATGGACTGTAGGCTGACACTAGAACCATGGGTCATGATATGAAGTTGGAGGGAGGTAGAATCGGGGTAATGTGAGGAAGTACTTACTTACAGAAAGGGTGGTGGATGCCTGGAACAGCCTCTCCACAGGGGTGGAGGGGCCAAAATCAGTGCAGGACTTAAAAAAATGCATGGGATAGACATAAGGGAATCCTAGAGACAAGAAAGAGAGGGTAAGCCGATGATCATCTACTGTCTGCGGTGTGTGTAATAGGTAGTCAAAATGGGCAGACTGGAAGGGCCAGGCCGTCCTTATCTGCCAACAAATTTTATGTATCTATTGAAACTTATAGAAACATAGTGACAGCAGAAAGGAAAGGGAACAGGCAACATTGTTTAACCAGGAGTAGCACACTAAGCCGAAGGTTGTTTCCAGATGCAACCTGGGAGCACAAAGAAGTTAACTCATTCTATCTGATGTCGCCATTTTGGGTCCGGTTAAGCAATGGATGGTTCTGACGCCATATGGCGCTAATGGGTAAAATGGGTTAAGTGACTTGATCAGGATCGCGTAGTATGCACCTAGGCGGCTGTGGGATTCAAACCCGGGTCTCCAGATCTGCAGCTCAGAGCCTTAACCCATTGTGCTATACTGACTCCAAAAGAAGGCCACAGGTCCATTAGTCTGCCCAGAGTTCCCTCTCTGCCCTGGGACCTAGTGTCCATGCAGAGTTTTATTTCTCCCTACTGCTGTTGACCTGAGTTGAAAGCCTTGCTGAAAGTAAAGTAAATCCACAGCTTGACCCCTATCTACTGTGTTTGTTACCCAGTCAAAGAACATTTTGAACATCTGGTGTCAGCAGTTGTCCACAGTGACGTTTTCCATCTGCGTAATATTGCCCAGATTGAACTGTATCTGGCACCTGGAGACTTGGGCACAATTGTCCATGTTTTCATCATATCCAGGCTGGATTACTCTAACCTGGGTTTACCTGGGAATCTGATGTGTTGCCTGTAGCTGGTCCGCATGCTGGCTTGTTGGTAGCACCTCAGGTAAGTGCCGGGCCGGGGTGGGGGCTGAGCTTGTGGGACCGGGCACACAAAGCACAGTAATAACAACAAAAAAAGGGTAACACTGCCTGGGGACAGAGTGTTTGTGGTTGTTGCGCCTGCCATGTGGACTTCTTTGCCACCTTACATCCACTCTGCCAGCTCAGTGGAGACCTAAATTCCAACTAACATACTCCTGACATGGTTGTACATTTAGGTAAGCTGCTGTTTAGATGTTTATTGGCACTGTTTATTCAGTTGGTATTTATATATTTGTTCTTGCATTGTTGACTTTGTTATCTCTGTACAGTGCCCTGGACCTTTGGGAAAAGGCACCCAAAACTAAACTTGCATTGCCTTAATTAGATCACACTGCCTTCTAGAAGGTTTATCCAGTATGATGTTGAAGCTTGTGTGGTGGCTACCCTGACTACATAAACTGTATTTATAAAAAACAACTGTTGGAATGGCGGGGACCACATGTCGAACTTATGCAAGGTGGAGACATACATCAGACGTGTATCCTCCAAGGAAAGTATTTAGGAAAATGGATGGGGTGGCATGCTATAGGCAAGACTTGGAAAGGAGGCATTTCTATCACATGATTTGCCCTCTCGGAATTCCAGTAGTAGGATCCCAGATTTGATAAGCTGTCCTTCCCCGCCTTGTCCCCCCGCCACAGGTATAGATTCCAGTTATAAAATAACCATTGCAGATTACCACACAGTGCTAGTGTGCTGCCTAGTAATTTCGGAAGTAGTCCGCTGTCACTTCTTGCATATTACGTTTTTTTTTTTTTTTTTTCTGTTTTGCAAATTAGAAAATTGTCTACCTGACAGTACTAGATGTGATGCGCAGAAGAGTACTCCACCTGGAGACTGACATAGTCCATCCTGTTCTTCCTTATACTTCAGCAGCATTGTGACCTCACTGACTGTGACATCACTGGTAACCAAGACGAGCCAATCTCCTGCTGCGTGATTGGCAACTTGTGACATGTTGCCAGCCAGGCAGCTGGGCTGGTGGTGTAACAACAGGTGAGGTCACATTTTAATGATTCAGTGTGAGGCATAGAAGTAGACGTGTCTGCTTCCAGGTATATCACTGCTTTTCACATCAAACCCAATACCATTAGGTTATAAAAAAAATGTAACGAGCACACAGACAAAGAAAAGCACTTCAGAAATAAAAAGTAATTGGGATGACGTTTAACACATACTAACATTTTCTCCTTGCTGTTTTTTTGCCATTTTAAAGTTACTGACAAAACATAGCAATTATTCCATGGGGCACTCGTCAAGATTTGTCCTGGAAGCGTTTATCTCTGTATTAATAATGTGTTCTACTTTTGTTCTGGTACGCGTGATGAGCATACTGTATGTGGCAACTGTTACTTTTTAAATGAAACTGAATTAAAAAAAAAAACTAATCTCGGATTTAGAATGATTAAAGATAGAAAGTGGGATACTCCACCATTGGAAGAGTTTGTTTTTGGAGAGCCATGTCTTGCCTTCTAGTCCAAGCTTTGCATTTGAAACTCTTTCTCTGCCTTCCAGACCTCCTGTGTGTGAGCCAATGATCAGCCACGTGTAACCTGATTTTCCATGTATAACCTGGAGTACAGAATGAGGGATGCACGCTGAGCTCTTTCAGGATTCCACAGGTAAATTTGCTGGCCAAGGAAACCTTTGCCTTTCATACATATAAAAATGGTGTCTAGAAAGGGAGCCTTCTGATTGGCTAATTTAATCAAACTTTTTGACCTCCACCAATGTCTGGCTCGTTACCATACCTGGGTTGGGAAGGTGTACCACTGTGGCGACCTCACCAGCTCCAACCTCTGCTAGCTTCTGTCTCTGTAACGGTGGGGGATGCACTGCACTTGGCCCAAGGCAGCCAACAACCATCATCACGATGGTGGCATTCTTCTCCCACCCTCCACCCCCCCAATTTTTCCCTCCCACCTCCCCTGATGTTGGGTCATGCCTACGTCAGCCTTGGATGTAGCAGTGCACGAGCATCCTCACTTGAGAGAAGATGTGCCACTGATCTGTTAGTGCTAGTTAACGCTGCCACAAACACACTCCCCTGAGAGGAGAAAATTCCTAAACAGTGCCAGAAAATGACAGATTTAGCAGAGAAAGGCCTCTGCAGTGATGCTAGGTGGGAATACCCAGACAGACTAATATACTTGTGAATATCACGTCTTGCATTAGTACTGTGGTAGAGACTGGATAATTGAATATTAATTTTTCTTGGATTGCAGTACCATGTAGCAGCTCTCACTGATGAAGTCCAGAGCAGCAGACATTGAGCTAAAAGTGGTGGACTTGGCTTTGCAATAAGGAAGATTAAATTTTGGAAAGAGTTGTTTGGTGTGGCTGCCTTTTGTCTGGATGGAACTTCCCAGTCCTGGCCACACCCAATCCCAGCTTCTGGAGTCCACTCTCAAAATTGGCTCACCAGCATAGAAATGTGATTTGCTTCCATTGCTGACCTGCATTCTAAAGGGTTTCAAATCCAGCATAGAGTGGTAGTGGCCGGAAGCCGTTATCACCTGAGGGCTGTTCAGTGGCCTATCTGAAAGGAGTTGTGGTGGTCTCAGTCCAGTTCTCAGAGTGCAGGTGTCCAGCTCACAGAACCACCAATGCAGCTGGCACCCTTGTTGGCATTCTCGCTTGAGAGGCCAAGGACTGAATGGGCATGGAGTCTGAACTAACCTCTTACTTAAGTGGTGGTCTCTCCATGGCAGGGGTTGAGAAACATTGGTGGGGCAGTGTGGGAAAGCTTGCACTGTGATCAGTCATGCTGTACCTGTTATGTGGATAAGCAGAGAACTTCAGGTTACAATGCTGTCAGTCTAGCACCTTTCACGAGAACCAAATTCACACACAAGAAAAAAAATCTTAACAAAAAGGAAAAAAAAGTTATTCGGTGTGGCTGTCTCATCTGGATGTAACTTCCTATTCCTGGCCACACCCAATTCCAGCTCCCTGAGTCCACTTCCAAGCCTGACTCACCAGTACGGAAATGTGATGCCCTTCCACGGCTGACCAGCATTCTTAAGGGTTACATAAGCCGCCAGCTCACAGTCACATGGTCATGAGTAGAACCTAACAGGATGGAGGTTCAGGAGAGGCATGATGAAATAGTGTTTTACAGAAAGGGTGATGGAGCTGTGAAACAGCCTGCCAGCCGAGTTGGTGCGTGCAGAAACTGTTAGTAGGTTTTAGGCATGGCTGGTACAGAATGAAGGGTATAGTGCTTGCTCAGGGTGTCAGAATTGGGAAGGGGAGTGGAGGGGGGTGGGAGGGGTAGGATCCTGGAGGAACAGTAGGCCCCAGGGCTAAATAGGGAACTCAGGCAGACGGGATGGACCGGTGGTGTTTTTCTGCCGTGATTGTCTGTGTTTCTGTAAATGGCTGGAAACATTCTTGTATAGCCAGGACTCTTTTTTTTTTCCAATTCTGCTTTTTCCTCTTGGTTCACAGTTGGCGTGCCCCCAGTCTCGTCTCCAACCTTTTCAGGGGCTTCCTGGTTATTCATATTTTACCAAGACCACAGTTTGGCAGTGACCAGCCCTGTTGGTTGTGCGGTGCCTGTGGGGGATGTCGACATGTAGCTGGCCGACCAGGGATTTTCTCTTCTGGTTTTCTAACCCCAGGATCTCTCACTTAATGTTTACTTTTCATGCATCTAGCTCCATGCAGAGAGATGCCCCGGAGACAGAACCTTATTCAGATGATGGAATTTGGAATGTAGGTTCAGACTCTGTACTCACTGCTGGCAGTCAGACATTGAAATGGCAGATCCCCATTCCCCGAGGGAGGAGAGCAGTCCATGGGATGCTCAAACTTCCCTCCTGCTCCTGGCCCCCTGATGGTCTAAGCTTGTTCCCAAGCAGTATAGCATAGTGGTTTAAGGCTCTGAGCTGCAAACCTGGAGACCTGGGTTTGAATCCTACAGCCCCCACTTGCATACTGTGTGATCCTGAGCAAGTCACCTAAGTTACTTAACTTCCTTGTGCTCCCAGGTCGCACCTGTAAACAAGCTTCAGCGTAGTGTCTCTCTCCTGGTTAAAAAAAAAAAGTCTGGTCACCTACATCACGGGCCTCTGTTCCCAAGAAGGGAGAGGGTAGGCCTCGGTTCCCAGGAAGGGAGAGGGCAGGCCTCAGTTCCCAGGGAGGCCGGATGCAGGCCTCAGTTCCCTGGGAGGATGGGTGCAGGTTTTGGTTCCTGGGGAGGGAGGATGCAGGGGATGTAGGCCTTGGTTCCCAGGAAGGGAGAAGGCAGACCTCAGTGCCCAGGGAGGGAGGATGCAGGCCTTGGTTCCCCGGGAGGGAGGACACAGGCTTCAGTTCCCTGGGAGGGGCAATGCAGGCCTCTGTTCTCAGGAAGGGAGAGGGCAGGCCTTGGTTCCCTGGGAGGGAGGATACGGGTCTCTGGTCCCAGGGAGGGGAGGGCACAGGCCTCAGTTCCCAAGGAGAGTGCTGGCTTTGTTCCCAGGGGGAGGGGGCACAAGGGAGTGCACAGGCCTCTGTTCTCAGGGAGCAAGGGTGTAGTCCTCAGCTCCCAGAGAGTGAGGGCGCAAGCCTCCATTTCCAGTTTTAGAGAACACAGGCTTCAGTCCCCTTGGGGGAGCGATGGTATAGGCTCAGTACCAACGGGGAGGCAGGGCACAAGTCTCAGTTTCTAGGGTGGGAGCATGCAGGCCTCATTTTCCAGGAAGGGAGGGCTCAGGCCTCGATTCCGGGGGGGAGGAGGGAGGGTGCAGGCCTCACTCTCTGCCAGATGGTCAGGAAGCAGCAGTGGCATGGACAGTGAAGTCTGCTGGTTCCTACAACATTAGTGTACAGATTTCACTATTTCAGCTCTGAGGTATTATGTCAGAGATAAAACTTTAGACTGTTAAAGTTCAAATTCTGCAGTGTGGTTACACTCCCCCTAGCGTTGTAACTACAGATTTTTTTTCTCTGCTTAAGAGATTCTTCGCCCTGGAATCCTGTTACAGCTCCTGTGGCATAGTCTTCTTCGTTTCAGCTACTATTTTACTGTTTGTTTTTTAAATTAACATTTTAATTTGATATTTTGATTTTAGCAGTTTTTCTACTGGTTCTGCTGTGGTTACCAGAACTGGCAGAACCATTATTGCATAATGGTTCAGTGGCAGAATTCTCACTTGCCACACGGGTGGCCCAGGTTTGATTCCTGGAAAAAATTACTTTGCTATGCACTTAGGGCTGTGAAGCCCAGGGCCTGTGTATAAGATTGTGGGGGCGGGGAGCTTACAGTCACCAAGCAAGAAAGACCTGGGGTCATCATGTCTTATGGTGACCTCATGGTGGCTGGGTTGTGGGACAGAGTAATGGTAAAGGCTCACTGGATGTTGCAATGCATTTGGAGAGGGATTTCTAGCAGGAGGAGGAGGGAGGTGGTGGTGCTGTTGTATCGCTCACTGGTGAAGCCACACCTGGAGTAATGTCTCCAGTTCTGGAGGCCGCACCTCCGCAAGGCTATTGAAAGATTGGAGATGGTACAGAGGAGGGCAGTGAGAATGGTGAGGGGTTGCACGGGAAGCCATACGAGGAAAGGCTGCCGTAACTAAACATGTATTCCCTGGAAGAGAGTAGACAGAGAGGGGACATGATTGAAACCTACAGATGTCACAAACCCACACCCGAGGGTCAGGCTTACAGTGCCCACCCATAAGTGCAATCCGTGACGGGGGGGAACAGGGATACCCTCCTTATCCTTTAAGAATACTCGCCGAGGTCACGACTGCACCTCTGCCACGAGGATCCCGGGCCTCCCTCTAGTTCTGGATAAGGGCACAATACCAGTCTTGAGTCTTGTGGCCAGATATGAACCTTTCCTTGGCTGTTACACAAAGGAGGAAGACCCAGGCATCACACTCTCATCGGGGTAGCAACGTAACACTTGATTTGGCCTTCTCCCTACAGGACATGCTACAGCCTGATTCAGAATCTTTATAGACTCTGGTATTTTCCCTATCCTTCCAGATGTCCCTTTTCACAGATTGTTAGTGCTGTTTTCACAATTACACACACACAGATATATGAATCTCACGCAGGCAGAATTTCTTTAGGAAAACAAATGTTTTACTAAAATACTTAATGCAGTTACAACTACAAGAGAACATATACTAATTTAGGTTACAGTATAAGAACAGAATGGGAAAAATATACAGAAGAATGCATTAAAACATGTTAGTCCAGAGAATCGCTGGTTTGCAAACTATTGCAGCCTTTCTTTTAGTCCTTGTCAGCCACACTGGATTCAGCAGTTTGGCTTCTGGTGTGTGTCTCACAGAATGTCCAGATGAAAATGTGTGTGTCCAAATGCCCTGAGCTGGGGGTTTAAATACCCTTCTGTAATCTTGCAGTGTCATCAATTCCCAGTTCAGAACAGCTACTCCGTTTGGCCAGGAGATGTCTCTTTTAGGCCAGAAGATGGCACTATTGCGCTGTTTCCAAAATTTCTAAGTATATTACGCATCTGATTCTAAGACCTATTATTAGCATAGATATGACATTTCAGAGTTAAGCCCTTTGAAGTTCCCTGTAGACCATTGGCACATGTAAGATAAAATTCCACAGGTGCAATAGGAAGCATGTTCCTCTCCTGTTGTCTCATAAAATGTAGCATATTATAACAGTTTCCTTAGATCAAAGCATTCCACTCCTGAGTGCATGGTTTTATGACATACAGTTGGATTTTGGCATATCTCTGTAAAAGAAAAACAACTGGGAATGCAATTTCAGTTCCTGGCAAACAGCTGCCGTCAGGTCAAAAGAAGGTCATGCCTTTTTTTTTTTTTAATCTAATCTTTTCTCTATGTGCCTTTGTGCTGATACTGGCATGTACATACTGTATAATTACATAAAAAAACATATATACAACAGAATAATATCTACAAATAAGAACTAGTAGCCAGGCAGCTCACCACAACAGGCACCTCACAGGAGTGAACAAAGTGCAAGTGGAGGGTCTGTTTCAGAGAAAGGAAGGTACTTGAGCAAGGCAGCATACAGTGAAGTTAAGGGTGGAAGTTTAGAAGAGATGTGCAGAAATACTTATTCACGAAAAGGGTGGTGGATGACTGGAACAGCCTGCCAGAGGAGGTAGTGGGCGCAAAGACTGAGAGAGCTACAAACATGCGTGGGATAGGCAACTGGGAATATTAGGTAGGAGAACGCGGAAGGGAGTGACACATATGACCAGCTAGAGTCTTTGGTAATGGATTAGGGAGGCACAAGGGGCAGACTGGATGGGCCTAAAGGTCCTTTCTGATGACAAAATTTATGTTTCTGTGATTTTTGGTTTTACCAGTTCCTGGCTTGGGTTCCCAGTCCCAATTTCTACAAAAATTGCAGTTCTGTTTAATTAGGCTTGTTTTAAAAGTTGTCCCCTCCCGTATAACAGTCCCTGAAAAAGTATTTTGTGCTTCTTGTTAAATTAGCATGACTGGAGAGGACCAGAAAAGGGAACGGGGCCTACTGGAGTCACAGTGTAGATCCTGTAAGCAGTGTCTGGCAAAGGCAGATGGACACAACTGTAATTTTTTTGTTTGGGCCCAGATCATGCAAGAGTTGTGAACTCTGCATTTTTCTATGCTACAAGGAAGAAAAAAATGTAGCTTGACGGGAGTCATTGTCTGCACCAGTTTCACAACAGCATCATGGGAGTGATCCCCTGTAAAAACACATGAAAATTATGGAGAAAAGTTCTACTGAAGGTAGAAAGTACGCTTCCGAGGGTGGTTCTTTATCACAGCAGGCTCTGGCAACAAAGGAGACTGGAAGTCTCTGCAAGGCAGTCTCTGAAGAGCCGTCATCTCTGGCAGCCAAGGAGACAGGATGACTGCTGAGCCATCATCCACTGAGGAGCACAGAGCTCCCAGCCAGGAATGCTCTGATGGCAATCACAAAAAAAAATAAAAAAAATGAGGCTTTCTGAACAGTAGCCAAACACAATGGCTGCTAACAGGATGTCAAAAGGAAAGCACCAAGAGGTTCTGCTGGCTGAAAAGCAAATAGAGAAACTGGTGCAAAAAGACTCTGCCTGGGATTTTGTTTTAGATAATGCAGAGCTTTGAGAAGCCTGCTTCTGATTCCCCACCCCCCAGCATCTGGCCACAGGATTACGTAAAGGTGGAAGAGGAACCAGTCTCCACAGACGATACTGCTGGGGAGTAGAGTTTGGTTCTCCACAATGGGTGAACAAGGATTATTCTTCATACGCTGCTTTTGTTAACCAAATGGGTGGTATGCTGACCCTGTCATCCACAGAGACAAAGACAGACCTAAAGGAGGTGGAATTTATGAATTTGCTGGATCTGACTTCCACTAACAGAGCATGTATACCCATCCATAAAGCTTTGGAGAATGCCATTAAAAAGGCTTTTGTTAGACCTTCAGCCTTTATGCACCAGACAAGAAAATACAATAAGGTTAGGTAGTAACCAAGGAGGGATCAGGGTTTATCCCACTTACCCTGATCCTTGCAGGGGCAGCAAAAAGCTTGTGAAAAGGCAAAAGTAAATTTTTCTGCAACACCCTGATGAGAATCCCAGAAAATTTGAGCTTATAGCTAAAAGGGCATACTCTGCCTCCTCTCGATTGTTCAGGCCCCGTCTGAGTTACTCCGCACACTGTCAGCAGACCCTAGAGAATTTGGTTCTGCCTTTGTGCGAGAATGAAAAGCTTCACGTGTCACATATAATGAAAGCAGATTTGGAAGTTGCAGAGTACCAGTTTCATGAACAATTGGCAACTTTTAAAAATTTAACTGAGACAGCAGGTCCTCAATGCATTGTATGCCCTAAAGAAAGGGAGGCATGGAAAGGACTTATAGCAGACTGTATATACCATGAATAACTACATAGTTCAGAGGGATACAGGAAGAGGCAGTAGGAGGTAGAAGAGAAGCGAAGCAGAAATATGTCTCAGCTCTTGCAACCGAGGCAAAGCCCCATACCCTGACAGTTTTGCCCAGGTTGCCATAGATCCATTGCCAGTTGTGGCGCACCTCTCTTATTATCTCGAGGAGTGGAAAAGGATTACCACAGACATGTAAGTCTTGGAGGTAACAGGACATAACATTTTCAATTTGTAAAAATGTCAATATTAAGCAAGTTCAGAGCTTTTCCAACTCAAATAATAGAGCAAAAGCCCCTACTGAAACTGTGAGAAAACTGATAGAGTTAAAAGCAGTAGAGAAGGTTCCTGGCACCCACATTCTTGAGAAATTGGGGAATGATGATCCATTCGGGACCTATGGCGCCTGAACAGGCCCTGAAAAAAGAAAAGTTCAGAATGGCAACACTGCAAACAGTGATTCTGCCTTTACAGAAAGGGGATTGGTTTGGGCTACTAGACCTTAGGGATGCACACCTCCACATACCTGTAAGGCCATGCCTGGAAAATATTTCCGGTTCAGAGTAGTGTGTGCTCAGTTCCAGTGCAAAGCAATGCCATTTGGACTGACCACAGCACCCAGGGTTTTCACAGCGTACTTGTCAGGTGTGGCAGCTTTTATGCCTAGACAACTGGCTAGTGTGTTTAATCCAGACAGGGAGTGTGCTGCAGAGAATTTAGGTGTCCTTCTAAATTTTGAAAAGTCACACCTGGCCGGCTCTCTGGTGCAGCAGTAGCATTACCTCTCAACGTCAGCGAGCCTGGGTCATCGAAGGGCCAGCCAGGGGAGATGAGCAGTGTGTTCCAGAGGACGCTCTCCACCTCGGGGAGGGAAGGAAGACTGACTCCACTATGCTACTGCCATCTGGGTGACCAGAGGTGGCAGTGCAATCAGAGCCTTAGATTCATGTGTAGTACATGTCAAGGGCTCTTCTCAGCATCCAACAAGGAGCTGGGTCAAAAAACGGGAAAAGACCAGACACAGGAGGACATTCACCCATCACCGCAGGTGCCCCACTGCCGACCAAGGCACTCTCCTTTGTAGCACCTATCAAGTCTGTGTTGGTGGAGCCCCCTCCTAGTAGCCCCATCCATTGGTGTAAGCCAGGTTGTCAAGGAGATGAGGTAAGTCCAGGAAGGCGGGTTTTGGGGGGCAAGGTGAGTGGGTAGGATTTATAGGGGCCAGCTTGCAAGAGTGGAGGAAGCATACTAAATTAAAAAAAAAATCACACTTTGAACTCAGACTCGGGAGGGGTTTAGGTGCAGAGTTGAAGACAGAACTGCACAAAGCTTTCCTGCCTTTGGAAGGGGCAGAAGCACATATCCGATGTGTGGAAAACATTCTAGGTATCTCAAGCAAGGATTGCACAGGAATTCCAGAGACTTCTGGGCCATATGTAGGGCCAGTGGTTTTCTGTTTTCAGTGGAAAACACTGGTACAAATGGAATTTGACGATACCGGATGATTAAGGACCCCTCAAGGATAATTACGGCAGCTGCTTGCTGTATCTCCGCCCACCAACACATTGGAGGTCGACCACTGCCACATCATAGGTTTCCAGTACACGCCCGCGTGATTTTTACAAAAAGGTAGATCAGTATCGCTAAAGGCAAATAAAACAATTCATGATACACTGACTGATACATGAATACTGACATTGAACGTGGGGGGGGGGCAGAGCCCCCCAAATACAGAATAATAAAACAAAAACACAGTGCTGTGAAATTTCACCCCGGGTCCTCAGTGGTTGCTATTGCCAAAAAGTGTTACTATGCACAAAATCATTTTTTAAATAACCACCAAGGACCCGGGGGTGTTGGGGGGGGGGGTGGAGCGCCCCCACAGAAGAAAGAAGATGCAACTATTTAGAAATTATTGTTATTCAGTTACACTCTTAATGTTAACATTCTGACTATGCACACAACCATTTTTTTTAAATAACCACGGAGGACCTGGCGGGGGGGCAGAGCCCCCTCCCCCCAAATAGTGGTACAAATAATGTGCAAGTTGAAAACACAGTGCTGTGAAATGCTGCAGTACAAATAATGTTCAAATGCTGACATTGAAATGCATAACGGGCGATTGGGGGGGGGGGCAAGTCTTTTTATTTGAAGTAATTTAAAGTTAGTGTTAATGTCAGTTAATGGCCATGTAGCCAGATGCCAGAAGGTGCCGTAGCTAAAGTCTTTGTTTGACTAAACAGTTCAGTAATATATGTTAATCCCCGTAAAGAGGCAATAATGGACAGATTATTCTTAGCCTACATAGTCAGTATAACTTGTGCTCCCAGGTCGCTCCTGTAAAAAAGCTTTCAGCTTAGTGTGCTATACCTGGTTAAACAACTAAATAAATAAATAAATAAACTTTGTGGGTTAGCCACAGTAAAGGAACACAATACTTATGTCGTGGTTGGGCATGTCATTGTATACTATTTTTCTGTGAGGGGGCGTGTGCATGACGTTGAAAATGCCATTAGTACCGTAATGATGTGATTTTTTGATTTTGCGCATGAGGGATCCTTAATCATCCGGTGTCGCCTGGAATTTGTCATTTTAAAACAGCACTTGCGAGTCAGTTTTTCATTTAAAAAAAACTATTTGCACCACTTTTTCATGCATAAAAACCTCAATTTACACCTGCTTTTTGGGAAAACTCCATTTTGAGATAAAGTTTTGTTAAAAAACATACTTATGTGCCTTTTGCAAAAAAAAAAAAGGGGACAACAACAAAAAAATGTTGCCAAGCTGAACTGGCCATTTTTGAAAATGATAACTCTTCGGCAGTATACATGGCTTCGACCAGTGCAGTGGTACAATGGGCCAGGTTGCAAATTAGGGGTGTCCATTACCTCCATAGAAGGCACTGCTGCCAAAGAAGTGCTTCAGTGCTGCTGCAAATACAGTATCAAGTCAATTGATACCATCGCCACAGTGGTGGAAAGAAATGGAAGGTATTCCCTTCCTAAGGTACCTTCTTAGGAGTCTGACCACAGCTGCATCCCTCCCGGGTTGGGTAACTGAAGGGCAGAACACTACACAGTGAATGGAATCTTACAAGAAAGAAAGGAGCACGTAAACCTGCCAGAGCTCCGAGCAGTTTTTCTGGCCATGAAGCCCTTTTCTTCCCTGTAGCAAGATCAAAACAGTACTGTTAAATAGCTGCTGATGCCTCAAAAAAAAACTGTGAAAAACATAATTTTTAGGTACAATTCAGCTTGCATTCCATATGTGTTCAGTAGATGTCTCCTCCCGATTACCTATTACTGAGAAATGTGCATGGAAACATGCTCTACAGAGTTCATCTGCCTCTTTTGGTTACTCCCTACTTCTTGTCGGAGTCCTCTGTTGTATCATCACAATCTGTTGCCATGGGAGTAATTGTGATGTCACAAGTAGAGCATTATGACCTCGTGTAGTGAGAAAGCAATAGGAATAGATGAACTCTTCAGCAGCAAAGATCCCATTTTCATGCAAATTGCCTCAGCTGTCAATAATGGAGATGAGAAATACAGAACTAATGTGAAATACAAGCTGAACAGCGTCATATGTTTTGATAAAGTTATCCCTAATGGCATCAGTTGCTTTTTAAGGACAGACAACGACAGGGAGGCACCAGATGCTCAAAGCTGTGTACAGAGGTAGTGAGGAACTGGAACTTGGCCTACAGCCTAAATACAAATCTGTCTGCAGTACTCATAGAAGACCAGGAAAACATACTAGCAGATTCACTTGGCAGAATGGGTCATGCTACCCACGAGTAGGTTTCTAGACCTGTGGGTACTAAATGCTGTGTTTCAGACGTGGGAAGTACTAGAGATAGATCTGTTTACCTCATGGGAAAACGGGAAGCTTCCTCAATTTTGTTGCAGGCCCCCCCTCCCTCAGTGGTGATAGTCTCATGAGATGCACTAGCTGTCCCATGGAAAAACAGGTTCCTGTATGCATTCCGTCCATATCCAGTAATTCCCAAACTGCTACTGAAATTGAGGGGGGAGGCTGCTACAGCGATTCTGATAGCACCAGGTTGGGGAATGCTGTTCTGATTTCTCACTGATGCTGACATTGTCACAGAGTACCAGTAAACTTCCCAATAATAGTGAACCTGCTGACACTGTCACATGGCAGGTTGACACACCCAAATTTAAAATTACTTCATTTGAGAACATGGTTTTTGGGGTTTAAATCTCTAAAACCAGGATCTGAAAGGTTTTGAAAGTTGTCAGAATGTCAGCAACTAGGAAAATACATGACTCAAAATGGGAAAAGATTCGGTATTCCGGTACGCCTCCTGCAGAGTCACCGCAGAAACCACAGACTTTCCCCTTTTAGGCCTGAATGAATTATTTTCACCAGAGGCATGCCTGTTGGGAGATTTTTCTGCATCGTCTGTCCTTATCCACAAATATCACATGGCTTTAATGTCAATGTCTGTCAAAAAAACTGGTCCTGAAACATTGGAAGGATAGTAAGGAGGTCACCTACACGGAATGTTTACAAGAACATCTGGCATGTCTTAGGACAAAAAAAAGCTATAGCTAGCCTGAATAATATACTCAAAAGATTTAACAAGATTCGGGGCCCCTTGCAGTCTTTTTACACGTTGCAGTCAACTGATATCAATGCCTCTTCTGTATCTTGAGATTGTACAGTTGTGTGAATCTGTGCTGGGGAAGGGGAGGAAAGGACGGTTCCTCTGTGTTATCGGGTTAATGATATATGCTTCATATATATGATGGTTCTGTTCTCTGTAATGAAAAAGTTTCAATAAACTTTGAATTGAAAAAAAAAAAAAAGAAACCACAGACTTATTTATCAGTAGGTTGAGATTACTTGCTGCATTTACAGAACAAAGGCCTCAAATCCTAACTGGTAGGGAATAATTCTTTACAGCCCACCCGATGTTCAAGAGATATTTCAAGGGCCTGAATCTCTTGCATCCCTCTGTAAGGGATCAGTCTCATTATTGGACTTAAACTTGGTTCTTTTCACAGTTAATGAATCCCTCTTTGAGCCTATGTTTTTAGCAGAGCACGTACTTGGCATGGAAAACCATTATGTTGCTGTTTCTTCTGTAAGAAGGATAAGTGAGCTGCAAGCACTCTGTACTGACCCATATTTCTTAGTGTTCTACTGGGATAAGGTGGTGCTAAGGAAAAATTGTGTTTTTTTTTTTTCAAACCAAAAGTGGATCTTACTTCGAGGGCTCTTGCAGTAGGTACTTGCATATAGGACTAAGCCGCCAGGCGCTAAGACCACACAGAAAAATGCTAGCTAGCAGTATCTGTCACGTGACGGATGTCAGCATGACGCTATATAAGGAGTGGTCCCCACACCTGCCTTCCAGTTCTTTCCCGCCATTTACCTGCGCATGTCGGACCTCGCGGAAGAACGCTGCTACTGTCGATGCCATCTTTGGATGAGTATAATTTCAAAAAACAGTTACTTTAATAATATTTCTCACTTTGTGTATACAAAAAATTGTGTATGCCATCTCAGATGTCTTCAGAATCACATAAGAACAAGTGCGTCTCCTGTGGAACCCAGCTCCCTCACAAAGACGGACATTTCCTTTGTCTTTTTTGCCTGGGCCCAAGCCATAAGGCTGAGGGGTGCGAGCACTGCTAGAAGTTTAACGCGGCCACACGTAAACATAGGTAACAGTCCCTGGAGGCCCATCTTTTAAAAGAAAAAATGGCCAGTATGGAAAAGGAGCTGAAGAAACCCAGGCAGTCATCTTCTCCGGAGGGTCACCACAAAAAGGAGGAGGACAAGGAGAGACATCGGGCCTGGGAAGGGTACTCAGTGATCCCACCGCCTCCCGGCCCTTAGGGTAAAATCCCTTCTGGGGGATCAGCCTTCGATAACCGCTATGGTGGCTGCCAAACGGCCATCGGCTCCCCTGTCCAGCTCAGGCCTGACGGGAGCCTCCCGGGATCTGGAGGCACCCACCTCCTCTGCTGCCTCAGAGATTTAAAGGCCTAGCGGTATGAGTGGGACTGGTAAGTCGAGTTTCGGCTCCACAGGTTCTTGCTTGACTACAGCTGCTAAGCCATCCGACGCTCAGCCCCGGATCCTCCGTCAAGCCCTGGTAACAGGCCTGACGAAGAGGTGACGGCCCAGCTGATGTTGGATACACAGATGAGGAGACTTCTCCAACATCTCCTTTACGCTGATAGAGACTGTACCTCCAGCTTCCCCTGCGGGGTATGCGGAGCCAGGAGATCGCCTGCCATCTGGGGTTCCGTCCCCCCCTTCAGCAGAGCCTCAAACTCCAGAGCCATCGTCGGACCAGACAATTGTCCTTCCAACTCCCTCATCCATCTCGGTCCTCCATGGTCCTCCGGGTTTGACGCCAGGACCAGCAGGACCCACCCTGCTGCCTCCTCCATCGGGGCCTTCTGCACCCCCCCCCCGACATGGTATGGACCTGATGATCCCTCCATTAGGGCCAATGCCAGGCTCTTCCAACCCTCCATTAGACCCTCTGTCAGGACCACCTGGTAACCCTTTCGGGCAGCCAACACCGGGCTGTCCTCCGCAGTACCCAATGCCAGGATACCCCACGCCACAGTATCCATCAGGATTTCAAATGCCAGGCTACCCTCCATTGGACTTTAAACTACCCCTACTATTGGTACCCCAGCTGTGGGTTTAATAACCCTCCACCTGAGCCACAAGTGGACCTTCAAAGCGGTCTTTAAGTCCTGGTGGGCAGAAGCAAAGTCACAGCTCACGTCGGAGCTGAAAAAGCATCAGCCGCCGATGGCCCCAATGCCAACTCCAAGGCCTCCTTGGCCAGATCCTTCCCCACCATCCGGCCCGACACAGGGCAGACAGCTGGAACCTTTATCTAATTTTCGGCCCTGGGAATTCTCCAGGCAAATGCAATTTTCAAGGCCAGTAGACCATCTGCTTGCAGCCATCCAGTTCTCCTAGTAACCAGGATTCCTCAGACTCAGACAGTGACATGGCCCACTCCAACTCCGATTTGGAAAAACCTACACCAGAGGACCTAAACTCCCCTCCGGAGGACCCCTCCTTCTTGGAATTCTAAGGAAGATTTAAGCAGCCTATGATTGGTGCACCTTTACCCAGGATCTGCAGAGACAGTGACTGACAGCCCACCTTGATCTGGCAGACTCTCTTCTCCAAACCTCATTCCACCCTGGATAGAGCTGCATGAGGACCTAGTAACCACTATCTGGAAACAGCCTTCAAACAACATGAAGTCTTGCTGTATTCTGACAGTAGCAGTGAGTCCCAACCTTCAAACTGCCTCGGAGATGAAAGAGTTAACTTTCCATGCCAGGCATGGAACGCTGAGCTCGAGCTCGGTTGAGGCTCTGTCTGTTGCTGTTTAAACTCAAACCATCAGATTCTTTACTCCGCCTCACTGAACAGTCGCTCGAGATTTCTCCTTCTGCTCGGTTCAGTTTGTCGGTTCTGAAGTACCGTTTTTCTCGGTTTTCGACCAAATTTAAACTGCAACCTGTCGGTTCAGTCTCTGTCTGTGGCATTCGTGAGTACTAGGTAGGTTATATTTTAATTCTATTCTGTGTGGAACTTGTAAACGGTTTATCGGTTCGGTTTGAACCGATCAAGTTGTTAGAAAATCTTAAATTGTACTTTTAGAGTGTGGTTACCGGTTCTTATCAGTTCTAAAAAAAAAAACAGATTTTATTACGTTTTTTCCACGACCCGTGACATGGTCAGGAACCGATAAGAGGTCTTGCCTGGCGGATTGCCATTAAAGGGTAAGTTTGGTTAGGACTGGCACAATGTCTGAGAAACCCAAAAAAACGGGCCAACTGGGTTTCAACACTGTAGTGTGTGTGGGAAGTCTTTGCTAAGGCTGACCCCCACCTGTGTTTATTGTCTGGGGATTTGACCACCTCAATGCAGACTGCCAGATTTGTAAAAATTTTCCTGCAGCTACCCTAGAAAAGAGAGTTGGTAGGCTCAGGGAAAGGGAGGTCAAAAAGTCCGCTGAACCGGATGGCCAGCCCGGTTCGGTTCAAACTGAACCAGAAGGAGTGCCCTCTGACCAGGGCGAGACTTCTTCGGGCAAAAGGAGACCCGATTCTGAGGAGTCGGTTCCAGCAAAGAGAAACAGAAAGGAAAAATCAGCTGGTGTGGAGCCAAAACTTTCCTCTCTAACCGCTGAAGAAATAGCCAAAGCGATCAAAATTGTCCAGTCGCTTTCCCCGGTTCCGACCGAACCGGCACCATCAGGGAGGCGCTCGGTTTGGTCTGTTCCACCGGTTCAAGATTATGATTTAGAGGAGTATTTTGAACCGGAGGAGGAGGAAGAGGAGTATGAGGAAAGTGAATGTGGATTTGAAAGTCTGGATGTGCCCATTGCCCCGGACATCTCCCCAGACAGACCTTCAGGAGTGTCTCCTCCTAGGCTTTCTGAGTCCCTCTCTCATTTCATGTTTTATAAAAAAGTGGCTGAAACCCTCCAGCTTCCTATGGAAGAAGCTGTGGATGACCAAGAGGAGCCTGACTTTGTGGAAATGATGGATATCCCAGAGTCTAGGAGACTGTCTATTCCCTTGCACAGATCCTTTGGGAAACAGACATTTAAAATTTTAAAGACTCCTAATACTATACCTCCTGTGGATAAGAGAATGGACAAGAGGTATGCATTGTCAGGCTCAAATACGGAGTTCCTTACACAACAATGCAGCCATGTTGGGGTAGTGCAGGCTGCAGCCTGTGACAAGGCAAATATTCCCTTGGCTTCACACCCCCCAGACAAGGACTCCAGGAGGATTGATGCCATGGCAAAGAAACAGTACATGGCAGCATCCTTGGGACTCAGACAGGCCAATTATATGGCTTATGTTGCTAGGTATCAGAAATCCAGATGGGACACTGTCATGGCTTTAGCAAAACAGGTCCCTGGCCAGCTTGCCAAGGAGCTAGAGCAGGTGGCTGCTGATGGTATTGAGGCATCCATGGTGCAGTTCCATGCTGCAGTGGACTCAAATGATGTGTCATCAAGAGTCATGGCTACATCTGTGGCACTTCGCAAAATGACTTGGCTCAGATGTACTAGCCTGTCACGGGATACCCAGACTAAGGCCATGGATTTTCTTGTTGTTGGTAATTCTTTGTTTGGGGAGCAGAGAACTACATGAAGAAAATGGACGAGTATAGGACCACTTACAGGAGTGCCCAGGCCAAGGAAAGGCAGGCCACTCCTCAAAGGCAGCATCCCAGGGGCAGGGCAAGCCTTTTCATAGGCCTTTCTACCAAGCCCAGGCCTCCTCTTCTGCCTACACTCAGAGGGGGTTCTTTAGAGGGAGAGGCAGAGGGGTACCAGCAGACCTGCTTCCACCCCTCAGTCAAAACCCCCTGCCAAACAGGCACCCTGATGGGTTTGCCAGTGCCGATTCTCCACCACCTGTAGGGGGCAGGCTGGCTTACTTTGTCCAGGAGTGGAAGTCTCAAACATCAGACAAGTAGGTCTTGGAAGTGGTAAGCCAGGGACTGGTTCTCAGCTTCAAAAGATTTCCAAAGCTGAGAACCAGATCCTTTCCACCTGCAAACCCCTCAGAGGCACTTGCCCTAGAGGCAGAGGTCTCTTCCCTCCTAGCTCTCAGAGCTGTGGAAAGGGTTCCACCCCTACACCACGGCAAAGGGTTGTACTCCAGGTACTTCCTTACCCCAAAAAAGACAGGAGAATGGCGGCCCATCCTGGATCTCGGATACTTAAACAAGCACCTTTTAAGACCAAAATTCAAAATGGTGACTCTGGAAATAATTCTACCTTCTCTAAGGCCAGGGGACTGGCTAGTGTCCCTGGACCTCAAGGATGCCTACTTCTACATTCTGATCAGAAGCTCCCATCGAAAGTACCTCAGGTTTGAGCTGCCCTCAGGCCATTACCAGTTCAGAGCAGTGCCCTTTGGTCTGACCTCTGCTCCAAGGGTATTCACAAAATGCCTGGCAGTAGTAGTTGCTTCTCTAAGAAGGTAAAGGATTGCCATCTTCCCTTACCTGGACGACTGGCTTATAGTAGGCCAGTCCCCAGACCAAGTCAAGTTACATTTACAGATAAGTCAGCAACTGCTCACCTCTTTGGGTTTCCTTCTGAATCTTTCAAAGTCAGTTCTAGAGCCTGTCCAGCTCCTCACCTTCATAGGTGCAGAGCTAGACACAGAAGAGGCCAGAGCTTTCCTTCCCCTGGACAGGGCAAGGACCCTTATCTCTCTGGCCTCCTCTTTCACCCTGCAGGTGTCTCGACCAGCAAGGCATTTTCTACAGCTCCTGGGGCACATGGCTGCTTCCACAGCAGTGGTGCAGGGATCAAGGTTTCAGATGAGGGACATTCAGTTCCATTTGAGAGCCTTTTGGTCTCAAAGGAAGGATCCTCTGACCAAATTGATCCCAGTGACTCGAACCCTGATCCGGGCCCTACAGTGGTGGCAGGATCAGAACAACCTGAGACAAGGAATCCCCTTTGTCACTCAGTCTCACTCTTTAATCCTTACTACAGATGCCTCCCTCTTGGGGTGGGGGCTCACTTGGGCGACCTGACCGCCCAGGGGTTGTGGTCCCCCCAGGAATCTCTGCTTCACATCTTTCTGTTGGAACTCAGAGCAGTGTTTCTAGCACTTCAAGCCTTTTCCAAATCTATTCAGAACTAAGTTATCCAGGTCAGAACAGACAATACCACCACAATGTGGTACATCAACAAGCAAGGAGGCACTCTATCTACGGCCTTGTGCACAGAAGCAATGAAGTTGTGGTCTCTGGCTTATTCCCTGAACCCCTCCCTCACAGCAGTTCACCTTCCAGGCAAGGACAATGTCCTGGCAGATGCTCTCAGCAGGACATCTCAGGGCCATCACGAATGGTCACTGGATCCCCGGGTGTTGGAGGTGATATTTTCCAGATGGGGCACCCCACAGATAGATCTTTTTGCTGCCCCAATCACCAACTTCCCCTTTTTTGCTGCAGGCCCCCAGTGTTGGGCTCAGTCCCCCTGGATGCCTTAGTTCTCAGTTGGGAAGGGAAGTTCCTGTATGCATTCCTCCCCTTCCCTCTCCTGTTCAAAGTGCTAGTCAAAATCAGATCTCAACTTTGCAAGATGATCCTGATTGCTCCATACTGGGACAGACAGCCTTGGTATCCACTCCTACTGTCCTTAGCAGTCCATCTTCCCCTGTGTCTTCCCAGGAGTCACAACCTGTTAACCTGTGCTCAGGGGAGGTTTTGGTACCCGAATCTCAAATCTCTTAATCTCAAGGCCTGGCTCTTGAAGAGTTAGAGTTTGCTGATTTACACCTCTCCCAAGGCGTAATGGACATTCTGAAGGCTTCTAGGAAACCTTCCACCAGGGCTACTTATAATTCCAAGTGGAAAAGATTTTCCATATGGTGCTCTGGAAAGCATACTTCCCCAGAGTCTGCTGATCTGCCCACAGTCCTTGATTATATGGTCCATTTAAATAGCTTGGGGCTTAGACCAGCTACACTGAAGGTGCATCTGGCAGCTGTTTCTGCTTTTATCTCAGCAGGTAAGCCTCTTCTCTTTCAGCTCACCCTGTATTCTCCAAGTTTTCAAGGATTGCTTCACACCAACCCTCCTTTCAGGGACCCTGCCCTGCTTGGGATCTTAATGTTTGCATTGCTCAGCTTAGCAACCCTTTTGAGCCTTTGTCTTCAGCAGAGCTAAGTACTTGACTTGGAAAACTGTGTTTCTGGTAGCCATCACCTCTGCCAGACGCATAAGTGAGTTACAAGCTTTGTCAGTGGAGCCTGATTTTATCTCCTTTCATAGAGATAAGGTGGTCCTCAGGACTAACAGGAAATTTTTGCCTAAGGTGGTTTCAGATTTCCACCTTAATCAATCTATGTCTCTTCCTGTGTACTTTACTGACCATTCCTTCTCTGGCGAGAGGAGGCTCCACAGTTTAGATGTGAAAAGAGCCCTTAGCTACTACATATAACGTACCAAGGGTCACAGGTTTGACTCCCTCCAACTGTTCCTCACTTATGGTGAGGTTGGTAAAGGGAAACCTGCCACTAAAAGATCCATTGCCAGGTGGATTGTCTCTTGTATCCAATTTTGTTATGAAAAACTGGGTAAGGTTCCACCCTCAGGCCTGAGGGCTCACTCTACCAGAGGTACAGCTGTTTCCCTGGCTGCTGCCAGGGATATCCCTATTCTAGAAATCTGTCAAGCAGCTACCTGGAAAACAGTTCACACTTTTACCAAGCATTACTCCCTGGATATCCAGGCTAGGAGTGATGCTCAGTTTGGCACAGCTGTGCTTCAGAGCCTATTTCCTAAGTAGGTTCTGTCCCTCCTCCATGGAGGTACTGCTTGGTAGTCTGCTACTGTCAGAATACAGCAAGACTTCATGTTGCTTGAAGAAAAAATTACTCACCTTAGTAATGTTGTTTCTTCTAATGGAATCTTGCTGTATTCTGACCCCCCCCGCCTGCCCCTCTCAGAACCTCTGTTTTGGGATGTGGTGGGCAGTGGCAGTGTTGGCACTCAGTAGATGCCCACCTTGTTGTTCTTCACCCCCTTTTCTTGGGTGAATTGGTGTTGTCTTTTTCATTTTTTGGGTCTCCTGACTTGAGTCTTTGTTTTGGGACCAAAAAATGTGTTTTTATGTTTAGTAGCCAGTTGGCTAGTGTAGGTTTACAGCTTCCACACAGGACCTTAGTGAGTTTGCTTGTAAAGATCTGACGATTTGAGTTTAAACAGCAACAGACACAGCCTCAACCGAGCTCGAGCTCAGCATTCCATGACTGGCATGGAAAGTTAACTCTTTCATCTCCGGGGCAGTTCGAAGGTTGGGACTCACTGCTACTGTCAGAATACAGCAAGACTCCATTAGAAGAAATAACATTACTAAGGTGAGTCATTTTTTCTTCTTTACTAGCCCCCGTGGCCAGAAAAGCAGACAGGCTTTATAAGTCTTCAGACGACAGGGATTTTCTTAGTCTCCACCCCAAAGCAGACTCTGTGGTCGTCAGTGCGGCACATGACCGGTCCACAAAACCAAAACACCTTAGTGCTCCCCCACCCCAGTTTAAGAATCTAAAATTCTGGACCAGTATGGGAAGAAGATTTATTCTTCTTCTACCTTGGGAATTTGGGCACTTAGTTATGTCGCCCACATGGGAGACTATCAAAAATCTGTACTAGGTCAGTTAGAGTCTATAATAGACTCTTTCAAACAACATGAAGGCTTGCTGTATTCTGACTGTTGCAGTTAGCCCCAGCACTTGAACTGCCCCGGAGAGTAGGGGGTTAAATTCTTTGCAGAGCATTGAACGGTTCAGACCTCTGTCTACTGCATTTTGAAGCGTAATCAGCAGATTCTGTACTCCGCCTAACTGAACAGTCGCTCTGGAGACTTCTCCTTTGCTTGTGGTTCAACAGTCGGTTAAAGTAGTTGGTTTTACTGATTATTTTGTCTGATTTTGGTTCAGATCTCTGTCTGTGGTACAGTAAGTACTAGGTAGTGAACTAGCCGTAGTAAAAAAACTTGTGGAAATTGTAAAGTGGTATTTTGACCAGTTTGGCTGAACCGGTCATCTAGTGTATTTTGTTTTCTGTTCTTTAGTGTGTTGTTACCGGTCCTTATCAGTTTAAAAAAAAAAAAAAAAAAAAAGTATTTTCTTGCGTTTTTTTCCAACACTCGTGACACTGTTAGAAACCGATAAGGGAGTCTTGCTGTAAAAAGGGTACGTTTGTTCGTTAGGATGGCTGTGTCTGAGAAACCCAAACAGAAAACCGGGCCGACAGGGTTTCAACACTGCAGTGTGTGGGGGAAGTCTTTGCTAAGGCTGATCCCCACACCCACTGTGTTTGTTGTCTGGTGTTTGACCACCTTGATTCAGACTGCCAAATTTGCAAGAACATTCCTAAGTCTACCTTGGAAAAAAGGTTGGGCAGGCTTAGGGATAAGGAGGCCAAGAAGTCCGCTGACCTGGATGGCCAGCCCAGTTCGGTTCTGACCGAACCAGAAGGAGTGCCCTCTGACCAGGGCGATACTTCTTCAGGCAAGAGGATAATTGATTCTGAGGTATTGGTTCCATGGAAAAGAAAATGAAAAGACAAGTGTGCTTGTTAGGATCCAGAGACCCATGTTCTGACCGCCGAGGAGATTGCCCAAGTGATTAGGATTGTGGAATTGCTTCGTCCAGTTCCGTCTGATCCGGCGCCTTCTGGCAGGCATTCGGTTCGGTCGGTTCCTCTGGTTCAGGGTTATGCCCCTGAAGATTTTTATGAACCGGATTTGGAGGGGGATGAGGATTATGAAGGTGGTGGTGGTGGTGGTGGTGGTGGTGGTGGTGCGGAAGGTCTGATGAGCTATTGAACCGACATCTCCCCAGACAGGCCTTCTGGAGTTCCTCCTAGGCTTTCTGAGTCCCTCCCCACTACATGTTTTACAGAAAAGTGGCAGAAACCTCCAGCTCCTGCGGAAGAATCTGTGGAGGAACAGGAGGAGCCTGATTATGTGGAGATGGTGGACATCCCAGAGTCCAAGAAGCTATCTGTTCCCTTCATAAGTCCTTTGGGAAATGGACACAAAAACTGTTAAAGGTTCCAAATTCTGTACCTCCTGTTGACAAAAGGATGGACAAGAGGTACACTTTATGAGGCTCATGTCAGATATTTGTATAACAATTGCAGCCATGTTGGGTCGTGCAGGCTACTACTGCCCGTGATAAAGGCTAACATACCCTTGGCCACACCCCCAGATAAGACTCCAGCTGGATGCTATGGCAAAGAAACAGTACATAGCATCCTCCTTGGGACTCAGGCAGGCAAATTACATGGCCTATACACCCAGTTACCTGAAGTCCAGATGGGACACTATACTGGCGCTGGCTAAGCAGGCTTCCCTTCAGCTTGCCACGGAGCTGGAGGAGGTGGCTGCTGATGGGCTTGAGGCATCAAAGGTACAATTTCATGCTACTGTGGACTCCAGTGATTTGTCGTCATGAGTCATGGCTACATCTGTGGCTCTTCAGAGGATGGCTTGGCTCAGATGTACTAGCCTTTCACAGGACACCCAGGCTAAGGCCATGGATTCCTGTGGTGGGTAATTCTCTGTTTGGGGAGCAGACAGAGAATTACATGAAAAAGATGGATGAATATGGACCACCTATAGGAGTGTACAGGCCAAGGAAAGGCAGGCAACTCCTCAAAGGCAGCAGGCTAGGGGCAGGGGCAGGCCTTTTCACAGGCCTTTCTACCAAGCACAGGCCTCCTCCCCCTTTTCTCAGAGGGGGTTCTTCAGAGGGAGAGGCAGAAGGGGGATGAGTAGGGCTGCATCCACTCCTCAGCCTAAGGCTTCTGCCAAGCAGACACCCTCATGTGTCAGCCCAGGTCGACTCCCCCATCCCTGTAGGAGGCAGGCTGACTTACTACTTCCAGGGCTGGAAGTCTGTTACCTCAGACAAGTGGGTCCTGGAGGTAGTAAGCCACGGGCTGGTTCTTGGCTTCAAATAATTTCCAAAGCTGAGAGCTAGATTCTTTCCACCTGCTAGCATCTCTGAAACCATTGTTTTAGAGGCAGAGGTTTCATCTCTACTGGCCTTAAGAGCCATAGAGAGGGTTCCGACAATGCACGGGGCAAAGGTCTGTACTCCAGTTACTTCCTTACCCCAAAAAAGACAAGGGAGTGGTGACCCTTCCTAGATTTAAGATGCCTGAACAAACATCTTTTAAAACCAAAATTCAAAATGGTGACTGTGGGAACAATCCTTGCCTCTCTAAGGCCAGGGGACTGGCTAGCTTCCCTGGACCTAAAAGATGTCTACTTCCACGTTCCCATCAGGTGCTCCCACAGAAAGTACCTCAGGTTCGAATTGCCTTCAGGCCATTACCAGTTCAAAGAAATGCCCTTCGGACTAACATCAGCCCCAAGGGTGGTTACAAAATGCCTAGAAGTAGTAGTGGCCTTTCTAAGAAGGAAGAATATTTCCATATTCCCATACCTGGACAACTGGCTCATTATGGGTCAGTCTCCAGACCAAGTCAAGTCAGATCTGCAAGTGACCCAGCAGGTGCTCTCTTCCCTAGGATTTCTTCTCAGTCTTTCCTAGTCAGTTCTCGAGCCTGTACAACTCCTCACTTTTATAGGGGTAGAGCTGGATACTGTCAAAGCAAGAGCTTTTCTTCCCCCGGAAAGAGTAAGGGCTATTATAGAGCTGGCTTCCTCCTTCCACCATCTGGTTTCTCGACCGGCAAGGCACTCCTTCAGCTTCTGGGCCACATGGCAGCCTCCACTGCAGTGGTCCAAGGGGCCAGATTTCAGATGAGGAACATTCAGTTTCATTTGAGGGCTTTTTGGTCTCTCAAAAAAGATCATCTAACCAAACTAGTTCCAATGACTCAGACTCTGATCCAGGCTCTCCAGTGGTGGCAGGATCAGGACAACCTCAGGCAAGGAGTCCCATTCATCACTTGGTCTCATTCTGTGGTTCTTACAACAGATGCTTCTCTCCTGGCGTGGGGAGCCCACCTGGGGACTCTCACAGCCCAGGGAGTGTGGTCCTCTCAGGAGTCTCTTCTCCACATCAACCTCCTGGAGCTCAGGGCGTTTTTTTCTGGCCCTGCAAGCCTTCTCTGTCAGTACAGAACAAGGTGGTTCAGGTCAGGACAGACAACACCACCACCATGTGGTACATCAACAAGTAGGGAGGCACTCAGTCTACAGCCTTGGGCATGGAAGCCATGAGATTATGGTCCCTGGCTTTTTCTCTACAGACCTCTCTTGTAGCAGTCCACCTTCCAGGGAAGAACAGTGTGCTAGCAGATGCATTGAGCAGGATCTCCCAGGGCCATCATGAATGGTCCCTGGACCCCCTAGTGTTAAAGGTGATTTTTTTCAAGGTGGGGCACTCCAGAGATAGATCTCTTCGCAGCCCCAGGCAATCACCAACTGCTTCTATTTTGTTGCAGACCCTCCAGTCTTGGGCTCAGTCCCTCTGGGTGCTCTGATTCTGAATTGGGGAAGGAAAATTTCTATATGCCTTTCCTTCTTTTCCCCCTACTGTTCAAGGTCCTGGTCAAAATAAGGTCACAATCCTGCAAAGTGATCCTGATTGCTCCAGACTGGGCCAGGCAGCCTTGGTATCCTCTGTTGCTTTCCCTAGCAGTCCATCTTCCCCTGTCTCTTCCTAGGAATTACAACCTGTTAACCTACACTCAGGCGAGGATTTGGTATCCCAGCCTTCGGTCTCTCAACCTCAAGGCATGGTTCTTGAAGAGTTAGAGTATGCAAACTTGCATCTGTCTCAGGGCGTTCTGGATATTCTCAAAACCTCTCGAAAACCTGCCACCAGAAAAACGTATAACTCCAAATGGAAAATATTTTGTATTTGGTGTTCCAAAAAGCATATTTCCCCAGATACTGCTGAATTGTGTACAGTTCTGGATTACATGGTTCACCTCAATGGCCTAGGCCTCAGACCAGCTACTCTCAAGGTACACTTGTCAAATGTTTCTGCTTTTTTGTAAGTGGGAAAGCCCTTCTCACTGGCACCTCATCCTGTTTTATGTTAATTTTTTAAGGGATTGCTTCATACCAATCCCCCCTTTAGGGATCCTACTCCTGCTTGGGACCTTAATATCTGCATTGTTCAGCTTATGCAACCATCCTTTGAGCCTTTGTCTTCAGCAGAGCTTAAGTACTTGACTTGGAAAACTGTGTTCCTGGTAGCTGTTACCTCTGCCAGATGTATCAGTGAATTACAGGCTCTGTCAGTGGAGCCTAAATTTCTCTCTTTCCATAGAGATAAGGTAGTCCTTAGAACCAATAGGAGGTTCTTACCTAAAGTGGTTTCAGACTTTAATTTTTCCCGTCCGTGTCTCTCCTGTGTTCTTCACTGATCATTCTTCTTCTTCAGGAGAGAGAGAGATTACAAGTTTGGATGATAAATGAGCCCTTAGCTACTACATTGAACATACTAAGGTACACAGGTTTGACTTTCTCCAGTTGTTTCTCATTTATGGAGAGGGTGGGAAAGAGCAGACCTACCACTAAAGAGAACTATTGCAAGGTGGATTGTCTCTTGTACAGTTTTGCTATGAGAAGCTGGGCAAATTTCCACTCTCAGGCCTGAGGCCTCATTCGACTAGAGGTACAGCTGCTTCCCTGGCTGCTGCCAGGGATATTCCTTTACTAGAGGTATGCAAAGCAGCTACCTGGAAAACAGTCCATACATTCACCAAACATTACTCCCTGGATATCCGGGCTAGGAGTGATGCTCAGTTTGGTGCAGCATTATTGCAGAGCCTATTCCCAAACTAGGTTTGAATCCCTCCTCCATGGAGGTACTGCTTGGTAGTCTGCAATAGTCAATACAGCAAGACTTCATGTTGTTAGAAAAAAAAATTACTCACCTTAGTAATTACGTTTCTTCTAATGGAGTCTGACCGCTCTCCCTGCCTCCCCTCTCAGAACCTGTTTTTGGGAAGTGGGCTGGCAGGTGCAGTGTTGCACCCCAGGGGTGCATTTGGCCATTCCCTCTTTTTAGAGAGGGGGATTGGGTTATGTTTGTTAATTTAATAATCTTCAGTTGTTCACTACCTGGTTTTTGGATTTCTAAACTTGAGTCTTTTGGGGATCCATAATATTTGGTTGCCATTTTGGCTAGTAAAAATGTTTTACAATTTACACATAATAGTTAGTATTAGCTCCTAAGAATCTGACGGTTACGCTTCAGAGTGCAGCAGACAGAGGTCTGAACCGAGCTCGAGCTCAACGTTCTATGCTCTGCATAGAATTTAACCTCCTACTCTCGGGGCAGTTCAAGTGCTGGGGCTAATTGCAATAGAATATAGAAGACTCCATTAGAAGAAACATAATTACTAAGGTGAACAATTTTTCCTTCAGGACTCCACTGTGAAACGAGGTAGCAGATCTGGTTAGATCAGCTAGAGCTGCATGCCGACACATGTTACGAGCCACCTACGATGCCGTGGATGCTGCAGGTAGGGGTTCAGCAGCAGCCATTATTCTGAGACGTCACGCGTGGCTGTGGAATTCAGGCCTGGCACCTGAGGTCCTGACGGCCATACAGGATGCTCCCTTCAGAAGGTCGGTCCTTTTTGGCGGAGATGTCAGGGACATAACTACTGACCTCCAAGATAAAGGCAAGGCCTTACGTTCCATACAGTTCATGTACAAACCTCTACAGAAACCGAAACAGCCATTTCAGAGACAGCAATGTCGCCAACAGAGAATAAAAATCAGAACCAATGTCAAAACAGGCGATCGAGGGCAGCCTCGGGAGCTGCAGCCTTGTCCTGCCCTCCAGCCTCGTGACTCCTTAGCCCTCCTGCCTTCACTGATCAGCACCCCAGAGAAGCCGGTGGGGGAAGGTTCTCCCATCATCTTTCAGAATGGGAGAAAATCACAACAGACTCTTGGGTGTTTCAACTGGTGGCAAAAGGCCACACAGTAGAATTCATAGACAGACCTCTGACAAAAACCTCCAGGTCGCTCATTCTACCCACCCCACCACTTACCCTTGGTAAGAGAGGAAATAACATCCCTGCTGGCAAAGGCAGCAATAGAACTAGTTCCCATAAAATATCAAGGGAAAGGTTACTACTCGCACTTCTTCCTGGTTCCCAAGAAGACAGGCGACCTCAGACCAATTCTAGTTCTGAGCTCTCTGAACCTCTTCATGCAATACAAGAGGTTCAGAATGCTGTCTCTTCCCAGTCTACTTCCTCTCTTACAGAGAGGTCAGTGGCTCTGTGCCCTGGATATGCAGGATGCTTACTTGCACATTCCAATCTGTCCACCACACTGCAGATTCCTCCATTTTTCCTTTCAGGGGGACCATTTCCAGTTCAAAGTACTACCCTTTGGCCTTTCCTCGGCTCCCAGGGTGTTCACAAAATGCCTAGCGGTGGTGGAAGCTTTCCTGCGTAGACAAGGGGTCCAAGTTTTCCCATACCTGGACGATTGGCTGATCTCAGCCACATCCAGGGAGGCCCTAGTCTCAGCTTTGCATCTTACCCTGGACACTTTCCAGTGGGTGGGTTTAATGATCAACTATGCCAAATCCCACCTGGTCCCTACCCAGCAGCTCCAATTTATTGGGGAGGCTTTGGATACAGTCCAGGGCAAGACTTTCCTGCCACAAGACAGGATAGTGACATTACAGCACCATGCACGCCTGGTGGCCTCTCAGAAGAAAATCTCAGCCAGAGCGATTCTTCGGCTGCTAGGGCTCATGGTGGCGCCATCCCTGGGTCCCCTTAGCCAGACTACACTTGAGGATCTGTCAGTGGACCCTCAGAGTGCAGTGAGACCAGAGATCAGATGATCTGGACTACGAGATCATAGTCTCTGATCCGATGGCACAGGATCTTTGTGGTGGCAAGACCAGGATAACTTCTTCAAGGGGGTTCTGTTTCACTCAGACAACCCCTCCCAAACACTGACAATGGATGCTTCCAGCCTGTGATGGGGAGCACACCTGGGACCACACAGAACACAGGGTCTTTGGTCCCATATCGAACTATCTCTTCACATCAACATGCTCAAGATGAGAGCTGTGCTGAATGGCCTCGAGGCCTTCCAACTTCTCATTCTCCAGGGTCATCTTATGATTCAGACGGACAACATGTGTGTAGTCTGGTACATAAACAAACAAGGCAGAACCCGTTCTTATCCCCTTTGCCGGGAAGCAATGAGAGTGTGGTACAGGGCAGCCAACCACAGTTTATGTTTGATGTCAGTTCATGTGCCAGGTGTTCAAAGCATCCTGGCAGATGCACTCAGCCACATGCAAGCCAGAGCACTCAAGTGGTAGCTCAGACAGTCGGTGGCGAATGACATCTTCGCAAGGTGGGGAAGACCTCAAATAGATCTGTTTGCCTCCGCACTCAACGCAAAACTACCAACCTTCTGCTCGCTCACTCCAGGGCGTGGTGTTTTCTGGCGAGACGTGCTGTCTCTTTGCTGGAGGGGGAGATTTGTGTATGCCTTCCCTCCACTCCCATTGATCCAGAGTGCGCTAATGAAGCTCCAGGCAGAATGAGCACAGATGATTCTCATTGCTCCCTTCTGGCCAAGACAAATATGGTTATCTCTACTGTAACAACTGTCAGTGGAACCTCCCTTTCCACTGCCAGTCTCTCAAGATCTCTGGACACAGGAACAAGGGACCTTGGTACATCCTGGTCTCAAGTCCCTTCATCTGCATGTATGGCACCTACTAACATAGGTGCTACTTGTTTTGGGGTTTCCCGAGGTAGTGACAAATTCTGGTGGAGGCCAGAAAGCCCTCCACCAGAGCCACATATGCCTTTGAAATAGAACGGTTTTCCATCTGGGCAGACATGAAAGGGATAGAACTTTTCTCCTGTTCAGTTACAAAGGTCTTGGATTACATGCTGCATCTGTATGACTTGGGTCTTAGTTACTGGACTCTAAAAGTACACTTATCAGCCATTTCTGCGTATCACATTCTTGTGGAACAGAAGACTTTGGCCCAGTTGGAGGTATACCAAAACATTCCTGAAAGGGATCCTCCATCTGAAACCAGCAATATGGAGCCCTGCTCCTCCCTGGGACCTGAATTTCATACTAGAGAAACTCACTTTGCCCCTTATCGAGCCAGCAATGAGTTCAGATATGCGCCATCTTTCTTGGAAAGCATTTTTTCTAGTAGCTATCATTTCAGCTAGAAAGATCTCAGAACTTCAGGCTCTCATGTGTAAGGTTCTTTACTTGATTTTCCACAGAGACCGGGTGGCTCTGCAGACCAGTCCTAAGTTCTTACCCAAGGTGGTGTCAGAATCCACCTTGAATCAGTCACTGGACTTGCCAGTGTACTATCCGGAGCACTCCAGAAGGGGGTGAAGCACTTCTGTACACTCTGGACGTGCACAGAATTCTTCGGTACTATACAGATAGGACAAAGACTGTCCGTAAGACTGACCAGTTGTTTGTTTCCTTTGCACCCAAAAGAGAGGGCCCAGCAGTTTTTAAACAGTGTTTGTCCAAATGGTTGGCAAACTGCATTATTTTCTGTTATCAGAAGTACAACAAAACCCTTTAGGGTCAGGTTAAAGAACATTCAACCAGAGGCATGGCTGCTTCTGCTGCTTGTTTCAGGAATGTTTCAGCCACAGACATTTGCGCGGCTGCAGCAGGTTCTGTCCATACCTTTACCAACATTACAGTCTGGACATTGAGTCTAGGCGCAGAGCAGGCTTTGGCCTTGCTGTACTACAGGGACTCCTTTTGTGAGTACCTTAGAGTCGCTGGGAAGCTCATTCTGCCTCCTTTATTTCAGACTTGTCTCAGGTCGCTGCTTGGGACGCAATCCTGTATTTATTTATTAAATTGTTTCACTAGGAAAGGCACACTGAGAAAAAACGATGCTTGGCTCCCGGTGCAACCTGGGGGGAGGAGTACATAGGCGAGGATAACACGCAGGTTATCACTGAGTGAAACATTTAACATTACAGTTAGTGCAATGGTGAGGAAAATGCGCAGGTTTTCCAGTAGGATACATATAACATTACATTAATGTGTACGTTTAGTCAGAATTACAACTTAGTAACAGTTGCAGGCAAGGAACAGTTAGGCACAAGACACGATGATCCAATCATGGAACAATTTACATGAACTGGAAGTGCAGTAAGATGGCATGACAGCAGAAGACTAATAAGTGCAATAGTTGGTTTAATAGTTGGTGTAATAACCCAGCTTAGTAGCGTATGCCGGGTGCCACTGGCCAAGCAATCAGGGGTACGGGGTACGAGGGGTGGGCACAGGAGGATAATCATGTGCAGGTATGATTTACCGTAAGGTAATTAGCCATGGCGGTAGCAAGGGAGTGAGTGGAGGAGGAATGACGAATTTGGGGAGGAAATTAGTTCCAGAGTTTAGGGAGCCGATGTGAGAAGGCAGCTTGTCCCACGGAGGACCTCCTCCTAGGGATTAGTAATTGACGGGAGTCGTAGGATCTAAGGGCATGTGTCGGAGAGGGGGGTGGTGATAGCAATGAGGAGAGGTAAGACGGAAGGGAACCGAGCCAGAATTTTGAGACAGACTTAGTACAGTGCAGTTGGCAGCGATTTTCAAGAGAAGGGAATGCAAGAGAACGGTAAAGATCACAGTGATGGGTGCAGGGGGTTGCATTGAGGGTGAAGCAGCAGAAAGCATCAAAGAGAGAATCCAGTCTAGATAAGGTGGACTTGGGAGCGGCACTGTAGACTATATCACAGTAGTCAAATGATGGTAGGATCATCTTATGCACTAATTCATGCCTCTTGGTTAGCGGGAGGCTGCTGTGGATCCTGTGAAGGGAACCGAGCTTAGGGCGTAGTTTGTTCAGGATTGCGTCGATGTGGACGGAGAAAGATAGGTGTTGGTCGAGCCAGACCCCTAGGTACTGGAAGGAGGAGGTGTTTTCCAGTACAGTCCCATCTAGGGTGTGGAAGAAGGGGAGGGTGGAGAGCCTGGACAGGCGTTGCCTTGTGCCGAAGGTCATGGTGACTGTTTTTTTAGCATTTAGGGAGAGCTGAACTTTGTTGAAGTCAGCCTGAAGTCGGTAGTTACCTCTTCCAAGGAAGAGCCAGGGGAGAATAGGACAGTGTCATCTGCATACATCTGGACTGATGAAGTTGAGCAGCTTAGTGGCAGGTCATTTAGGAAAATGGAAAACAAAATTGGTCTGAGTACTGAACCCTTGGGGACCCCAGTGGTCATGGGGGGGTGGATATGATATCTGCATTTCTGATGGATTGGGTCTTACCTGTGAGGTAGGCGCTGAACCAGTTGGTGGCTGATTCAGTAAGGCCAGCTTCTGAGAGGCACGTTAACAGGAGGGGGTGGGAAACAGTGTTGAATGCTTTGGCGAGGTAGACAAATATAGCTGAGGTGATCTGCCCTCTGTTCATACCGGAAAAGATGGAGTCGGTGAGCCTTATAAGGGAGGAGGCTGTGGAATGGCTCTTCCTGAATCTTGACTGAAACGGCGTGAGGAAGTTGGAGTCAGATAGGAAAGATGTCTGTTGGGTGAGCACAGGGAGGAGAGAGATGGGGCGGTAATTTGAGGTGGAGGTGGGGTGCCCCCCTTGGGGAGGGGGAATGATGACAGCATGTTTCCATGTCTGGGGGATGGTTGCAGTGGCAAAGGAGTGGTTTAGTAGGTTGGCAAGCGGGGTTGCGATGGCGGGGGCAGAGAGGTAGAGGAGTTTGGTGTCTAGTCCATCTGGGGATTTACCTTTTGAAGGTTTCAGAGTTAGTAGGGCATTTAGGGCATTAATTGGCAAGATTTCTTTGAAGGAGAAGGTGTGAGGCTTGAGCGGATTCATAGATACTACAGGAGGTACGTGTGGAGTAGGGGTGGGCAGGGAAAAGAGTAGCATGGAAGCGCACATGGAGAAGTATATGTTGAACTCCGTGGCAACTGCGCTAGGATCCGAGAGGAGGGTGTCATTTACACTTAACAGCGGAGTACGATTGGCAGCAGGTGGAGAGAAGAGGGAGTGAATGACCTTCCAGAATTTGGATGCATTATTTAAGTTAGATGTGAGGGTGGAGCTAAAGTATTCTGCTTTAGCTAGCTGAGTTGCTGTGGCGCATTTATTGCGTAACATGCGGTAATTGGCAAAATCTTGAGGGAGGTGGGATGATTTGTGCACTCTCCATGCTCTATCACGGGCGTTTTGACATGCTGTAAGTTCTTGGGTAATCCATGGCAGGTGGTTCCCACGTACCCTAGTGCGACGCAGAGGGGCATGAGTTTCCCAGACGTTGAGGAATGTGGTTTGGAAGTGTAGAAGGGCTTCATCTGTCGAGTGTAATGTGGTGGGGTACCAGTTTGCTAGGGCCTGATCTTCTAGCAAGGGGGACAGACTGAGGGATTTGTAGGTGCGTTGTACTAGGAATTTTGGTGGGGCTGTGGGGCGGTGAATTTTGCGAACTAGATAAATAATGTGGTGGTCTCTCAGGGAGGCAAGAAGTAGGCCTGCTTTGACTACCCGGTGTGGGTGGGTGGAGAGAGCGCAGTCAGTTTGTGAGCGGTTGTCAGATTTGAGATTAAGGCAGGTGGGCTCTGTGATGAGCTGTGAGAGGTTTAGACCGGATATCTCTGTTCTGCATTTGTTGAGTGCTGAGGCTAACCAGTTAAGGTTAAAATCTCCCATAATGTTTAGTTCACCTGTTGTGGTTTGTGAGGAGATGTGTGTGAGGAGGTTAGCCACAGAAGTGGCTGGTGTGCCTGGTCGGCAGTATGTTTCGGCAATGTAAATGGGTAGTGAGAAGGGGAGTGCCGACTGTATCATTAGGAGCTCGTAGGCGTGTGGCTCAGCCTTGGTTAATACTACTGAGAAGCGTAAGTCTGAGTTTACATAAATGGCTACTCCTGCGCCTCTGGTAGCCCTGTCAAATCGGGCCATGACGTAGCCTGGGATAGCAACCTCGAAGTCTGTGATATTAGTATTTAGCCATGTTTCGGAGATAGTGAGGATGTCGGGGGCATAATGGGCAGCCAGCACTTGGAGCGAATCAAGTTTGAGGGCTAGACTTCTAATATTTAGGTGCAGGAGTAGTAGGCTGCGGGAGAGGGGTCCACCAATGAGATTTGATGTGTAGGACGTGGCTGGGGCTTGGCCTGCAGAATGTGATTGGTTAGGATTGAGTGGAGGGCAGGGGTTTGGGTGTATGACCCCACTGCAAGGAGCAGGAGGGCAGTAGTTAAATAGTGAAATAACTATTGTAGGTACCATGAGGAGAGTGAGCGCCGCATAGGTAGCCATCGTGTACGAGTGTTAGTGGTTGGTCAGAAGGTAATTAAATGCAGAATTATCCAAGATTGCAAGGTGTTGAGGAGAAAGGGGCAGGGTCGGAAAGGTCAGTAGGACCAAGTGAGTACCTACTGCAAGAGCCCTCTCAAAGTAAGATGGTACAGTTACGTAAGAACTTACCATAACAATAGATCTTCGAGAGAGGCTCTTGCAGTCGGTACTGCTTTCCCTAACCCAGCCTCCCCGAGTTTCCTTCTGTGGTTTTTCATACTAGATAATTAGGCTCCAGGAGCCCTCTCCTTTTCTCCTGCCCCCCTTTTTAGGTCTCTGGCAGGAGAACTGGAAGGCGAGCACGGGGACCGCTCCTTATATAGCATCATGCTGACGTCGATCATGTGACATCAGGGGAGCAGTCCCCCGCCGGACTCTGCTAGCTAGAGTTTTTCCGTGTGGTCTTAGCACCTGGCGGTTTAGTCCTATATGCAAGTACCTACTGCAAAATCCTCTCTCGAAGATCTACTGTTACCGTAAGTTCTTGCATAACTGTACTTTTCCTCATTTCCCATGAATCAGTCTGTACCATTGCCTGTGTGTTTAAGCCTCAGTCCATCGTAGGAGAACAAAAACTTCCCCACCCAGCTGTCAAATGGGCTTTCAGTTTCTAAGTGCAGGGGACCGAGATGTGCAGAACTGAAAATAAATAATTCTTACCCCAGGAATACTCCAATATTCCTAACTCTTACGGAGTATGCCTTTAAGCCAGAATTGCCTAGAGATAGAACATTATGCTAATGATGGAACACCATTGGCACATGCCACTTTTCAAATGCTGCCACCTATCAACTGCCTACATTCTTGCTCTAAGATTTCACTCTCCGCCTGTCAAAACTAGACGCTTGGAGATCCTCTCCTCAACATCTCACCGTGAAACGTATAAAGATATGTAAGTATTTTTTTTATTTTCATCTGCTGCCCTTATCTTTTGTTTTTTAGATAACCATTTGTTTATTTTAATTAAATTGTTGATTTTTCTTGTTTCAGTATAACCGGAGGGGAACCAGGAATTTGTTTAGTTTTAGCAGAGTTTTGTGACAGAAACTTCTTTATTTTAGTGTATTTTGTTTAAATAAATTTGTTTTGTATAACCACTAATACTGGTTACTGAACTGCTAAACCCGGTTCCTTTTTTTGTCGATTCTGTGTTCTGATTGGTTCCCCGATCGGTTCCTGAACTGACCACAACCGGAAATTTTAGTTTTAAAAGTATAAATCTTATTGCAGTTGCTGTTTTTCTGTTGAATTGGCTAAAATGTCAGAAAAGCCTAAGAGAAAAAACGGTGAACCTGGTTTTAAAAACTGTACTGAGCGTGGAGAAGTTTTTGCCAAGGCAGATAAGCACACTTATTTGTGGTCTGCCTTGACTATGATCATTTAAAGTCAGATTGTGAAATTTGCAGGACCTTTCCTGAAAAAATGCTTGAAAAATTTTGGAAAGGCTCAAAAAGAAGTTGCCTCCACCTGAGGGTACCTCTGGCTCTAGCCAGCCTACACCCACAGTGGCTGTGGGTGAAACCACAGAAACCACTACTTCTATCCCTGAAACGGGTGCAAAGGTCATTACAAAAAGGCCTGCTGAACCGGCAAGCTATCTGGTTCCACTGAAAAAAACCAAAAGACTAAACACACAAAACCCCTGCTGATCAGTGTTTGGGGACTTCTGGTGTGACTGGAAGTGTGCCCTCTCCACTGGAGGTTGCACAAGCTTATAAGATCTTGTAGGTCTTGCTGGGGATGCTGCCTGCTGGACAGCTGTCAACAGTTCAGACCCCTGCTAATTCAACCCAGTCTTCCCTCCATGAGGATAGGGAAGACTATGGGGAGTATGAGGGAGAAGATGAAGGAGAGCCTATAGAGCCTGAAGTCTCCCCTGAACAGGACTTCGGCTCTCCTCCCAGGGCATCGGAGGATTATTTATCCCATTTTACATTTGTTAGAAAAATGGTAGATGCTCTTGACATCACTACCACTGAGGTGATAGAGGATGAAGAGGAAGCAGAATATCTAGAAATGATGGGGTTAACACCCACTAAAGAGTTACTGCTCCCTGTGAATAAATTCTTTAAAAAAAAAAAGACCTTTTCAGAATCCTCCAGACACCTGGGTCTGTCCCCCCTTTGGACAAAAGGCTGGACAAGAAGTATCAGCTGGATAGGGAAGGGACTGGATTCTTATTCTCCCACCCTGACCACCAGGGGGTGGTACAAGCTGCAGCCTGTGACAAAGCAAAGGTTCCTCTGGCATCTCACCCCCCCCCCAAAAAAAAATATTCTAGAAAGATTGATAGCATGGCCAAGGAGGGCTACCTATCAGTGTCCTTGGCCATCAAGCAAGCTAATTTCCAGGCTTATGCAGCCCAGTATCAAAAATATCTCAGGCAGTCTGTCATGGCTATGGCAGACAAAGCTCCCTCTGGTCTTTCAGCTCAACTTAGTTGAGACTGCTAGGTTTGGCTTAGAAACAGCCAAATACCAATTTCAGATGGCAGCAGATACCAAAGACGCTGCTGTCAGGTGGATGGCTAATACCATTGCTCAGAGAAGGTTTGTCTCGTCAAGAGCCACAAACCTTACTCAAGATATGTAGAACAAGGCTCTGGATTTTCCTGTTGAGGGAAATTCCCTTTTTGGAACCAGTACAGAGGCTTACATAAAAAAGGTGGACGAGTACAAGGCCATCTACAAAAACATTTCTGCCAATGAAAGGGCTTCCTTGTCCACTAGACCTTATGGAAGGGGAGGCAGGGGCAGACAATTTCACACCAGGCCTTTTTATCAGGCCATGGCCGTACCCCAAGTTCAGCAGTACCTTCAGCAAGGGTACTTCAGTGGCAGGGGCAGAAGGGGTTCCAGGCGTGGTTCCCAGAGTCTGCCTCAGGCAAAGCAAGACCCTTGACATGCTTTCCAAGGCCGCCTCCCCACTACCAGTAGGGGGCAGACTGACTCACTATTTCCATGCTTGGAAACAGATCACCACAGACAAAGTGGGTCCTGAAAGTAGCGAGTCAGGGTTTGTCCCTAAGCTTCAAACCCCTTCCCTCTCTAAGAACCAGTGTTTTCAAGCAAGCTTCCAATGCAAAAAGAAAGCTGCTGGAAAAGGAAGTATAAAACTTATTGTTGTCAAAGGCAGCAGAATCTGTGCCCCCCACAGCAAAGGGAAAGAGTTTTTACTCAAGATACTTCCTCACAACAACAAAAAATGGGGAGTGGTGGCCTATCCTAGACCTAAGGGTGCTAAACAGGCACTTACTAAAACCAAGGTTCAAAGTGGTATCTTTGTCTCTGATTCTGCCAGCTTTCCAAAAAAGAGATCGGCTGGAATCTCTGGACCTAAAAGATGCTTACTTCCACATCCCCATAAGGGAGTCTCACAGAACGTACCTCCGCTTTAGACTCCCGTCAGGTCATTACCAGTTTTCAACCCTGCTACTCGGTCTCACTTCAGCACAAAGAGAGAGCACAAAGTGCCCGATAGTGGTTGTGGCACACCTGCGACAGCAAGGTGTCACAGTGTTCCCCTACCTGGACTGGTTGGTGGTTGGAAAATCACCAAAACGGGTAGAGGAACATCTGCAGCTCACCCAAGGATTTCTGGAGTTGCTGGGTCTTCTGTTAGATCTCAAAAAGTCAGTCCTTCTCCCTGCACAAGTGCTGCAGTTCATAGGAGCCGAATTAAATACCCAGGAAGGCAGGGCTTACGTACCTCTGGACAAGGTAAAAAGTATTCTGTAGATGGCAGGCTGTCAGTCAGAACAAACTAAAAACTGCAAGACAGTTTCTACAGTTACTGGGCCACATGGCAGCCGCCACTGGCACAGCCCTGGGCTCCAGGTTCCAGGTGAGAGACATCTAATTCCACCTAAGGGCATATTGGTGTCAGAGAACGGATTCTCTCTCAAAGCTAGTTCCAATAACATAACGTTACTTCAGTGGTGAAAAGAGGAAGCCAACCTCAAGGAAGGGGTTCCTTTTCAAAAAGTATCTCCATCAGTGATTCTCACAACAGATGCATCACTACTAGGGTGGGTTGCCAACCTAGGGGATCACACTACTCATGGCACTTAGTCCAGTGCAGAGTCTCTCCAACATATAAACAGGGATTTATTTAACTCAAAAAATTGATTAGCGTTTTGCTCATAAAAGTGCTAAATCTTTGTGAAAATGCATAGCTCTTGCCTCACTGTGTTTAACAAACACAGCACTTCTAGAAAATCTATATAAATACTTTCTGTACAGTTAGTATAGTCCCAAGAAAAAAATTGCTAATCAGTTATTTAAAACTCTGTATAAACCTGCTGGAGCTCAGGGCAGTGTCCTGGTACTGCAAGCCTTCACACCATTAGTTCAGGGAAAGGTGGTACCGGTCAGAACAGACAATACCACCAGAATGTACTACATAAACAAGCAGGGAGGAACAAGGTCAGATCCTCTCTGCACAGAAGCTATGAGAATTTGGAGTCTGGCCTACTCCCTAGGAGTTTCTCTACAGGCCATTCATCTGCCAGGCAAGGACAATATCCTAGCATATGCTCTGAGTTGGATCAACCATGCCCATCATGAATGGACCTTAAACAGACAGGTGGTGGAAATGAATTTCAGAAGGTGGGGCACCCCAGAGATAGATCTCTTTGCATCCCACGGAAGTCATCACCTGCCACAGTATTGTTGCAGACCCCCAGCTCAGGGAACAATACCCCGGATGCTCTGGTTCTGGACTGGTCAGGGAAGTACCTGTATCCATTCCCACCATTCCCTCTGGTGTACAGAGAGCTACCCAAGCTCAGGTCCCAGCCAGTTTCAATGATCTTGATAGCTCCAAATTGGGCCAGGCAGCCATGGTACTCTCTGCTGCTCTCCATGTCTGTAGCTGAGCCAGTACACCTTCCTTGGAGGCACAACCTGCTAACCTTCAGTCAGGGAGACTCTTGTACTGAAACCTCAGATCCCTCTGACTCGAAGCATGGCTCTTAAGGACCTAGAGTATGCAGGCTTGCATCTCTCTGAAAGTGTTCTGGATATTTTAAGGGGGTATAGGAAGCCTTCCACCAAGAAAACCTGCACCTCTAAATGGAAAAGGTTTTCTGTCTGATGTTCAGGCAGGGGTTCCAGCTGTGCTGGACTACCTTACCTATTTGCATTCACTGGGCCTGCAGCCCACTACTTTAAAAGTTCACTTAGCTTCAGTGTCTGCTTACACTTCAGCTGGGAAGAATGCCTCTATGGCATCAAACCCTAGCTTCAAAAAGTTCTTTAAAGGTCTAGCTCACTTGCACTCTCCTCACATGGAATCGGTACCAGCCTGGGATCTAAACGTGTGTATTGCCAAGCTCATGGGTTCCCTTTTTGAACCCATGTCTTCAGCTTCCTTGAAATATGTCACATGGAAAATGGTTTTCCTAGTGGCAGTCGCTTCTGCTAGAAGGCTCAGTGAGCTTCAGGCTCTCTGCGTTGAGCAGGACTAGATTTCATTCCACAGGGACAAAGTGGTCCTGTAAACAAACAGAAAATTTCTTCCAAAGGTGGTTTCGGACTTTCATTTGAACCAGTCCATTACTTTACCTGTCTTCTTTACTGAGCATTCAAACTCTGGGGGAACATAGACTGCACAGTCTTGATTTCAAGAGAGCTTTTAGCTACTTCATGACAGTCACCAAGGCCCATAGACAGGACAGGAAACAACAGATCTTCCCTTGTCCATCTTCACCATTCATTACTGTTGGGTGTAAGCCGGATGTGCGCACCTGCCACAGGTACTCTCCCCCCCCCCGAGGGAGGAGTCGGTGCCAACGGCACCGCCCATGCGAGTGATGGACTGCGTGGTGGGTGAGGGGTGGCCTTTAGGCGCTGCTGACTCCACCTCCATCCCAGTTCTGTTTCTCCCACCATTGAGGCCGCACCTGCTACGCATGGGACGAAATGTTTGCTGCGCCATTAGGCTGTTTCTACGAAGTTTTTCGACGCCTTTATCCTAGTTCTCATCCCGATGCCATTGACACCAGTAAGACCGTTCCTTTTATTATTATTTCGACGGTACTGGGATCTTTACTGTTTCTGTCAATTTGTTCGCATCATGTCCGATTCGGGGGCCAAGCATAAATCCAAGGCGGACCGTGCCCCCTGTGGCCAGCAGTTCTCCATCTCAGATCGACATGATGTTTGCCTTTGGTGCCTGGGGCCCAACCATGATATGGATCACTGCGACGCCTGTTTTTCCGTGGACTTCCATGTACTGAAAATCCTTGCATTCAAGATCGGCAGGGATCCGCTGACTTTTGGAGGACGACGTCACCCGTGGGCCTCCCAGGCCAGATCTCTTGACCCTTCCTCCGGGTCCACTCCCAGGTCTATACGGCCCAACAAGGAGGAGGCCTCCTCCACTTGTAGCCTTGCTGAGGAAGAGGCTTCTTCTTCAGCGCCGGAGGAGCGGTGCAGTTCCTCCCGGGGTCACATCGCTGACGCCATCCCGGTAGTCACCTCCACAGAGGTGCAGGCTCCCCCAGTGTTGAGGCCCCTGGTTGCAGGGCCCGGCACTGGCAGACCCTTGATGCCGCCGAGCGGTTACGCTGTATGTTCTGGCACTATCTGTGGCACGCTTTGGGTTCCGGCACCATTGGCAGCATAGCTTTGGGTTACAGCACCGATGGTGGCACCGGCAGCGGGCGCTGCTTTGGGTTCCAGTGCAGTCTGTGGCGCCAAAGACTCAGGCAGCATTGCTTTGGGCTCCGGCGTTGTCCGCGGGGCCAGGTAGTCGAGCAGCACCATTGACAACATCGCGGCCTCGTCTCTGCCCCTCGCAATGCATCGCCATAGACTTTTCCGGGGTTGCCTGTCTGGAGGTCGTTCTGCTCGCCTCCTCTTTGGAGGAGGATGACTCAGAGGTGGACCTGGACTGGCAACCCGATCTTCGGAATCTGAACTCTCTATAGGCTGGGGGTGATAGGCGGCCCAGTGTTCCTCTTCCTGAGTCCCCGGAGCAGGTTCGCTCTGGAGGTCCCATTGCCGGGAGTGACTTGGGATGCCCTCTTCTGCGGGGACCCAGGCAGTTGCCATTTCTGGTGTTGCTGGGGCCCCTTGGGAAAGGGCGGAGAGCCCTGCTACTGTGGCCTCCCTCCAGAGGCCTGCAGAGCAGGGAGCTCCTATGCTGATGTCGAGGAAGAGGGCTGCCTCAGAGTCAGTGGTTGAGAGGTTAGGGTGAGGAGCAGCGACACATCCCCATCATCCTATGGGGTGTGGGGAGGAGTCACAGTGCTGAACCCCACCTTTCCCTCGAAGTCTCGAGAGTGCCTTCTAGTGGCGGCGCAGAGGGTTGCCCTTCTGGAGACATGCAGCCCCATTCGTGTCACGGGAGATTCCCCTTCTGGGCTCTTCCAGAGTTTGCTTTCTCAGGTTACCTCTTCACAACCCGGTATGGTCTCAGGGTCCCTAGTCACGGTGGCATTGTTCTCTGGATCTCAGAGCCCCGGCAGAGGCTGGACGCATACTCTCATGTGCCCTTTGCCCATCCCTCTGCAGCCACCCCCCTCTCTCCCAGGCCATGTGGGTTCTACGGGGCCATTAACTTGGGAGATGTTCAGAGCTACTGCGGCGGCCTTTCCTTCATACGTTAGGGCCATGGACGAACAGGTCTTCCACTGGTCCACCCACAGCAGGAGTCCTATGATCATTCGAGCTCCACTTTCTCCTCGTCTTCCTCTTTTGAGGAAGAGGAATCTTCTGTCCACCTGTCCTCTGACGCTGATTTCACAGAATATCAGCGGTTCCTCTTGAGACTAGTCTCGGAGCTTTGTATTTCTTTTGTTCGCAGGGACAATACCAAGTGGCAGATGCGTGCATTCCTCAGTGAATTCAGCTCTCGACACCTTGTGGTCCCTTCCTGGCCAGTCCCTTTCCAGGAAGCATCTATCCACACCTGGCAGTCTCCAGCCACCCCTTCCTCAGCCCTGGCAGACTGCAGGAGACGGTATTGTGCCCCCCACAAGTCTCTAGGTTCTCTACCTCACCCATCCTTGGGCTTGACGTCCCTAGAAAATCCTTCTGGACCCCTGCGCCTGGCGCACGATTGACCCCCGGATCCGGATTCCGCAGAATTCGACCGGTGGGGACGTAGAGTCTTCTCTTCTGCTTGTGCATTGATGTGTATAAATTCACATCAGGCACACCATGCTGCCTACAGGCATCTATGGTCGATGCTGGCTCAGGTTCTGGCACCTATGCCTGATGGAAGCAGTCCAGACAAGCCATTGCCCTTTCTGCACAGGGTCTGGAGCATGCAAGGCACCAGGCGAGGGCGTCTTATGACACCAATGAGGTGGCTTCCAGACTGGCAGGGACAGCGATCTGCATACAGCGGATGGCATGGCTTTGTCTATCCAGGCTGTCACCCATTGCCCGTCATAGGGTTACTTCTTCCACTTTCCAGGGTACCCGTCTGTTGTCCCGCAGGGCAAGGAGGATTCTTCAGGGGCATCCTCCTTCCCTCGGCCACAGGGGACACCCCCTCGTCCTCAGCAGCCTTAGACTGCCTCAGTCTGTTGGCTAGGGTCCCCCCCCCCGCTTTTCACCAGTAGGAGGCTGAGGGATCTATTCCCTCAGGGATAACATCAGGCCCCCTCCGGGGGGGGGGCTTGGTACTCACCCAACTGTAATGAATGGTGAAGACTGACAAGGGAAGATATGAAAAATTACATACCTACTGTAATTCTTGATCTTCTCTTGTATCTGCACCATTCATTACTGAATCCCAACCACCTTTTCCTCATGGGCCTTATTTCTTGGGCATCTCCTCTACACTGTTCGCCCTCCCCTCCTTGAGGCCATTTGGGGACTGTGTCCCCCTGATGCTTCAGAGCTCTCTGTCCCTTCCTTGAAGTTACGGAGTGCTCAATTCAGTCGATGGCAAATAGGTCCTTCGCCTAACCCTCTGAGGGAACTTCCTCTGATTCTCTTATACTTGGGGTGTTCGTTAGAGGGTCCTCTTCGGGGTGTCCCTCAGTTAGGGGGTACTCATCCTCTGAATTCACCCTGCAACTGTTCTTTTTCATATACAGTCTAAGAGAGTTCGCAGGAGTTCTCGTCTTTCCTTTCCTTTCCTCCTTCAGCTTTTCCATATTTCCCTCAAAGTAGGAACTGTGTTGGTACACCTTGAGTGCTGCAAAAGATTTTAGTATCTACCCCTAAGTCAAGTCTCACTCCCCTTCTGAGTGAAGCTGATTCTCTTCTGGGAACAGCAGTGAGCCTAGAACTTGGCTTACTTGAAAAATATTTTGGATAAATGGTGAGGAAGGGAGGTCTGTCTTCAAAACAATAAAGATCGGTAGTCCAACCTTGGACTCTTAACCCTCAACTGGTGGGATCCTTGCTCCGTTGTCTTCAGTCCCAGCTGGGAATTGAAAATCTTAAACCAGTGGGCCCCTTTTAACCTCGACAGGATTCCTCCTTCCCTCCCATTTACCCCCCCTTTTTGTGTGTGTTTCTTCCTCTTTTTCTTCCTATTCTTACTGCGTCTTCCTCAGAACCGCCCAGGACTGAGGCCCTGTAGTCACTTAGGGTAGCATTCTCTCTCTCTCTTCTGTCCTCTCTTTGGCTTATTCCTTTTTCAGTTCATTTCCTTTTCCTATCCCTCAGCTCCCTTGCCTCACTCTACTACCTATGGCCTATTTCTGCCTCTCCGGCTTCACAGAACTGGGATGGAGAAGGAGCAGTTGACGGCGCCTAATGGCCACCCCTCGCGCACCATGCAGTGCATCATGTGCATGGGCGGCGCCGGTGGTTCCGACTCCTCCCCTCCAAAAAAAAAAGTTCCCGTGGCGGGTGCACGCATCCTGCTTACACCCAACAGTAATGAATGGTGAAGACACAAGAGAAGATCAAGAATTACGGTAGGTACGTAATTTTCATTTCCTGACTTGTGGGGATGTGGGAAAAGAAAATCCAGCATCTAAGAGGTCCATTTCTCATGGCTTGGTATATTCAGTTTTGCTATTCAAAAGCTGGGAAGGAACCCCAACCAGGGCTGAGAGCCCACTCCACAAGTGGTACAGCTGCTACTATAGCAGCTTCCAGAGATGTTCCTTTGGTGGACATCTGTAAAGCAGCTACCTGGAGAACAGTGCACACCTTCACTAAGCATTACAGCCTGGACACACAGGCTAGGGGTGATGCCAGGTGTGGCACAGCTGTCCTGCAGAGTCTATATTTTCAAAGTAGGTTCTGTGCCTACCTCCAAAGGTACTGCTTCTTACTCTGCACAAGACTTGGGAATATTGGAGTATTCCTGGGGTGAGAAGAAAAAAATTCTTACCATAGTAATCTTGTTTCTTCCAGGGGATACTCCAGTATCCATAACTTTCCCACCCTGTCTCCCCTGCTAGAACCAGGGCCTCTGCATTCCATTATATATTATCAGGGGTATGAGTGTCACACTCTGGCATTTCTATTTGAAACTGTGATTTTCTTTGGTTTTACCCTCTTCAGGTAATTCTGACATTTAGGGGTGCTTTTGTGGATTTTTCAGTCCTGTTTGAGGTTTTTGGGTATCAAATTATTATTATTATAGCATTAAATAGTTATTTTCCTCTTGGGCCCTGCCTTGTCAGACGTCCATGAAATCTGAGTATTAGAATGCAGGCAGTTCATAGGTGGCAGCATTTGAAAAGTGGCACCTGCCAATGGTGTTCCATATTTAGCATGACGTTCCATCTCCGGGCAGATCAGGCGTAAAGGCATACTGCATAAGAGTTATGAATATTGGAGTATCCCCTGGAAGAAACAAGATTACTGTGGTAAGTATTTTTTTCTTGTTGGAACAATTACAGTTTGTAGAATACATAGTATAGGTTAGTTGGGTGATCACTTCTCTCTTCTGGTCTTCAGCTTTAACTCTGCAGTCAGAACTCTAGAATATTGTGACCACACTGCAGAATTTAAATGATTTCATTCTACAGTTCTGTCTCTAGAGCAATATCTCTGGGCTGAGATGATGCAGTCTGTATGACCTCACTTGTACACCCTCTAGAAGAAACACTATTACTACAGTGAGAAATTTGTTCTTACCCACCCTGCAGGCTGGAAGAAGTTTTGTTTTTTGGTTTTTAAACTCTGTGCACCTGCACTGGCCCCTTAGACCTCTCTCCAGTGAGGACTCCGTGCAATGTTTTCCTGCCCAGCCTGAGGTCCTCCTAGTCTGGTCTCCATTTCCTGGGAACACTCCTCCACATCTAATGACCACCCTGTCTCTTAGCCCCCTGGGGTGGGACTGCCCTAACTCCGGTGCTCTATCTAGAATCTAGAAGGGTGGTTGGGGAGTGGAGTAGAAACACAGAGACCAGCCAGGACAGAGCCAGCTGAGGACATGGGGGGGCCAACCACTGGACCCACCTTCACCTGTCCGGGTGCCAGGGTCCTTTTTCCTTTATTCCTGATGGCATGGACATGCAGTGACGTCCAGCGCACGACTGACTTGCTCCCGCACCCTCCCACAGGATGTTTGCCGCCACCTCCATACCCCTCAGCTTGGCTCCCACAAGTTGCAGTGCCCCCAGTCTTCACTGGGCGCCACAGTAGCAGCAGGAGTCACAACCCACCCACCCCCAAGAGAGGAGAGCAGTCCTCCAGATGCTCAGTCCTCTCCTGCCAACCCGAGCCCATTCCCTAACCCAGGTCGCCGGCATGGCACGAGGTGTGGCATCCAGCACTTTAGCCCTCGGCGCCACCAGGCCGGCCATAGGCTGGAGGAAGGTTGCAACCATATTGGCTCCAATCATTAAAGTGGGGGACAATGGAATAAGGGACAAAAAGGTAAAACTAATTAAACTGATTTCTGTAAGCTCTGTTTGCAAAAGCTATAAAAGTTTGTCTTTATGTTGGAATATAACTAAATAAAATCATTCTAATTCTCTCCCTTGTTTGTTTTGGTAACAGTTTACAGATTTGGGATGCCTTAACATAGAACAACACACCTCAACTCCTGCAAAAGGGACGTCTTTATCTGAAAGCACCAACTTCAGGACCTCTGTATTGCATGGCACTGTAACAGCAGGTGCACCAGGGAAAATTCCAGTGTGAAAGCTGGTTTCATAAACACCACATTTTTCCAAGATCCCACCCCCCTTCAAATTTGAAAAGGCATGGAAACTACAACCACTGACCAGCCTCATACCATGTGCACTAGCAATGAGTTGTTTTCATGTGACCAGTGTGATAGCGTTTACCCCAGACTGATAGACCTAAAAGAGCACCTCGAGTCTCACAAGGAGGAGGAAAGGCCATATGTTTGCGGTCAGTGTGGACGAAGCTACAGACATGCTGGCAGCCTGGTAAACCACAAAAAGACACACGAGGTTGGCCTTTTTCAATGCATGGTATGTTACAAGGAATTTTCCAACCCTATGGCCTTGGAAAATCACCTGCGGATCCACTCTGATGATAAACGGTACAAATGTACAGACTGTGGCAGAGCTTTCAGGGTATCTGCACACTTGGTGAGCCACAGAAGGATCCATGGTGAAACACCTTACCATTGCCCAGTCTGTGGAGAAGGCTTCATCAGGTTGTTACAGTTCCAGCAGCACCAGGCCACCCACAACAATGGCATTCTCTCACAAGAGCAAGACAACTTCTCTGATCTAAGTGAAAGTCCTACTTTAAATCCCACTGTAGATCCTGCTCAAAGTTCTGCTGGAGTAGCTTTGGAAGAGAACAGCTTACTCAGTGACTCCAGCAACAATGCTCCATTCAACTCTGAAAATGTTGTTTCAGCTCAGGACCTTCCCAACTGTGAAGACCTTGAAAATGAAAATGTTGCACTTCAACACAGCATGACTGAGAAAGACCATGCCCAGATGGAAGACCATCAGGGTCATGCAAGGAGTTCTGATGGCGATGAGGAAAGACCCTTTAAGTGCAATGAATGTGGGAAAACCTATAAACATGCAGGAAGTCTGACGAATCACAAACAGACCCATACCACTGGAATTTACCAGTGCTCTCTGTGTTATAAAGAGTACCCAAACCTTATGGCCCTTAAAAATCACATTCGCCTTCATGCACAGTACAAGCCCTACAAATGCTCAGAGTGTGGCAAAGCTTTCAGGGTATTTACAGACCTTACAAACCACCAAAGAATCCATATGGGTGAGGAGTACTTCAGTGAAAGCTTCACCCAGTCTAAATTACAGCAACATCAGCTGATGTATACTAATGGATACCACAGGGGAGGTGAAGGAGATGGGTTAGGGATGTTTGAAGACCACAGTGACCTTCTGCATGGTGCCCCTGAGGCGAGCTGTGATGAAAACTCATTCGATTTAGGTGCTCCTAACCATCCGCTCCATGAAAGCAAAGAAAAAGAACATTTCAGATTATCAGGAAGATTTGATAGTGCTCATTGCAATAACTCTGAAACGTTAGAGAAGTCTGCCACTGATAACTCCATCTTAAAGGACAAGAACAGTGACCAGGCAGGTGACACAGAGCCACATTTTGGTGATGAAATTCAGAGCCCCATGGATAATAGAACACACATATGCATATATTGTGGGGGCCTTTTTAGTGATATTGAGGACCTCCGAAGTCATGCCTGTTCTTTCATTGACAGTAACAGCAAAGATGATACTGCACAGCCTGGCATTGAATCCGAACACCAGAGCTTCAGTGTTGAAAGCTGCCAGATTTCAGAAACTGAAAATGATCTTGCCAATAATGAAAATGCTACCAAGTCTCTCAACCAAGAGGATGATCCCATGGACAGGCCGTTTAAATGTCAGGTGTGTGGGAGGTCATACAGGCATGCAGGGAGTTTGATAAATCATAAAAAGTCTCATCAGGTAGGGGTCTACTGCTGTCAGATTTGTTTAAAACAGTTCTTTAACCTAGGAGCACTAAAGAATCACCTCCGAATCCACTCACGATCGAAAACCAGCAGGAGCCTGGACAATAGCAGCAATAAATCTTCTAATCTGTCACCTGAAACTCTAGATCGGAGAAGAGTTCAATCCAGTGGGACAACCTACAGTTGTAGGAACTGTGGCGAGAGTTTCTTAAGTAAAATTAGATTTATACAGCATCAGAAGAAGCATAAGATTGACAACGCTGTGGCAGATCAGCTAGATATTTCCAGTCTCCCGAATGAAAGCAAGAACGGTCATTATAACGAGGTTGCAGATATGTTAGGAGAGACTTTGCGCTCTAGCAAGGATCAGGTTCTTTTGGATAAGGAGTTCTTGAAAGGCATTAAGTGTGAGGCAGAGAACTCTGAACAATCAGATTTTCATGATCACAGTCAAAAACATTTGACAGAACAGTGTCCGGCCCGTGTCTTATCTGAAGATAACATTAAAGAGAGTCAGAGTTCAAGAATGCAGAGGGGAGCTTTTAAAGGCGAGAACCTGCATGCCTTGGAGAGTCCATTTCAGCCAAACATAGAGGTTGACCATGCAAAAACTGATCTTGACACCTTCCCAAATTCAAATTTGAATGGTGGTATTGCAAGCAGTGATGTAGAGGATGTCAGTGAGCATCCAGTGGGTGATGCTAATAGCAATGTAGATGCAGAAGACCGACCCTATAAGTGTAAGCAATGCAGCAAATCATATAGACATGCAGGAAGTTTAGCAAACCATAAACATACACACCAGAAAGGGATTTATCAGTGCCCTGTCTGTGAAAAACAGATGTCCAATCTTGTAGCACTAAGGAGCCACCTTCGCATCCATAAAAAGTACTATAGGAGAAATCATTTTCATCTCTCTGGGATGCTCACAGATCTTAAACATTTCCAGGAAAAGGATGAGTCTTACTGTTGCACTGCTTGTGGGGAGAACTTTTCTAGCAGGTCTGGCTTGCAGCACCATCACCAGGTTGTGCACAGCAGCAGTAATGGAGAAACACAGAACCAGGATGATATGGTAAGACTCCAGGAAAACCCAGATTGTGGCAGCTTGAATGAAGATTCGGTTTCGTGCTTTGTAACTGCTGATACTCAGGCTGCAGATTCTGATACCCACTTGCAGTTTTCTGAAAAAGAGGGCAAGAGCATTGAGCATGAGGCTGAGTCCCCAAGCAAGGTAGGTGATTGTGATGCTGAAGACACTTATGACAGTTTGACTGACCTGCCCCATATATGTGGTCGTTGTGGAAAAATGTATGATGATATGGATAGCCTTGCAAATCACAGCTGTCACCTTGATAACGGAGCCTTATTGTCATGTATGCAGGGCAACAGTGACCCAAACTTTCAGAATTCCAGCCTAAGCATTGGTGAGACATTAGATGAGATGGGGCACACTAACTGTGAGACTGATGACCATAATAACCCCACTACTGAACACCAAGAGGCACATGGCAGTACTGAAAAGCGTGCCTACAAGTGTGGCTTGTGCGGGAAAACATACAGACATGCTGGGAGTTTAACAAACCATGAGCATACACATCGGAAGGGGGACTTTGAGTGCATAGTTTGTCAGAAACGGTACTCTAACTTTGCAGCTTTCAAGAACCACCTCCGTATTCACTCAAAGTCCAAAGCAAACAGGACCTTGTATAATCGTAGACGTACCTTCTTTTCTACTGGAAGTGTAGAAGTACCCAGTTTCTCTTCTGCCTGTATCAGTGGCTCTCCAAATCACTCAGACTTCTCACAACATAGGCCTCTCAATGAAGAAGGTGCAGCAGCTTCAGAGATTTCTACTGAGCTTTGCATTGAAGATGCAGATCGGGATCTTAACTCATCTAAAGACAGGCTTCTTAAGATGGCCAGTAGTGAAACGGTCGATGGAAGACAGACGCAGAGTCTGAACAGTACATTGCTTACAGACTCCATTGGTGTGGATGCGCCAAACAGAAAGTGCAGCAGAAGTTCAGAAATCTCTGACAGTTGCCCTCAGAAGACCATCAAGTCTGAGGTGAGTTACCTGAATGGAGACATCCTGCAAAACGGAACTCAGAACCATGTGGAAGAAAAGCCATTTATATGCAATTCCTTTGGAGAAGTCTGCAAGGATTTTAAAAGCATAGAGAACCACATAACTGTTCATAAGAACCAAAATTCACAAAGCATCACAAGTAGTGTGGATTCTTCTAATGAAGACTATAAAATGAATGACGTTCCAGATGACACGAGTCCTAGTAAGGAGCATGCAGAGACTGAAGATCGTCCGTTCAAGTGTGAAGAGTGTGGAAGGACATACAGGCATGCAGGGAGCCTGCTGAACCACAGGCAGACTCACAAAACTGGGATATTCCGCTGCTCTGTTTGTCTGAAAAGATTTTTTAACTTGATGGCATTTAAGAACCACTATCGCATCCACTTCCAAAAGAAGCCTCACAAATGTTTGGAATGTGGCAAAGCCTTTAGGTTGCAAAAGCAACTAATCAGCCATCAAAGAATTCACAAGGAGAAGGCATTCGCATCTAGCAAGATGGCATACCCAGTCAGAAAGGCAGTCCGAAACCATGCTTATGCTTTGCGATTTTCAGACTGCAGCCCTCCTGATGATAGTGGTCATGTTCAAACTGCAGAGAAGGATTTTGTCCTTGGTGATCGAGCTGCTGACACCCCCACTGCAGGCACATGTGATCAGCTCAGTACCAACAACCAGAGCTTTATATGCGGTGACTGTGGAGAAATGCGTAACACTCTGGACATACACAAATGCAAGCAAAACATTGTAGATAGTAAAGAGGCCTCCAGTTTCACCAGCGTTGCAACAGATTTTGAAAATTCAGATAGTAAGAATTGTAATAATCAGTCTATTAAGAAAGAAAGGCCAGCCAGAGCTGCAAAGCAGAAACCATGTACAGATGATCGCCCTTTCAAATGTAACCAGTGTGAACGGACTTACAGACATGCAGGCAGTCTCCTAAATCACAAAAAGAGCCACACAACAGGGGACTTTTATTGCCCCATTTGTGAGAAGAGCTATCCCAATCTCATGGCAATGAAGAACCACCAGCGGATCCATTTTGAGGTCAAACGATTCAGATGTCAGGATTGCGGCAAAGCATTCAGAGGGCGAAAGCAGCTTTTGAAACACAGCCACAGTCACACTCGCAAAAAGTCTTTCCACTGTAGTATCTGTGACAAGAACTTCCACAGCAAGGTACTCTTAGAGGAGCATTGTAAAGAGAACGTAGACCAAAAACCGCAACTAAGCCCTTCAAGTGACTCTGATGGAAGAGAGGCAGAGAGCAAGAAACGAATAACTGACCCTGAAAAAGCCAAACATCCTTTGCTAGCTTCTGGTAAAAGGAGAGTAAGCACCATGAAAGTAGAAGACCCTTCTGATCACCAGCATTCATGCAGTGATTGTGAGAGTGTGTTTCATACATATGAGGAGTTTGAACATCATATATGTACACTTAGCAGTCAGAATGAAACATCTTCTGCAGACTGTAAAGATTTCCACGGAAATGCAGGTTTTATTTCTAGACAGAAGTCTTGCACTGAAAATCAAGCATTCCTCCATGGTCAGGTTAAACGTGGGCGAGGCCATAACCGTAAAAATCCTGAAGAGCGACCGTATAAATGTGACCTGTGTGGAAGGACTTATAGACATGCTGGTAGTTTGCTCAATCATAAAAATACACACAAAACAGGGTTTTACAAGTGCTTTGTGTGTATGAAACAGTTTTTTAATCCCATGGCAATAAAGAATCACCTGCGTATCCACACAGCTAGTAAACGGTACAAATGCTTGGAGTGCGGCAAAGCTTTTAGAGTATCCCGGGAACTTAAGAACCATCAGAGTGTGCATACGGGGGAGCGACCATATAGCTGTAGTGTCTGTGGTAAAGGCTTTTTGCACAAACCAAGCCTTCTGAAGCATCAGCGAGTACACAGCAATGCTAAGTCCACACCAAGGCGAGGCACTAACAGAAGGGCACTTAGAAACATTAATAAGGGTGCAGTTAGTCCCAGTAGGAAATCTTCCAGAGTTGTTGGGGAAGCTGTAGAATTTAAAATTGAGCTTGGCTTTTCTGCCAACGGGATCTTGAAATCTAAGAATGAGCACTCTGATGAAGTAGGACAGTCAAAATCTTATAGGACTAGAAAACGCAGAAAGATACATTTTTATGGAGAGGACCCTTTGGCTGCCAATCCAGCTTTCGACATCCGCCCTTACAAGTGTAACCAGTGTGGGAAGACCTACAGACACGCAGGCAGTCTTCTGAACCACAAAAAAACACACAAAACTGGGGTCTACCTGTGCCCGGTGTGTCACAAGGAGTTCTCCAACCCCATGGCGCTGAAGAACCACCAGCGGATCCACCTAGAGAAGAAACGGTACAAGTGCGCAGACTGCAGCAAGGAATTCCGTGTGTCTAGTCAGCTCATCTCTCACCAACGGGTCCACGCCAGAGGGAGTCCTTACACTTGTGTCACCTGCACCAAGAGCTTCTCTACGAAATCTGAGCTTCAACAGCACCAGCTGGTTCATAATGACAGTATAGAACATAGTGCGGATGAACTCGAGACCCTGGAAAATGTCATTGAGGACCTTCCTGTTGGTGTTTTGAGATAGCCAAGCAATACAGATGGAAATGGACAGACTGCAGTGGAGACCGCTGTGTCACTCACTGAAGGAGCTCCATTGGGAGGGGCATAACCCTTTACTCAGTGTGTGCTAGAAAGTTTACATAGTCTTGGTTTAGTCTGAAGACAAAAAATGAAAACTGCTTGAATCGTAAGAATACGGACATGTAAAGGTGGAGATAAGTTGTGTATGGTTTTAAGAACTGACAGGCTTTTTGCATGAACAGTAATAACTGAATCCCCCCTCATGAGAAATCGTAGCAGCATGTTAAGTTCTAGTTCTACCCTGTAAATATTAACAAAATAAAAATAGAGATACTCCGTGCCATAAGAATATTAGTGTTACTGAGGAACTCGATAAGTCGGGCAAGCCTAACTGGATCCTTTGCACAGGTGCATTTGCAAAGCCACTGGGATATATGGGATATAGTCCATTACCACAGACCAATACCTCTATACCCTTGAGCAGTCTGAAAAGCCCTTAGAAGCATGGTACAGTAGCAGTTAGGTAACTAGAATAACTTAAAAGGAAGACTTACATTAATAGGGTTGCTTCCATTGAACTGTTCCTATACAAAAGCTGCCCACAGGAATAAAAAAGGGAAGAGCGTCAGTGACTTGAATTTGTAAGAAAACAAGGGTCCAAATTGTGGATGGGTATCAGTCAAGTCAGAGAGCTGGAGTTCCAACTTTTTGGAATTGGGGGCGGGTCAGGTAAGGTGATTACAAACCCCAGGAATCCCTCACTTACGTTTTAACAAGTGCAATCATTCCTCTGGAATGAGCAGCCCAGAGCTTTTAGAAGTTTATGCAAATTATGGTTAGAATGAAATTCAAACTCTGTATGTGCTCACGCTCACCCCTGCACTCTTAACATGAGATTTATTTCTCTGCCTGAAGAGAGCAGTCACCCCGAAGTCTTCTCTACACTTCTGGCCAGTTTCCAGTTTATTGCTTTTATATTGGCTAATGGTCTGGATTTGTTTGAATTATTTCTCTAACCCACTTGATTCATTTTGGGGGGGGTATATAGATTATTAGGCAAGTACTTCCTTAATCTGTTCCTTGCTCCAAGCAGCAATTGCAGAAAGGTTTTACCAATCAGTTGCAGATGTACAGGAAGACGAGGTGATCTTCTTGGGTGGGGGTGGGGTTATAGAAAGGGCTTCCTGAGCAGAGGTATGAACCTGCTTAGGGCTGGCCTGCTAGTGGTGGGCCTCAGGGGTTCTAATGCCAGGAATGAAACGTGGATCTCTCTCTCAAATGGCAGCTTTTTCACCCAGCACGATTATCCTGGAACCTGCGTGTCCCCTTCTGCTTACCCATCAGACCAATTTCTCTTGCGCACCAAGCATACCAGATCAAACGCTGACAAATAGAAGTACCTGCTGTGGGACAGCAACAGAAAATGTTGCTTTTGTATAGAGATTTCAGTTGGTCACAGTATAATGCAGTAAGGCTGGCTGGTGGCTAGACAGGCTCAGCACACCTGTACAGTCGCTGTAAACATTTTCTGTATAATTTGGGCCTATTAAAGTAGAGATTCATGTAAAACAAAGCAGAAAGGTTATATACATCACTACATGCTCCTTTTCACTGCCTCAATTCCCGAGCTGTTTATTTCTTCCCATAAGGTCTGGGAGCTGTGTCTGTAGCATACTAAAGGATGTGTGACAGCCACTGATAACTGAAGGAGAATGTGGACACAATGCAGCTTATATTTAAGCAATATACCATGACAGGGAGTGGGTATATTGGTGGATTTACCACGCCTGGTGTGGTTCGGTCCCGAGGCTCAGCCGAGTGACTTAAACCACGCCAGAGTGGTAAATCCTACCCTACCCCCCTCCGTCATGGCATGTTATTATACAATGTTCAACTTGTTTTTTTTTTTTTTTTTTATAGTGACACAAAAGTTTTACAGTGGGTATACTGGAAGATTTACCACAGTCATGTGATCTATTTTGACCAATGAGGTTACAGTATTTTCATACCCCATTGTATAATTCTCATTAGCTCTGTATTTCTTATCCCCATTATTTATTACTGAGGTCATGTGCATGAAAACGGGAGAGTTATACCTTGAAAGTTCATCAGCTCTTATTACTTCTTCCCAACATGATGTTGTTATTCTGCTTGTGACATCACTGTTATTCCCCTGGCAAAAGACTGTGATGTCACAACAGAGCATTATAATTTCAAGTAGGGAATAAACTATAGAGGCAGGTTGAACTCTAAGGTATAAAAATCTTTGTTTTTTTTTGGGGGGTTTCTTCAGTAACTAAAAATGGAAAGAATGCCATAGAATATCTGTGAAATACAAGCCGAAATGTGTCTGATTATTATGTTTTACAAAGTTTTCTGAAAGGCATCAGCTGGTCTTTAAGAGTGGCCAAGTACAGTGGCTGTTGAGGAAGACCATGTGGCTACCACATATAATGGTGATCACCATCATTGCAAATCACTGAAGCAGTCTGAAAGGGTGGAGGCTATCTTGCAAGACAGGAGAAAAAGGGTAATCTTAAACGTATAAAAAGGTATAGGTTTAAACGTGATAGGAAATGGCTCTTACACCTCTAGATGCCCTCCGGTTGTCCCTTTAGTGTCCCCCCCAGTACGGTATTGTGATATGTTTTTGCCCTTTCATGTTGAATTATCTAATTTCTTGCCTTTAACTATCATGAATCCCTCTCTACCAGGTTACTTGTGGGTCCCTGCTAGTATGCATGCCTGGCTTGCACCCCCCCCCCCGCCAGGCGGCGCCACAGATTCGGAACAGTCCTGACTGAACACTAAACTCGGTCGTCAGCCAAGTGCTGCGGGTGGGTGGGGCTAGACCGGTGGAGCCGAGTGTCATGAAAGGGGTCTGCATGTTTTTAAATGCTTTTTCCTGTCCATGGGAGGTGTGGCATGCAAGGACATGAGGTGCTGAAGCACCAACATCTGGCACGCCTCCCCACAGGTTGGTCTCCGACAGCTGCTCACCCCCTGCCTCTGCCTGCCGGAGGAGGAGTAGAGCAGTCCATAGGACACTCAGTTCTCCTCCCCTGGCTAGTCTTCCAGCTCCTCGGGTCTGGTCCCAAACCCATAGCATCTGCTTTGCAAGCAGAAACCCTACTGCTGCGCCAGCCAGCCAGACATTTTTTCTATAGCACCCTTTCCTGAAGGCACAGAAATACATTAGTTGCCGTAATTGTCCTTGTAAGAACAGGTCCAAAAGCAAATGGTTTGATACCTCTTATTGGACCAACATAGATGTTACAAAAAGAAAACGGTGTCTAAGTCCCCAAGCTTAGACATTGTTTTCTTTATACATCTATATTGGTCAATAAAAAGTATCAAACTATTTGCTTCTGGATCTGAAGGCTCAGGGCACTTTACTATAAAAGCAACTACAAACTTTTAAAACCGGCAACAAATAAAATCATACTTATAATTCAGAAAGAAGCCTTAGCAAAGAGGAAGATTTTTGAATTAGACTTAAAGGCCTCTACCATATGAGCAGATCTGATACAGTCTGGAAAAGCATTCCATAAAGTGGGTGCTGCTACACTGAACGCTCTGTCCCCAGATTGTTGAAGCTAAGAAATAGGGACAGAAGGCAAGCCAGTATCAGAATGAGTGAGTCGAGTTGTGGGTTCCTAGGAGGTTTTGTAAGTAGTCTGGTCCCAAACTGTGTAAGGCCTTGAAAGTTGTCGAGCATATCCTGAAGGTTATGTGCCATTGCATAAGCAGTCATTGCAGCACACATAGCACCCGCGTAATGTGGTCCCTATCAGAGGAACCCACAATCAGCCGGGCCGCAGCATTCTGGACTAGCTGTAGGTGTCGCAACAAACCTACAGATAACACTAGGTATTGCACGTTGCAGTAATCAACACTAGAGGTGAGAAAGGCATGCACCGTCATTGCCAGGTCAGCAGGGGCTAGATGCCATTTAATCCTGGTGATGTTACGAAGGTGGTAACAGCCAACACCTGTTGATCAAGTGTCGACTTGCTGCCCAGGATGACCCCAAGATTCTTAACTGCATCCACAACTCTGAGCAACTGACCACCCAGTAAAGAACACGAGGTCAGTCTCCACTCGTTATAGCTGTGCCCTGCCTACCAGGCTTGACAATCATGACCTTAGTCTTACCTGAGCTAAGACACAGCTAGTTTGAGGACATCCAGTCATTCGTTTCAGTCAGACAGCTCTCCAGCACCAAGACCGCATCAGACCCACCAGAAGTTCCGGACAGGTAAAGCTGAGTATCATCTGCATGGCAGTTAAACTCAGTGCCGTACCACCTAATGATCTCACCCAGTGGCAGCATGTACACTGAAAACAACACAGGAGAAAGGATAGAGCCTCGAGGAACACCACTAGGGAGTGTTGAAGCCCTGAAAAGGAAATTTCCCAGGGCCTCTCACTGCGTTCTCCCAAGTAAGTAGGACTCAAACCAATGCAGTACAGTGCTGCTGAGTCCCGTATAGTTCCTAAGTCGATCCAGAAGCACTCCGTGGTCAGCAATGTCAGTTGCTGCCGAGCGGTCCAGCAGGACCATGACTGTACAAAGCCCCTGGTCACTTGCAATGAGGTCATTCGTAACTCTGATGAGGGCAGTCTCAGTGCTGTAGCGCACCTGAAAACCTGACTGGAGAGGTTCATAGATGTTAAACTGCTCCAGGCGTTCTACAACAAGTTACTCAACCACCACCTTCTCAAGAATCTTCCCAAAAAGGGAAGATTAGAGACCAGTCTATAATTCCCCAATATATCAAGGTCCAAGAAATGTTTTTTAAGACCGGGCCTCACCACTGCCTATTTAGGGGTAGATGGGAAAACACTCTCCCTCAGGGAACACCTGGCAGTCTGAGAAATAACGGCGCCCAGATGCTCCCGGCACTCTAAAATAAAAACAAAACAAAAAAAACAGGTAGACCCCGGATCCAGCAAAACAGCTGATGGGATGCAAACTTGCCATAACCCTGAGAACCTCGTTCTCCAGATCTCTCTGAAACTCGCTTCAAACGTACAGATCAATGATGCCACCCTGACCCCGACCATCACCGGCCCATGACAGGCCACCTGAGCAGATATCTGATCTAATGGGTGACTCCTTGTCAGAGAAGAAATCTCCAAACTCATTGCATTTTTCAGCAGAAATAACTTGAGAGGACCATAAATGGGGAACGATTTAATAACATGTCCACAGTGTGTAAGAGTTGAGCTGGATGATTTCTCCCTGCAGCAGTTGTTGGGTTTTTTGGGGGTGATTGCTGGTTGATAACCATGGTGAGTTTTCAATGCCAGTTTGTCAACCACAGACCAGGTCCAGTGCCAGGAATGCTTCAACCTCCATTCGTTAGTCTTCAACCAGTGCAGCTCATCACAGTGCCAAGGAGAGCTATATCGGGAGGTCAAGGGATGAACATGGTAGGGTGCTGTGGAATCCAAGGCAGATGTCGGAGCACCATTGTGGTGCTCCACTGCACTCTCTGAAATGGCACACAAGTGAGCACCACGCCTGAGATGTCCAATACCTCCAGGACTTTGCAAGACTCCAGATTATGTTTCAGACAGTACTGCACTGTCTCCACGGGGGGGGGTAGAAAAACAAGGGACCCCACAGAGAAATGACACTGCATGATTATCCGAAAAGAGGACCAGCCCAACCTTAACAGCACTTAATGTCAAGACCCGATGAGAGATCATGTCCAGGGTGTGACCCTGCTGATATGTGCCAGAGGCAGCCAGCTGTGTTAGCCCCAGGGAATTCGTCAACTGGAGGAGCTGTTGACCAAGGGGTGAGGTCTCATCGTCAACTCATGCACGTAAATTGCTCGGCACCAAGAGTCTAGAGGCATTCAATGCCAGATCCACAATGAAATCCACCAGTTCTGTACAAAATCAACCCTATATCCGGGTGGATGGTATACAAGAATGGTCGTGCAACTAACACCAGGGGCTCATCCTTTTTATTTTTTTTTTTTAGCCTGGTGCTCCCGGCGTTACCCCTCCCGACTTTTACAGCAACGAGGGAGACATGGTATTTTGTGTTTTCTCCTGTAGTTCCCGGGGCCCTGGAACACGGTTGTGCATGCGTGTGGAGGCGCACACGTGCTCCACAGCTCCAGTGACAGCCCCATCCATCCTCCCGGCCTAGCTGCTAGGTTCCCCCTGGCATGGGCATGGCACTGCCACCTAGCCTCCACCGGGAGGCAGCCAGGAGTCTGGGAAACCTCACACCCCTCCCCAGAGAGGAGAGTGGCCTGGCGGCCGCTCAATCCTGGCTCCTCACCCTCTGATCCCTTGTGGCTCGAGCTTGCTCCCAAACCCAGATCGCCAGCATGGCGCAAGGTGTGGCGTCTAGCACCACCGGACCGGTATACCAGGGGTTCATCTAGCAGCGACACTCAAAGGACCTGAAAATTCCCGTGGGATACACTATGAGTCCCAATGTGAATTTAAAACAAATGGCTTCCCAACCACACTGCCCCCTGCGGTCCTGCCTCAGGCAGTGCATCACCGAATACCCAGCTGGGATAGACGCCTCCAGCACAGGGCCAGTGTGATCCCCAGCCAGGTCTCAGTAATGCAGACAAGGTCAGCTAAGGAATCAGCAGTGTAATCGTACGTCAAAGTGTGGGTCTGTTCCAATTTGCACTTTATGGGCAAGAGATCCACTTTCTTCATTTAATCTATATTGTGTTTCTGTATATTGTATGTGGTTGGTCCTGCTGACCCCAGCCCCGACATTTGCCTGAATCAACCATTCCGGAATCCCACTGTGGATGACGTCTGAGCTGGGCTTGAGAATTCTGTAGCTGATTGTTGCCGATCTGCTGCTCGCCAGCAACACTGTTCTGGGGCTATGAACAGTCCTCTATGATTGTGCTTTAACCCTGAGGGGACAGCAGTACTGACAAACAGCTGATCAGAGCTTTTAAACATCCACAACTGTAACAGTAAACTGTCAAATCTCCTGTGGATGCAGCCCAGCTCTGACATCTACCATGGGGGATTCTGGAAAGGCTGATTCATGCAAACAGTGGGGTGGAAATCAGCAGGCTCAACCAGATATGAGCCACAACAACACATTGTAGAGTAAGTAAAAAGATAAAAAATGTGCACATAAAGTCAAATTGGAAACAGCCCCTCAAATAGGTGTGGGCTTTTAGTGTTGACTGTTTCCCCCTTTTAGAAGCAGACCGAAAGCAAATCTTGGTATAATTTCAAGAGTCTTTCACCCCATGGATCAGAATGCACCACCCCCTTCCCTCCCTGCCTACTGTCACTATATCAAGATATTCACTCTTCACAGAAGTAAATCCCCATTTAGTTGCATCGTTTAGAACCCAAGAAACAAAGTAACTCTCAACTTTTGTATTGTAAGAGTTCATAATACTAGGGTCTACTGTCACCCTCTTTTGGCCAATTCTGAGTTCAGTGTACACCCTTACAGAGTCTTCCTTCTGGTAACCCTTTGCCTCCTCTCTCAGCAGATAGGGGTATTGTTACCTTGAGAAAATCCCACTATTGTAGCACTTTTTTTAACAGTATTCTTTTGATGCCTCTGAGGAAACTTTGAAAAACACTTATTTGGCTACATAAATCTTACATTTCATATACTTTTTTCTGTAGTTTTAACCCCGTGTTTATAAAGTTTGCATAAACCTTTGCATGAAAACTAGGCGAGTGGCTACACAGTGTGGCTGTTTTGGCAGCTTTCTTACATCTGGGTGAGAAAGTCATGATTTCAAGTCATTCAGTCGGGGAGTTTGAGATTCTGACACCATAGTGCGATACTAGAGGAGCTGCCCTGTCGGAGATGCCGTCCTTACAGCAGCAGTGCAATGAAAATTGTTTTTCCAAAAAGCAAGTTCCAGCTACACTTAATAAAAATATTATCATACCTGTCAAATCTATTTTTCTGAGTACCTAATATACTGTGCAACATGAGTTTTTGTCCCCCTCAATCCCAATCCTTGCCAGCTCTACAATGCTGTTTCTAAGCCAGATATGGTGGTCATCTTTTTTTCTGAGAATAACTAAATTATTTATACAACACTCAAATCTTGGTAGAACTACAATATTTTACCACCAAATAGAACTGGAAGATACCTGAAATCTTTTATAGTGGAAAAATCTTTTACCCAGTTTTGTTGCACTGTTGCTTTAAATGTGATAGGAAATATTAGTTCTGCTTTTTGATGCTCTCTTGTGCTCCTTTTAGTGTATATTCCATATTTTGATATGTTTAGACCTTTGGGTAAATTAATAATCAGTCTGTTATTGTCTTGTAAGTAGCCTGAAATCCTCTCTTCTCAGCTGCTAAAGCTTTCTTGTATGCTTCCTGAACATTCTGTGACGTAAATTACACCAGTCTAGGACAATCAGATGAAAGGCATGGAATGGTATAACTGATATCAAGGAATATATTAGAAATAGGAAAGGAAAGAGCAAAGCTGCTGAGAAGCGGGGACCACAGTACAGATTTTGGGGCACTACAAAGCTGCATTGTTAATTTAAAAAAAAAATGGTAAAAACGTGTTAGAATACATGGTTGACATGGAAAGGTAAATGGGGGCATTTTAAGGGTAACAGTCACCACCAAGGGCCCCATACTCAAGTATGGAGCTGGTTCCAGTGCACACTTTGTGTGCAGAAATATTTTAGTTCACTTACTGCTTACTGTTGTATCTTCTGTTCTTACAAAGCTCAGAATTCCCAGCAGCCAAGCAGTGAGCAGCAGAGGGAGATTCAGTAGCCTGCAGTGCATGTTAGAACATGTATAATCTCTTAAAAGATGTTTGGGTTTTTTACCTACTTTTTCCCTCTAGTCGCCGTCATCCAAAACTCCTAACGACTGGCTTGTCCCGCCCAGCCTGAAACCCCCCATAACCTTACTCCTCCCCGCCGGTACCCTGAACCCCTAGGACCTACCTGCAGCTCTTCAGCCCCCTGACTTCTTCCCATGGCAGGGCCATCACCACTACACTAGTGCTCCTCTCATCTAGCAGGCCACAGGCAGTCTGAGGGTCAGAGGATGTCGAGGGACTAGGTGGGTGTGGGGGCGTCGTCGTCCTCTACTCGGCCGACAGGATTTTCCCTTGTTCGGAAGCGTGGATGTGCAATGACATCACGAGTAAGCTGAGTGCGCTTCCGCACCTCTCTGTGGATGTCCGCCGTCCCCTCCTCCCCTGCGTGTGTGACCCCCTGGCTGTTGCACTCAGTCTCCACTGGGAGTCGCTGCTGCCGGGGAGTCCAGTACCCACCATCCCCAGGAGAGGAGAGGAGAGCTGTCCTCCGGACGCTCGATCCTTTCCTCCCCGCCTGACCCCTGGCAACCGAACTCATTCCCGAGCCCAGGTCTCCAGCGTGGGATGAGGTGTGGTGTCCAGCGCCTCAACCCTCTGCGCCACTGGGCCGGATAAAATGTTTTCTGTGACTGCTTTTCTCCAGGGTCTACTAACTACAGTCCTCTGTGACTGTACTTAGCCCACAGGGGACGGTTGGACCAGTGTACAAAGATCAGAGCTTATATAAACTCTAACATGCACTGCAAGTTGTTTGAATCTCTCACTGCTGCCTACTGCTCTGATGTCAGCTGCAGGGGATTCTGGGCATTTTAGGAACAGAAGATGTCAGCCTAGAACTAAGTAAAATATGTCTGATATTGTCTACTATACTATAGTGAAAAATAAATAAACCAAAATGTTTTTGCACACAGTGTGCACATTGGGACCAGCCCACACTTGACTGTGGGGCCCATGGTGGTGACTGTTCCCCTTTTACAATATAAAAATTATTTCCTTGACCTTCAAGGAGAACTGTGTTGAATCCAAAGTAATTTTTCCTGTAGAAGTTGTTTCAATTATGGTTCCAGTTCTGTTAGTGTTCCATCTCTACTTGTCTTTTGGTTATTTCTATATATATTGTATATTATAAAATGGGTAAGAAAAACCAAGACTTGTCATTGGTCAGATGTGATCCCATAACTGTATTATTCTAGCACAACAGCACAAGTCGGAAAAACTTGACTTTCTGATCCTCATTACTCAATTTTTTTTTAAATAAAATGCAGAGAAACCATTTAATAATTGCAATAAGGCACTCCAAGGGTGGATAATTGTGGAATAATGACACTTTTCAAGTGCGAAAGGCACGCAGCATTGCCTCATGCCTCACTTTCCGATGCATGCCGTTGTCCCACAGTAACGCACATGCTGTCATGCCTTACTGCTTAATTTCCACACAGGCAGTGAATGCCATTTTAGAACTGTATGCTGTGCAAGTAGTTTTTGTCCCTTTTAGCAACAGGGTTTTTTTAACATTTTTATCGCACTGAGCAGCCTCCGTTCTGACGGCAACAACTACAGAGTTCTGTAATAGGACATGAGTGAATGCCATTGTACTAACATAAGAGCTTAGAAATGCCATAAACTAAATCATACAGTTCTAAAATGGTCCTTACCAGCAGTGGGTCAATCAGAAACACAATAATGAATTTATTACGACGTCCATATAGATGGAATAGCAATGGAATGTGAACCAGTAATGGAAAATCGACATCTACAGGAAACGCTGGTTTGCAGGTTATGTGTAGCTGTTCTTTAAACTAACATCTTTTCTGCCCCATCTCTGGTTGTTTATCAACTGGAAGTTAGAGAGATACTATGACTTTTATCAAAATATAATAACTGGTGACCTCTATAATGGCTGGGTATGCGTCCTTGATAAAATGCTGTAATAACTCACTGAATTCCGTAATAACTTGATAGCGGGTTATTACGGCATTCTCCTCTTCGCGCTCTCACTTAACTGTATTTGTGCAAGTACAGTGGTTGTTTAGGGACACGCATGCACTGATGCAGCTTAGTGTTTCTCGCTGTTGAAACCTTGTGCCAGTTTCTGTAAAATAAATAAATAATGCCTGTGCAAGATGTGTGTGATTTTTTTTCACACACCCTTGTTGTGTGAAAAAATCCTCATAACACACACATACACAGGCATTATTCTCTATATAGTAGGGCTATCCCCATTGTTCTGACCGACAGCCTGTCTCAGAGGGTTCTCATGCAGAAGTCCACCATTTGCTGTGTATAGGATGTTGAGTATACCAGTCACTTTACTACTGGTAACTTACTCATTGCTGTCTAAAGGGGTTTGAGATATCACTAGCAAGAAAAGTGCTACATAAACCCACATTTCACTCCATTCATAATTTGGTCCCTTGGGAGTTCCTTCTGCTGATTACTTCAGTGTGGGTCATAACCCTCTACAAGTAGCTCTTACTTACCAGTATTTGTTGCTGTAATTATGCTGTAACAGTGCCGCAGAGTATTATTGGCTCTATTTAGGAGGCAGTATAGTGCAGTGGTTTAAGGCTCTGAGCTGCAAACCTGGAGACCTGGGTTTGACTCCCGCAGCCCCCACTTGCATACTGTGTGACCCTGAGCAAGTCACGTAAAGGAAAACTACCCCCCCTCATATCATTTAAATTTCATTTGTTTCCATGTCAACAGACAGCTCCTTTCCTGTAACTGTTAGGGCTGTATGTGTTGGCCTTAAGTTGTCGTCACTGCTTATGGTAGCCCCTGTGATTGCCCTGTGGGGGTCTCCATTTCATGGTTGTTGAAATCTCATTGTCCATGAGAACTGCATTAGCATATGGGAACATTATTTATTTTATTTAGTTTTTGTTTACCGGGTAAGTACACTAGACAAGTTTTATGCCTATTTTCAGGAACGACCCGGGAGAGTACAAAAGGGTACAACAGGTACATTGATACAGTAATTGGTTTAGACGAATACATTCAGGTACAAAAACAGGAGAAAAGACCATTTTTACAATTTTTACATTTACGTGGAAGGTACACCCAGATACAGTGCTGGGGCAAGGTATAAGTTAGAGATAAATTCAATGACCAACAGGGCTGGTGAGGATTATGAGCATAGTAACATCATAGCGTCGGTCAAGCAAGGGAGGGGGGATTTGGACGAGGACATAGCGCAAGAGTGGTGACGCCAGAGCAGGAGAGAAGAAGCCGGCACCAGTGGACACCGGGAGGCTAAGGAGGCTTAGGACATTCACAGCGAGAAGCCACCTTAAGATGATCCCACAGGGAGGTACGGAAACTCTTGTGAGAGGAGGCAGTACGGACTCTTTCAGGAAAGGAGTTCCAGAGCCTGGAGCCATGGACAGCAAAACTCCAGTCCCCATGTTGTCACGGGAAGTAGGTACATAGTAGGCCAGGGCTTTGGGATCTAAGCAGGTGGGGAGAGGTCAGCAGGAGCAGAAACGGGCCAGTTCCGGAGGGGTGCGGAGCTAAGTACTTTACTCACGGGCACCCAGTGCTAAAGTTAGGTGATTGAGCGGGGATAGCCAGCCAAGCTTCTCGTAGAGCTCGCAGTGATGGGTGAGGTGGGGGGCCGCCAGGGCAAAATGACAGATGTTGTACGTTGTGCTCCACTTGCTTAGGAGGGTCTTAGAAGTATGAGCAAATATGAAGGAGCCGTAGCTGAGGGAGGGAAGTAGTACTTCCCTGGCAAGAGCTAAGCGAGCCGCTGGAGTGAGGTTGTACCGAGCCCTGTAGGCTATCCCCAGTTTGAGGTTTACCCCACTGCAGGCATTATGGATATGACTACCAAGGTCCAATTGGGGATCAAGCGTCACTCCAAGATATTTGAGGGAGGTCACAATAGGGAGAGGGGAGCCATCTTCGTAGTTATGTAGGGGAGTTGAAGAGGCTCGTATTTTGGCAGAGGAACCGAAGAGCATAGCCTGGGTTTTGTTTTGATTTAGGACCAGTTTATGGTTGGAGAGCCATGCCTGGATGTTCCAGAGGTCTTCAGATAAGTGGCGGTTTAGTGTGGCTGTATCACAGGGTGGGCCAGGAGAACCAGGTCATCCGCATACATGATGACACGGCAGCTGGAGACCACATCAGAGATTGTTGATGAACAGGGAAAAGAGTAGGGGACCCAGCACGGAGCTCCTGAGGGACACCAGAGGTGACAGGCCAGGGCAGAGAGGACTTTATTGAATTTAGTTAGTTGTTTTCTGCCATATAGGTAGTCAGAGACCCAGTTTAGGGTGGTGGGGACAAACCAAGGGACCTCATCTGCAGGGCAAGCAGGTTGTGGTCAACAGGTCGAACGCCTTGGATAAGTCAATAGATACCACACCTGAGAGTTTTCCCTGATCCATAGGCTCTGATGCTGGAAAAGACTGAGATGAGAGCGTGGAGTGCTGTGCTCTTCTGAAGCCGTGTTGGGCCGGGGTCAGCAGACCATGGGGAGTGGATGTACTCCAGATTTGTTTGGCAACCACCTTTTCAGGGAGCTTGCTGACAGCAGAGAGGATAGCTATGGGACGGTAGTTGTCCAGGATTTTAGTCGCCCTGCTTAGGGACAGGGACGACCTTGGCAACCTTCCAGATATCCGGGATCAGTCCCTGGGTAAGGGATAGGTTGAAAATGTGGGCCACCGGGGAGGCTATAAGGGGAGCACCTAGTTTGAGAAGCTTTGGCTCCAGATCATCAGGACCAGGGCTAGCATTCTGGGAGAGATCAAGAAGGAGAGACCGCACCTCGCTTACCGATACCGCCCTTAGGTAAAATGGAGGGTGGGTCAGACCAGACTCCCATTGGGACGGGGAGGCAGGGCATTTTGAGTTTTGGGCTGAGGACCCTAGCGGGAGAACAGAAGGGAGGTCTGTGAAATGAGAGTTTAGAGCATTAGCAATGACGTGAGGATTGCTGCAGGAGACTCCTTCGATGAGCATGTCAGTGACCCCGGAGTAGGAGCGACCGCCAACCAGTGATTGGATGGTTCTCCAGAACCGTCTGGGGTCTTTAGCAGAGCTGAGAAGAGCGGCCTTGCAGAAGTCGCTTGCCCCGATCATTTTCTTGCACTCATTTCTGAGTTTTCTGTATTGCTGCAACAGGGCAGTGTCGTGAGCATTTTACCTGATGCCAGCATTTGTCTCGCTTCGCATGTGGGAGAGGAGACCCCCTTTCAGCCACTGGGTGGCTGTCCCACAGACCCTACGCCTAGTGATAGGGGCATGCCTATCTTGTAGATCCACAAAGATGTTGTGGAACGCGGCGACAGCCGATGAGGGATCCAGTGCTCTGTAGACTGTTGACCAGTCCGTAAGCCTGAGTTCCTCCAAGAACAGGTCAGGGTTTAATCTGGCAAAGTTTCGAACCTGGATGATTTTGTGGGGAACCTTAGGGAAGTGGATATTCCATATACACAGAACCGGAGAGTGGTCCGATATGGCGTCGGGTAGGGCACCTACTGAGGAGATCCTCTCGGGACGGTTTGACATAATCCAGTCCAAGAGGGAGCAGGAAGTGCCGCTTGCCTTTTGACGGTGGGCTCCTTACCAGTTGTGTTAGGGATTTGGTGGCAAGCAGGGCCTCAAACTGCTTGAGGTTTTCCCATCCCAGTTTAGGTTAATGTCCCCAAGATAAGGAGTTCATTTACCCGGTACTGGGACAGACAGTATCCAGGAGATGGAGAGGCCCTGCAGCCCGCCCTTAGGTGGGTTGTAGGAGCATACCACGGCAGTTTCTTGGTGTTGCCATGCCAGCACGGTGTGGAGGAGCTCACAGGTTGACGGCAGCACGGAGGTGTGGTTTACAAGGATACGTTGAGGGGCCCTGTAGTAAATCAGGATACCTCCTCCCTTTGCTCCCTATTCTGTCCTGCCGTTTTAGCTCATAGCCAGGGAGCCTGCAGACCGAGTCGGGAATCTGGGGTTTAAGCCAGGTCTCGGTTATCCCCAGGATGTCAAATAGAGAGTGACCCATGCAGTGAGCTCGTCAAGGTTGGGAAGAAGACTCCAGATGTTGATGTGAGCAACTTTCAGGCCCTTTTCCCTCCACCATTTCTGAGGAGAGTCAAGGGTGGTGGGGCCAGGATTGACTTCAATGTCGCCAGATAGGGCAATGGACAGTAAGATTAGCCACAGAAGGGGTCCTCTCGGGGACCTTTTGATTTCTGGCCTCCAGACACGACGTCGCTTAATGTTGATTTGGGGCAGGGACAGTCTAGACAGCAGTCCGCTAGGAGGATAGCGGACCAACGACATTGGCCATAAGGTTTGAGAACGTAAATCGGTCGCAGAGCAGTGGTGGATGGATTGCCACTGCCACTGTCCTGTACAGGGTCAGTGTCCGAGAGGAGGGGATGAGTCCCAGGATAAGGGTAGCCAGGAGAACGGGGGGGGGGAACAGAATTCTTTAACAGATCATGCCGAGAGGCCGATCTTGGATAGAACGGGGGTATACTGTAGGGGACCTGGGAACAGTGAGGTGACAGAGAGCAGGGTCATGCAGGAGCCGAGCAAGCTCCAGGGGTAAGGCTACTGACCAGGAGTGATAACGAGCACCAGTGGTGTGGCTACAGACCTGGTGTGATGATAAACTAGCACTATCTGGAGGTCCAAAGACACTTAGCAGTGACAGTACAATTTGGTTAAATAATAGTTTCAGGATACTGCTTAACAGTCAATAACAGAATAAATTATTTAACAAAAGCTGTAGTAATGACATTTTGAGAGTGCTGAGGTGGCCCTGCTTATATACACACACTGAAAACTAAATGGCAATTAATGCTCTAATGCTTTAAAACAGTTATGAACAATCTTATTTGCTAATATTAAGATTTTCCAGAATTAAGCAGTAGAATTTTGAATGAGAGAAGTTCGTACTGTAGAGCCACGGCATTTCAAAAGAAACTGGCCAATAGGAGCACACAGTCAGGGAGACCAACCAATCAGGTTGCAGAAGTAAGAAAGCACTGCTTTCCGCTGGTCAAAAAGTCACCTGCCCTGTCATTGTTGCTGGCTGGAGAGGGTGGCGTGGGTGGCGGCTTTGAAGGTGCTGGTCGCCCCGCTAAAAGGTCTTGGAGGGCTGTGGTTGCTTGCAGGCTTTTGTGGTCTCCGGTTTTGGAGGTGCCAGTCGGGCTGCTGGCAGAGGCACAGTTAGGAGGGAGCCTGGAGGGCTTGTGATGTCAGATCAACCATTTATATTATGTATCTCTATGCTGAAAGAACAAATACCTTGCAAAAACTCTGGAAACTCATAAACTGAATGGAGTTTAAAGGGAAAAAAAACTCAGTTATAACTCAGATAGTTTTCAATGTTCACTGAAGGTAAATGTATTTCACACCTTCTTGGAGCTTGTTTCTTTGAAGACTAAGCAGACAGGCATACTGGGGAGTTTAAAGGGTGATTAAGCATGATGTTCTCATATGCTAATGCAGCTCTAAGGGACAATGAGATTTCAACAGCCATGAAATGGAGCCTCCCAGTACAGTAAAAGGGCCTAATATGTATCCGTGAGGACGAGGTATTAAAAGCCTTAAAACTGACCAAACCAAATAAAGCCCCTTGACCAGATGGAATAAATCCAAATCTTCTGACAAATATTACGCAATCAATCTGTATTCCCCTCAAACTTCTGTTTAATGCTTCTCTACAATATGGAGAAATACCTGCAGAATGGAAACTAGCAGTAGTTACTCCCATTCATAAAAAGGGCAGCAAAACGGAAGTCAGCAACTACTGCTCCATAAGTTTGACTTCGGTTTTATGCAAAATAATGGAACGCATTCTAAAAAATAGAATAGATTTAGAGCTGGAAAGCAAAGGATTAAAAGACTTTAAACAGCATGGCTTTATGAAAAATAGATCCTGTACCACCAACCTCATCAGTGTTTCCGAGAAAGCCAGCAAGTCATTAGATCAAGGTATTCCAGTTGATATCATATTTCTTGACTTTAAGAAAGCATTCAGTACGGTATCACATAAAATCCTTGTGAAAAAAAAAAATGCAGAGTATGAATATGGATCCACACATCATAATGTGGGTATCAGCATGGCTAACTAAGAGAACGCAAGTGGTTAAAATTTTGGACGCATATTCAAACCCTACAGCAGTGACTAGTGGGGTCCCCCAGGGTTCGGTACCGAGGCCTACTTCGTTTGGCATTTTTTTATCAGATTTACAAACAGGGATAAAAGGGCACATGATTAAGTTTGCAGATGACATGAAGGTATGCAGTGAAGTAAATTCTAGTGGGAAAATCATAGCACTACAAAATATCAGCACATTAGAGGGATTGACACAAAGCAATCAGATGGCTTTTAATGAAGAAATGTGTCATGATGCATCTTGGGCCCAAAGATCCTCACATAAAATATTATCTAAATGGTAAGGAGTTATAGTCAAAACAGAAAAAGACCTAGGAATATTAGTTAATGATCAGCTAGTACCAGGGGAACATTGTAGACACATCGCACAAAGGACTAATCGTATATTAACAGCTGTAAAAAGATTGTTTTCATGTAAACAAGAAGCATGTATTTTAGCACTGTATAACTCATTGATAGTGTATGGTGGAATGCGGTTGTGTATGGAAATCCATACACTGCAAAAAGTTGTTCTGCTGCAGTAGTGACATCCTCACTAACGCAGAACGACGTTTCGTTCTGCGTTAGTGAGGACATCATAATGCAAGGGGCTACAGCAGATGTCCTGATTCATCCCTTACTGTGTGAGAGGGGCGCGAGAGTGTGCTGGGCAGCGGCAGTTGTGAATCGACGGCCTCGGCAGAACCGAGTGAAAATATGGAAAAGTGAGTCTCTCTTTGTCTTTTTTTCCGGCACCATACACTATAAAGAACAGTGTGTGGTTACCCAAACACTACTCTGCTATTCTTTCACTTCGTAGATACAGTGCTGACTTGGAGACCTCTTGAGCTTCGCTCTTGAGGTCATCAGTTGGCATTGTATCCACTCGGTGGAAGAATAGCCTTGTAGTGTACGGGTAACCATACACTATTCTATATAGTAGACCACAACTTGACTATGGAGTAGCCTTCTGGGCACCATACCTAACAAAGGATAAGAAATTACTTGAGAGTGTCCAGAAAAAACTACTAAACGTATTCCTAGATTAAAAAATCTTACCTCTGTAGACAGGTGTAAGGAACTAAACCTGTATGGCTTGGAGATTAGAAGACAGAGGGGTGACCTATTATTATTATTTAACATTTTAAATAATACCCTAATGGAAGAATGTGAAATAAAATATGCTAATAAAATAAATGCATTAAGATGCAATAATAAACAGTTATATGTCCCTAGGGCTGCAACAAACGAAAGTATTTTTTTCACCATCAGGGCGTTTTCAAACTTTGGAATAGGCTCCCACAATTTATAGTAGATATAACCAAATTTGAGCAATTCAAAACACATTTAGATGGGTACTTTCTTTGGGGCTCTTAATTACAATTCTCCCACATAGTGTGGGGAGGTAGACACAATGGGTCATTGACTTTCTTCTACCTAAGAAAACCGAGGAAACTATGAAAACCAACAATCAGTTGCATACATCTTTAACAACTACATGAAAAGAGTTGTCTGTTCACATGGAAACAACATTTGGAAGATATGAGGGTGTAGTTTTCCTTCAACTTCTTTGTGCTCCCAGGTCGCATCTGTAAGCAAGCTTTCAGCTTAGTGTGTCTCTCCTCGTAAAAAAATACGTTATATATATTTATTAGTGAATTTTACATACAATTCCTTAAAGCAATTTTCCAAACTCCTGACAAACTTTTCCAAATATAATAGACACAATACAGTATATCTTTCTTTAATGTTCTGTGGTTACCTCCCTTATTCTTAATGACTAGGGTCATTTGAATGAAAGCAGGACCTGGGTCCGCTTGATTTAATCTCATCCTCCAGCTTTTCCCCTCATGAGGTTCTGCTTGTGACATCAGAATCCTTTCTACAGTAACAGCTTGTGATGTCACAAACAGAGCGTTATGATGGGAAGTAAGAGAATGAGATGACATCTGAGCAACAAAGATCCTGATTTCATGCAAAAGTCCTTAGTAGTGAAAAAGTAAAAGGGATATAGAACATTACTAAAATATAAGCTATTTTCTGTCTAAATATTATATTTAAAAAAAATGTTTTTGGATATTGGAAAATCCCTTATAAAGAGCAGCTGACACCTCTAGGAAAACTTAGGAAAACAGAAGATTGAGACAACTCCATTAATATTTAATGTATTTTCTGTTTTTCTGTACCTTGGTTCTTTCTTACTAAGGATGTTTTCATAGTAAAAGGACTTTCATTCCTCAGACTTTATCTGCCATAGTTGCTTCTTCCCCATCTGATGTCATCCTTTGCTTGTAACATCATAGCTGTTTCGATGGCAGCAGGCTATGGTGTCACAAAGAGGATTATTATGACATCAGTTGGGGAAGGAACAGCAAGAGTAGATGAACTCTAAAGGACAAGGATCCAGTCTTTATAACAGTATTGTTTTTTTGTCATTAGAATTCATTAAAATGTGAAAATAATACACAAACATCAACATTTATACATTTCAAACAACATGAAGAATTGCTGGTTTCTGACCATCTGCAGTTAGCTCTAGCCATTGAACTGCCCTGGAGTGTAGAGGGTTAATTTTCTATGCAGTGCATAGTACGTTGAGCTCGAGCTCGGTTGAGGTCTCTGTCTGCAGCACTTTGAAACCCAACTGTCAGATTCTTTACTCCGCCTCGCTGAACAGTCGCTCTGGAGATTTCTCCTTCTGCTTGGTTCAAAGTCGGTTAAAGTGTCGGGTTTTCCGCTCAACTTCCGTAGTATTATGGTTCAGGGCTCTGTCTGCGGTACAGTAAGTACTTTAGATAGTAGTTCTCGGTTATTTGTGGAAATTGTAAAAATTTTTCTCGATCGGTTCGGCTGAACCAATACAACATATTTGAAATCTGTGTGTTTTCCTTTAGTGTGTGGTTACCGGTCCTTATCGGTTTGGAGAAAAAAAAAAACGTGTTTTGACATTTTTTTCCCCAGTGCCCGTAACACAGTTAGAAACTGATAAGGGAGTCTTGCCTGGCAGTTGCAGAAAAAAGGGTAAGTTTGTTTAGGTTGGCCATGTCTGAGAAACCCAAGAAAAAAAAACGGGCCCACTGGGTTTCAACACTGCAGTGAGTGTGGGGAGGTCTTTGCTAAGGCCGATCCCCACACCATCTGTGTTTATTGTCTGGGGTTTGACCACCTTGATACAGACTGCCAAATATGTAAAAACTTTCCTAAGTCTACCCTGGAAAAAAGATTAGGTAGACTTAGGGAAAAGAAGGCAGAGAAGTCCGCTGACCCGGATGGCCAGCCCGGTTCGATTCCGACTGAACCAGAAGGAGTGCCCTCTGACCAGGGCGATACTTCTTCGGGCAAGAGGAGAGCCGATCCTGAGGGATCGAATCTTACAAAAAGGAAACATAAAGAAAAATCGGCCAGTTCAGATCCAGAGGTTCATGTTCCTACTGCTGATGAGATTGCCCAGGCGATTCGGATTGTTGAATCGCTTTGCCCGGTTCCTTCCGATCCAGCTCCGTTAGCTAGGGATTCGGTTCGGTCGGTTCCTCTGGTTCAGGATTATGCCCCCGCGAAGATTTTTATGAACCGGAATTTGAGGGCAAGATAATGAGTATGATGGAGCAGAAAGTCTGGATGTGCCTGTGGAACCGGACATCTCCCCAGACAGACCTTCTGGTGTTTCCCCTCCTAGGCTCTCTCAGTCCCCTTCCCACTATCTGTTCTACAGAAAAGTGGCTGAAACCCTCCAGCTCCCTATGGAGGAGGTTACAGAGGATCAAGAGGAGCCTGATTTTGTTGAAATGATGGACATCCCAGAGTCCAGGAGGCTGTCTGTTCCCCTACACAAATCTTTTGGGAAACAGACACAAAACATTTTAAAGTCTCCAAATTCTGTACCTCCAGTTGATAAAAGAATGGACAAGAGGTATACCTTATCAGGCTCAGACACTGAGTTTTTCTATCAACAATGCAGCCATGTTGTCATGCAGGCTGCAGCCTGTGACAGGGCTAATGTTCCCTTGGCTTCACATCCCCCAGATAAAGACTCCAGGAGGATGGATGCCTTGGCAAAGAAACAGTACTTGGCATCCTCTTTGGGACTCAGGCAGGCTAATTATATGGCCTATACAGCCAGGTACCAGAAGTCCAGGTGAGACACTGTACTGGCACTGGCTAAACAGGCCTCACCTCCCCCCAGCTGGCCAAGGAGCTGGAGGAGGTGGGTGTTGACGGGACTGAGGCATCTAAGGTACAATTTTATGTTGCTGTGGACTCCAGTGATGAGTCAAGAGTCATGGCTAAATCTGTGGCTCTTCAGAGAATGGCTTGGCTCAGATGTACTAGCCTCTCACAGGACACCCAGGCTAAGGCCATGGAATTCCCTGTGGAAGGTAATTCTCCGTTTGGGTTGCAGACAGAGAATTACATGAAAAAGATGGAGGAATATAGGACCACTTATAGGAGTGCACAGGCCAAGGAGAGGCAGGTAACTCCTCAAAGGCAGCAATCTAGGGGCAGGCCTTTTCATAGGCCTTTCTACCAAGCACAGGCCCCTTCTCCCTTTTCACAGAGGGAGAGGCAGAAGGGGGATGAACAGGGTTGCATCCACTCCTCAGCCTAAGGCCCCTGTCAAGCAGACTCCCTGATGGGTCTGCCCGGGTCGACTCCCCTATCCCTGTAAAGGGCAGGCTGGCTTACTTTATCCAAGATTGGATGTCTGTTACTCCAGACAGGTGGGTCCAAGAAATAGTAAGCCAGGGACTGGTTCTCAGCTTCAAAAAATTTTTGAAGATGAAAGCCAGATCTTTTCCACCTGCAAGTCTCTCTGAGACCCTTGCCCTACAGGCAGATGTTTCATCTCTTCTGGCCTTAAGTGCCATAGAGAGAGTTCCTACCCTACACCGGGGCAGAGGTCTGTACTCCAGGTACTTCCTTACCCCCAAAAAAAGACTGGAGTGGTGACCCATCCTAGATCTAACATACCTGAACAAACATCTTTTAAAACCAAGGTTCAAGATGGTGACTCTGGCAATAATTCTTCCCTCCATACCTCTCAACCTCCTGCCTCATAAATCAGGGACAAGGCTTAAAAAATCAGGGACAAAGGACCAAAATCAGGGACACTTCTTCAAAATTGGAGATATCTACTCAGAAAGCTGGTAGAATAAAGGGCTTAGTGTAAAATGCATTTTCTAAAGAAGAACAAGTCTGTAACTTTAATGTTTGACATTAGTTTGTGCTTATAACCCCCGCTGTTTGGTCACGGAAACACAATTTTTAGGAGGGACAGAGTAAAATTTTGAGGCAAAATCAGGGACATCCCTGAAAATCAGGGACAGTTGAGAGGTATGCTTCCCTCCCTAATGCCAGGGGACTGGCTAGCCTCCCTGGACCTCAAATATGCCTACTTTCACATCCCCATCAGGTGCTCCCACAGAAAGTACCTCAGGTTCATGTTGCCCTCAGGCCATTATCAGTTCAAAGCAATGCCCTTTGGTCTAACATCAGCTCCAAGGGTTTTCACAAAGTGCCTGGCAGTAGTAGTTGCCTTTCTAAGAAGGCAAAAGATTTCTATTTTTCCATATCTGGACGACTGGCTCATAGTGGGTCAGTCTCCAGATCAAGTAAAGTCAGACCTGCAAGTGACTCAGGAAGTGTTCACTTCCCTGGGATTTCTTCTCAACCTCTCCAAGTCAGTTCTCTAACCAGTGCAGCTTCTTACCTTTATAGGGGCAGAGCTAGATACTGTCAAAGCAAGAGCCTTTCTTCCCCTGGAAAGGGCAAGCATTCTTATAGAACTGGCTTCTTCCTTCAGCCTTCAGGTGTCCCGACCAGCAAGGCACTTCCTTCAGCTCTTGGGCCACATGGCAGCTTCTACAGTGGTGGTCCAAGGGGCAAGATTTCAGACGAGGGACATTGTTTCATTTGAGGGCCTTTTGGTCCCAAAGGAAGGATCCTCTTACCAAACTGATTCCAGTGACTCAGACACTGATCCAAGCTCTTCATTGGTGGCAGGATCAGGACAATTTAAGGCAAGGGGTCCCATTTGTCACTCAGTCTCATTCAGTGGTCCTTACCATGGATGCTTCCCTTTTGGGGTGGAGAGCCCATCTCGGGGCTCTCACAACCCAGGGACTGTGGTCCCCTCAGGAATCTCTTCTTCATATCAATCTCCTGGAACTCAGGGCAGTTTTTCTGTCCCTGCAGGCTTTCTCTCAGTCTGTGCAGGACAAGGTGGTTCAGGTCAGAACAGACACCACCACCATGTGGTACATCACCAAGCAGGGAGGCACTCAGTCCACGGCCTTGTGCACCACAGCCATGAAATTGTGGTCCCTGGCTTATTCTCTGCAGACCTCTCTGATAGCAATCCACCTTCCAGGGAAGGACAATGTGCTAGCAGATGCACTGAGCAGGATTTCCCAGGGCCATCATGAATGGTCCCTGGACCCTCTGGTGTTGGAAGTGATTTTTTCAAGGTGGGACACTCCAGAGATGGATCTCTTTGCAGCCCCAGACAATCACCAACTTCCTCTGTTTTGTTGCAAACCCCCAAGTCTTGAGCTCAGTCCCTCTGGATGCTCTGATGTTGAACTGGGAAGGGAAATTTATCTGTGCCTTTCCTCTACTGTTCAAGGTTCTGGTCAAGGTAAGGTCACAACCCTGCAAAGTGATTCGGATTGCTCCAGATTGGGCCAGGCAGCCCTGGTACCCCCTTTTTCTGTCCCTAGCAGTCCATCTTCCCCTGTCTCTTCCCAGGAATTACAACCTGGTAACCTCCTCTCAGGGGAGGATTTGGTTCCCCAGTCTTTGGTCTCTCAATCTCAAGGCATGGCTGTTGAAGAGTTAGAATATGCAGATTTGCATCTGTCTCAAGGGGTTCTGGATATTCTCAAAGCCTCTCGAAAGCCTGTCACCAGAAAGACTTATAACTCCAAATGGAAAAGATTCAGCATTTGGTGTTCCAAGAAGCATACATCTCCAGACACTGCTGAATTGCCTACAGTTCTGGATTATATGGTCCATCTTAATGGCCTAGGCCTCAGACCAGCTACTCTCAAAGTACACTTGTCAGCTGTTTCTGCTTTTCTGTCAGTGGGAAAGCCTTCCTCATTGTCATCTCACCCTGTATTCTATAAATTTTTCAAGGGATTGCTTCATACCAATCCTCCCTTTAGGAATCCTGCCCCTGCCTGGGACTTGAATGTTTGCATTGCTCAGCTTATGCAACCCCCTTTTGAGCCTATGTCCTCAGAAGAGCTTAAGTACTTGACTTGGAAAACTGTGTTTTTGGTAGCCATTACCTCTGCCAGACATATCAGTGAACTGCAAGCCCTGTCAGTGGAACCTGATTTTATCTCCTTTCATGGAGATAAAGTGGTCCTTAGAACCAGTAGGAGGTTCCTGCCCAAAGTGGTTTCAGACTTCCATTTGAATCAGTCTATGTCTCTCCCTGTTTTCTTCACTGATCATTCTTCCTCAGGAAAGAGGGGGGCTACACAGTTTAGATGTTAAAAGAGCCCTAAGCTACTACATAGAGCTTACAAAGGGTCACAGGTTTGATTCCCTCCAGGTGTTCCTCACTTATGGAGAAGTGGGAAAGGGCAAACCTGCCACCAAGAGAACTGTTGCCAGGTGGATTGTTTCTTGTATACAATTCTGCTATGAGAAACTGGGAAAAATTCCACCCTCAGGCCTGATGGCTCATTCCACAAGAGGTACAGCTGCTTCCCTGGCTACTGCCAGGGATATCCCTCTGTTAAAAATTTGCCAAGCAGCCACCTGGAAAACATTCCATACCTTTACCAAGCATTACTCTCTGGATATCCAGGCTAGGAGTGATGCTCGGTTTGGCACAGCAGTACTTCAGAGCCTATTCCCAAAGTAGGTTCTGTCCCTCCTCCATGGAGGTACTGCTTAGTAGTCTGCAGATTGTCAAAATACAGCAAGACTTCATGTTGTTTGAAGAAAAAATTACTCAACTTAGTAATTGTGTTTCTTCTAATGGAGTCTTGCTGTATTCTGACCACCCTCCCTGCCTCCCCTCTTAGAACCTGTTTTTGGGAATTGGGTGGGCAGGCGCAGTGTTTCACCCCAAGGTTGCTTCAAGCACACCCTCCACTTTATCTGGGTGCTTTGTATTATAATCTTTTATTTTTGGATA